>BMAU01014295.1:600000-835847 GCA_019973935.1 Trichonephila clavipes | reverse complement strand
TCAATCGCTAGATTCAAACGGTCTAGTTCTTGACAGCAGATATCTGAAATTAGTGTTTGGCCATACAGTAGCAACTCATAATAAATTATTCCTTTCCAGTCCCACCAAATACACAGTAGAACCTTCCTGGACGTTATTCCTGGTTTGGCCACTGTTTGAGCTGCTTCACCGCGTTTAGACCACGATCGGTTTCACAATTTTGTCGTATGTGACCCATTTCTCATCCCCGGTCACCATCCAATTAAGAAATGGGTCGATTTCATTCTGTTTGACCAAGGCTTCGCAGATGGAAATTCGATCATGTTTTTTGGTGTGACACCCAAACATCGAGCTTATTTTTGTATCCAACTCTTCGCAAATGGTTTACAGCTGTTTTATGGTCGATCTTTAGCTCTTGGGCGATACTACGACTACTAACACGCCGGTCAACTTCGATTATTTTTGTAATTTTGTCGACATTTTCGACGACGTGCCTTAACATCAAAAATGCCTAAACGGAATCGACGAAACCAAAATTGCACGTAATTAGCTGTTACAGTATCGGCACCACAAACACCATTCACAATTTCAACCGCCTTGCTTGCATTTTCGCCTTTATCAAAGAAAAACTGTAAAATGTACCGAATTTTCTCTTTGTTGACTTCCATTTTTAACACCCTGTAACTCACAACTGAATGGACCAAACAAAAAACAGCAAAATAATTTTTTACGTGTAAAATGTTATCTTGACAACGAGCATAAATTTGAAATTGTTTGATTAATACTTCACGAGATATCTACCGAAAAAATAATGGATTTCTTTTTCCCCAACCTAATACACTCATGTCCATAAATTAAGGATAATGTTCAGATAAAGAAAGAGACAGAAGCAAAACAAATTTGACTTATTTGTAAAGTTTATTTATTAAACAAAAGGTAAAGATGCTATATGTTTGACATAATTAATAAAAATTGTTATCTTTACTCCCTGGAGCAAATTTCAAAAAAGAACCTATTTACAAAAAACAGTATATCATGGTTAATACGGAGTATGTCTCCCGAACGATGCAATACAGGCCTTGCAACGCCTTGGCATGTTGAGTATGAAATTATCAATCTGATCTTGGGGAATATTACACCACTCATCAAGCAATGCCCTCCGAAGTTCCGGTAGACAGGTGGGAGGGGGTTGACATGCTGCAATTCGTCGGCCAAGCATATCGCACACATGCTCTATTGGATTCAAGTCCGGTGAGTATGCTGGCCAATCCATACGGGTGATATCCTCCGATTGAAGGCATTCGTCTACAATGTTTGCACGGTGAGGATGGGCGTTGTCCTCCATAAACAGAAATTCAGCACCCATGGCGCCCCGAAACAAACGTACATGTTGTTCCAGAATGACATCCCGATAGATGTGGCCTGTCATCATTACACTCTGAACATGCAGGTCAGTTCTGGAACTAAGAATAATTCCTCCCCATACGAGCCATCCTGCACCACCATAACGGTGTCGTTCAATGGTGTTCTCTTGGTGGTAACGGGTACCTGGCGCTCTCCATATTAAAGTCCGGCGAGAATCAGACTGCAAATTAAACCTGGACTCGTCGGAAAACATCACACAAGACCACTGTTGTGGTGTCCACAATGCATGCTTTCTACTCCAGGTTAATCGCAGGTGACAGTGAGTTGCGGTAAGTGGAACACATCTGACAGGCCTACGAGCATATAGACCAATGTGCCCTAAGCGTCTGTACACGGTCTGCATTGAAACTGTCGTACCGGTAGCTGAAGAGAGCTGACGAGACAGGTCTGATGCTGTGCTCCGTCTGTCTTTTGGCAGTAAGTGCCAAATACCGGTCCTCATTCGACGTTGTAACTCGGGGGTGACCTGTGCTGTAACATCTACTCACATTACCATCATCTTGGAATCGTTGCCAAAGCCTGGAGATGACACTCTGGGCGATTCCAAGTTCTTCGGATACTTTCAGCTGTGTACGTACACATTCCAGTCGTCCAATAATTCTACCACGTAAAAAATCATCCAAATGCTTCCTTTGTGCCATAACTATGCGGTTATTGCACTGAAAGGCATTTAAAGCGCTTGTGAACAATGAGGTTGATTCATGTGACGTCATGATCACGTGATGAGGTGAGCACGTGAATATGTTTTGGTTTGTCTCCCGCTTAACTCTAACCTAATAATTCTTTTTGTACTATTTTGCTCTTGCTCTTTTACATTATAACTCGATTACAGTAAAAATCAGATAATTGTATAGGAAAAAAATCTGTTTTTAATATCCCGGTAGTTAACGTGATGAAGCGTAAGGATTTTATACCATCTGCTCACTTATTATGCTCTGACCACTTTGAATAATCTTGCTTTCAATACCAAACATTTTTAGAAATCGTCGCCAGCTCCATTCCTATACTATTTTTGTGTTCACAAAAGAAACTTCCGCTAAAAGGAATTTGGATAGATATCTACAGGAATGTAAATATTTTTTGTTTATTTTAAATTAAATTATATAGAGAACATACCTAAAAAGATAAAATATATTTAGTTAACTTAAATTTTAATTATTTTACTCATCTTCAGAGTAGTTAATATATATTTCTGTATTAAATTATCTAAAATAAAAACACAAGAATCTTAATATGTAACCCTACATGTCATATATTAAAACAAGTTTTTGTCTCTCTCTCTCTATATATAATGTATTATATATATATAGACAAATATGTATACATATAATGTATTATACCGGGTGGGCAAAAAGTCCGTAAAAACTTTAAAAATTCATAAAATCCGGAGAAATGAACGAAAAAAAAAACTGTTTGCGGGATCAGCATTAGTATGTCACGGGATTTTTTTTAAGCTAGAAGAAAAATAATTCGAAAATCATCCGGTAGGTGGCGCTGTTACAAGCGTCTGTGGTGGAAATATGCAAATTAGACGGCTATAAAAACCTTTGCTGTCAATGAATCCACATTCATTCCACCATTGCAAACAGTAAATGTGAACAAGAATGCTCAATGCACCGGATAAAGCTTTGTTGGTGAAGTTATTTTACATGAACGAGGAATCAGCGACCATTGCCTTGCGTAAATTTCGAGTTCAGAAAAATGTGAAGAGTGGAAAAGGCCCTTTAACACCTGCAGGTCTCTTAAAGCTTGTTAATCGTTTTGAGGAAACTGGAAAGTTGGAGGATCGAGCGCGAGCCGGACGACCATGCTTGAAAGAAGCACGTGCACCCTGCATTGCTGTCGAAATGGAAGCGATTGCGTCCGAAGCAGCTTCAGGGACCAGCAGTGCTCGTGAAGCTGCCAGACGATTGGGCTTACCACCATCATCTGTCCGCAATATTCTTCCTCGAATCCTCCAGCTGTACCCATACAAATTGCAATCGTGCCATGAACTTTTGCCAGCAGATACCGCACAGAGGGAAGCATTTGCGAAGTGGGCCTTCTCTAAAATGGAACAGGATCCCACCTGGGTTTTTAACATCTTGTGGACAGATGAAGCTCATTTCTCGCTTCATGGTGACGTTAATAACCATAACTGTCGCATTTGGGCGACCTCTAATCCACGTGAGTATACACAGAAGCCATTGCATTCCCCAAAAGTGACAGCATGATGTGGTTTCACGGGTTCATTTATCATAGAACCCTTCTTCTTTGAAACGCAGTGCGCAGTAAATGGATGGATAACGGAAACGGTAAATGCTCAGCGTTATCTAACGCTTCTGCGGGAGACTGTCGTGCCATGTTTAATTCAACGAGGTCAGATTTCGAATGTCACGTTCATGCAAGATGGAGCAACCAGTCACACTGCTAACCCGGTTAAGGCATTCCTGATACAGACGTTCGGGGAAGACAGAATCGTTAGCAGGCACTGCAGGTACCCATGGCCCCCTCGGTCTCCAGATTTAACACCGGCAGACTTCTGGTTGTGGGGATATTTGAAATCTCGCGTGTATCTATCCGGTCCATCAAGTCTGTCGGAACTGAAAGATGCGATCCACAGAGAAGTATCCTCCATACATCCGGACATGTTGCACTCTGCCGTTGCTGGATTTGTCACTCGTCTGGAATGTCTTCTCCCCTGTGATGGTGGTCATGTGGAACATATTCTGGTGTAATAAAGTTGTGAAAGTTTTCTGTTCATTATTTATGCATTGTTTCTTTGATTTGCGTACATCAGCGCCACCTACCGAATGATTTTCGAATTATTTTTTTTTCTAGTTTAAAAAAAATCCCGTGACATACTAATGCTGATCCCGCAAACAGTTTTTTTTCTTTCATTTCTCCGGATTTTATGAATTTTTAAAGTTTTTACGGACATATATATAGATAGATAGATAAATATGTATTACTATATAATTTTATTCTTTTGGGAAACAAATTTCGAAAAGCACTCACTACAGAAATGAAAAAATAACTTAATTTACTACAGGCTCATTTTTGTTTATACTTGAAGATAAATTAAAAACCATTTTCAAACATTAGAAATGCAAATTACCATTTACCTTTTGTAAAGTTATAAGTAAAAAAAAGTATGCAACATTTTTAAAGCCTTTATTCGCAGCACCATTTTAGTAAAAAGATATTATTTATCGAGAATTTCATTCTGAATGTGGTTAAAAATTAAGACATTAAAATCTTTTTAATTAAATTGTGTATATTATGGAAGATAAATTGGTGTGTATATATATTGAATATAAAAGTCCTGTTCTCTCTTGCATGGTCAAAATAATGTCATTTTTGAATTCATAATTCTTTTACACAAAAAAAAATTATAAAATATTTGTATGGTGTATGTATCTATTATGTAGTATAGGGATTTCTTAACATCTGTTTTTCAGAATTTGACTGGTATAAATTTGTCACACAGAGAGAGATGTACAACTTTTTTACTATGGATAACATTTATTGGTATTTGCACAAGGGTTATCAAAATGTAAAATTCATTAATTTTGATGATAAGTTTTACATATAGACTATACACATATTATTGAAGTATAACACAGTTTATTGAAGAAATCTATGCAACCTCAGCTGAAATGTATTAAGCATAAGAATACTCTGGATTTTAATTTTTACATAAGTATTAAAGTCTAAAAGGTTCATCTGTATGGATACTATCTTGCTTATAAATTTAAGTCCTGAATAAATTTGTTGTATTGAGTTATTTACAAATATTGACCCAAGAAGTGTTCTTAGATCAGTTCTATGATATTTATCAGTAATTAAGATCATGAAACCAAATATGATTTTACATATAAACATTTGATTCTGTAGGATATTTACTTTCTAAAAGCAATAGAGAGAAGTATTCGAAATTTTAATATAACCTTTTTTCATTTCTCTATTTACCCTTAAAGGAATAACTTGACAAATTGCTGTTCTTCGCAATAATCTACATTAATGCAAAATTCAGTAAAAAAAAAGGTAATTTCAGAAAAATTTCAAAATTATTTTTAATGGGTTAATTGTCCAAAATCACTGATATTTTTGTGTGACGTGTATTGAGAGGGAAAATTTGGAGCACTTGTATATTATAATATAGACTCTCTAATTTCTTAAAATCATAAAACCGCCAAATGCTACGATATACAACCAATAGTAGAAACTATTCATGATCATGTTTGAACACAGTAATTATAGTGATATAATTTTTTTAAAAATTTGGATGTATTTTTGATTGGCGAAATTAGTTGGCAGTTTAATATGTATGTTCCAAATTTTGGAATGGTATGAGTACTGATTTAGCATTTCTTAGACAAACTTTGAAGTAATTAATTTTATATTTGAAGTTAATATATTTTCAAACATGAAACTTTAGAGCAAGAATTCTGAATCTCTTTTCTTAATGTTGTTTCATTTTCAATTTTTTTAATATAAATATAATTATGTATAAAAGGATACTTAAGATGCATAATCAGTGATAACAAAATAACATGTCAATACATTAATCCAAATAAGTTTAATTTTGGATGAACTGAAGTATATTTTAACACTATACATACAATAACTGGTAGAAATAAGTATGCATTAAGTGTTGGTATATATGTTCAGTGTAAAAAAATCAAATATTCCCATTAAAACAGAAGATAATGCTTTGTATATTTTAAAGGAACACATTGTAGGAATTTTGTAATTAGTGTGAAATTAAAAAAAAAAAGAAAATCCTTTGTCAATTTTATTTTGATGTAGTATATGCAATGTAAAGTTTTATTAATAAAAATAAAAATTAATGTAAGGAAAATTAGAGTGGTTTAAAAATAAATAAAATAAGCTTTAGTATTTAATATGTAATTTTACAGGTATGATAAACAAATGTTATACAAAGGTTTATTGTGCTTGAAATTGTATTGGACATGAAAAAAATTGTATCGAGATATTTTACAAAAAATAGTTACATTGCCATTTTATATGTGTATTTATTTTTTTATTCGAAACTTCTTTCTATAAGTTGCATGATTTAAGTATTCTAATTTGTTTTATGTAAATTCAGAAAGTTGATTGTATAGATTTAAGATCTGAAATTTTAAAATTCTTAGGATATTTCATTTAATCTGGTTAGTTGGTCAGTTAGATCCTGTATTTGTTCACTATTTGTCCTTATAGTATAGTGTTACATTTATATAGAGTCTGCTTTATTTACTTATAGTGTATTCATGTAATGTTAAAATTAAGTGACAATAAATAATGCATATGAAAATGAGTATGATTATTGAATAAAACTGTCCGATAAGAATTTTCTGCTTCATTATATGAGAAATTTTCATGAAAACAATTTAATTTGTTCTACTTTAAAATAATTTTATTAAAAAATAAAAAAAAGCCTATTTCTTTAAGCATGTTTCTTAATTTATTTTTAAAAAGTCAAGTTCATTTCTTTCTGAATGTTGGAGACAGGCATTTCTAAACGAATTCAAACCTTTTGAAGGGTAATAATTACAAAGGAAGTCAAACTATAAAACATATCAAATGTTTGTTTATAATGAGATTATTTCAGATATCCCAAACCTTTAAATGATGTTAAAAACAATTTCATTTCCATCACAGAAGAATTCCTAATTATTAATCAAAAACTTTCATTATTAACCAACTATTATTTTTTATACACTCTGCTCTCAAAAAGTATAAATCTCTTGTTAAACATTAGAAATAGGTATGAAATTTTTTAAATAAACAAAAATATATCCAGGTCATTGACAAATTTTATTATAAATTCATTTCCGAAATTATATTTACTTGCATTTCCTGTTTCTGAATGTTCCATACTCTTCAATGAGAAATTATAGAGATAGTATTTCTAAAAACATTAAATATTTGTAGCTGGTAATTACTAAGGGAATCAGACAATGAAAGGTATAAACATTAACACTTCAAAATGAGACCATTTCATATCTACATGTTTCTTATAAATTACACTATTTTATGAATTTATGTGGAGTAATACACTATGCACCAATAAGTAATTGTACACATATGAGAAGTTTTTCGAAATTCAATGGTCTCAATTCTATATTGTAAATCATTTTCGTGCGTAAATAAACATAATAAACTACATGAAAACAAAGGACTGCTTATTAGGATGCTAAAAAATAATCTAAAACTATTAATAAATATATAAACAAACACTGCAAGAAACTACCGGCTTCGCACACTAACACCCAAAGACAAATATACTAAACTGAAACAAAAATTATGCTAAAAAATTACGAAAAATACTTCATACCTAATTATTAAACAAGGATAATGCAAAAATATAAAAATAAATAAAATTTCAGAAATAAGCTTCACTCACAAGAAGTAAACATATCAAGCATACGAAATTTACACACTGATTCAAAACGCGGGGTTATGTTGCTATTCTCGTCACGTGATTTCGCCTAGGCGTCTCAATGTCTGTGAATCAACCTCATTTTACTAAAACTAAAATTAGATGATCGCAAGCGCCGAAGGCGCCTATTCCCAGAAGGATGGGAGAAAAAGATAAACCATGATGTGAAGGTTGAATCAAATTAAGAAAACTCCCACAAAAAATGGGGAGGGAGGACGTACCCCAAAGCACGAAACGCTCTAACGAAGCAGAGCGTCGGCGGGGGGAGGGGAAGAACGCAGGAAGGAAAGCGGGACGGCCGAAGGCTGTGAATCAAGACGGTGAGATATCACCCAAGTACCCAGAGTAAAAGATGCAGTGCAGTGCAGCTAAATCGTGTTGTTAAGAGTGTGAAAAGAGTGTTTTTTGTTGTGTTATGGGGGCGGAGCCGGTTTCTCCACTTCGTTGAAGAGTATGAATATTTAATTTTAGGATGAGGATACGTAAACACAGTGTTTGTGCTTTGATAATTGGATTGCTATGAGATTCAATAGATTTAAAGACATTTCTAGAGAGTTTAGTGATGTAATTAGAAATCGGCTCCATATGTAGATCGTTGTGTATCACGTCATTTCGGACGTACCAAGGTGCGTTCGTCATGACGCGAAGTATCTTGTTTTGAATTACTTGAATCTTTTTCATGTGGGTGGCGGCTGCGGCTCCCCATACGGGTGAACCATAAGCGATAACTGGGCGCAAAATCTGCTTGTATAGAATAACTTTATTTTCCAGGGTAGAGGAGACCTCCTCCCAATGAGGGAGATGGCTAGAGAAATTCTTCCCCAGAATTTCTCAGCTAGATAGTCAATGTGCTTTTTGAACGTTAAGCGGCTATCTATGTGTAGACCCAGATATTTCACCACCGAAACCCACTGGATGTTGTCAACAAAAAGTGTGAGCTGGAAAGGCGGGTCGATGACCCCCCATTTCCTGAAAACAATTGCTTGTGATACACTTTCAAGTTTATCTAAGAAGTGTTGAACAGCTTTAATAGTGTATTTCAGCTGGACACCTTGCGAGAGGACTGCGGAATCATCCGCAAACAGGCAAGTACTGAAGGTGGAGTGCTGTGGAAAGTCGTGTGTGTAAATGTTGTACAAGTACGGAGAAAGGACAGATCCCTGAGGGACCCCAGAGAGGCAAGATCCCGTGTTAGAGTATGAATTATTTACACGAACTCTAAAAGTTCTATTGTGTAAAAAATTATGAATGATTTTAATTAAATAGTCAGGGAACTGCAATTTAATTAATTTTTACGTGAGGCCATCGTGCCACATCTTGTCAAATGCCCTTTTTACATCTAAAAAGACACCTACAGTATAAAATTTGTGGGCAAAACCCTCATTAATAATGTTTGTAACACGTTTCAATTGGTGTAGCGTTGAATGGCCCTCCCGGAAGCCGCATTGCTCCGGGGGAATACAATCTATGGCTTTGCAGTGAGATTTGATTCGAGTTAAGATTATTCTTTCAAAAATCTTAGCAGTGGCGTTAATTAAGCTAATTGGTCTGTAGCCTTGTGGATATGTTCTATCTTTATTTGGCTTGGCCAACATTATAACGTTTGCTTGCTTCCACAGTGTAGGAAAGGGATTTTTAATGAGGCATTGATTGTACAATTTCGTTAAGTGTGTAAGAGCATTAAGCGTAAAATATTTAAAAGCTATATTAGGAATTTGATCGGGACCTGCAGCTTTTCTATTCTGCAGTTTTTTAATAATGCCTCTGACCTCGGAAGGAGAAGTGAGAGGGGGCGTGCATGTTGCGAAGTTGTCAAAATAGTGATCTACTAAATTTTCGACTTCTTCTATCTTGTCGTCACAGTAGGGCTCTTCATTTTCCTGAAAAGTGACTTCAAGTGTATCTTTGAAAGCCTCCGCCGTTTCGAAATCCGAATAGGCCATTCCACCCGGACCATGTAAAGGTGGAAAGGGAATATGCCTTTTAGAAAATTTCCTATGTAGATTATACAAGGAATTGTCCTCAGGATTTAAAGTTAAAAGAAAATTTTTCCAGGTCCTGTTTTTATGATCTTGGATTTCGCTCCTGATCTGCCTAATGAGAGCATTAACTTCACGTTTGTATGGCGTGTATCTGGTATTATTCCAGAGTTTACGGAATCTATTTTTAGCTCTGATAAGCTCTCTGATGTTTTCAGGGAGGCGGAGGTGTGGAGTGTTTATTAATCTAGTGGAAGTGGAAGCAGAAATAGCATTCGAAAAATTGCTGGTAAAATTTTGAACGATTAGATCCAAATCATCTATCTGGGGATTTCCGGGAATGTTGTGATAAATAATTTCTTGAAATTTAGTCCAGTTGGTAGATTTTAAAGTTCGAAGTATTGGTGGAAGCACATTATTAGTTATAAAGTCAAAAATAACTGGATTGTGATCACTGCTAAGTTCGTTAATAGTAAAAACTTCTGTGTGAGACAAGTTAACTGCAAAGCCTATGTCAAGGATAGCGTTGGTGTGGTAAGTGTTGAAATGTGTAGGAGTGTCGGGGGCTAAAATATCCAGTGCCGACGCAACGACCCAATTGCACAGAATATTACCGTTTGTGTTTGCCCTGCCTGGGTTCCAGCTGGGATGCTTGGCATTAAAACCGCCGAAAAGAAAGGCTTTGTTGCTATGGTTGAGAATTGCGTCGAGTTCCGTAGTATTAATGGAGCCGTGTGGAGGTCTATAAATACACGCCACAGTAATCTTACTGTTGTTACCTATCTGAATGATGACCGATGAATTTTCAAAGGTGTTTGAGACATTTAGGATGGCGTGGTGTCTAATAGAATTCTTAACGAAGAGGGCATGCCTCCACCTCTGTGTGTTGTGCGGTCACTCCTGTGACAAGTGTAATTTGGAATGCTAACTCTGTCCGCAGGACGAAGATGCGTTTCTTGTATCCCGATTACGTCGGGGTCATAATCAACAATACATTCTTTTAATTCTTCTAAATTATTTTTTAAACCATTAGCATTCCAGCTAAAAAACCTGAGAGAGTGATCCCTATTACTACAGTTGAATTTTAATTTTAAAGTTTAGTTTGTAATAAGGGACAGCATTTGTCCCCACTGCGACATCATCTGGGCCATCTGTGTCATAACTTCTTTGGCATCCAGAGAGTTGTTATTCGTGCCTTTTTTAACTACTTCCGCGAAGGAAGGTGTTGGCTGTTTTTTGGTTTCCTTGCGCGTAGCCGCTCGCTCCTGCCAGACGTTCTTCGTCGGTTTGTTCTTGTTGGGTTTTGTGTTGATGGGATTCTTGAGGCATCCCGAGAAGTTAGCAGGGTGCGGGCCGCTGCAATTCTCATTTTACTAACTAACTAAACTAAAATTAGATGATCGCCGGCGCCGAAGGCGCCTATTCCCAGAAGGATGGGAGAAAAAGATAAACCATGATGTGAGGTTGGATCTAATTAAGAAAACTCCCACAAAAAATGGGGAGGGAGGACGTACCCCAAAGCACGAAACGCTCTAACGAAGCAGAGCGTCGGCGGGGGGAGGGGAAGAACGCAGGAAGGAAAGCGGGACGGCCGAAGGCTGTGAATCAAGACGGTGAGATATCACCCAAGTACCCAGAGTAAAAGACTCAGTGCAGTGCAGCTAAATCGTGTTGTTAAGAGTGTGAAAAGAGTGTTTTTTGTTGAGTTATGGGGGCGGAGCCGGTTTCTCCACTTCGTTGAAGAGTATGAATATTTAATTTTAGGATGAGGATACGTAAACAGTGTTTGTGCTTTGATAATTGGATTGCCATGAGATTCAATAGATTTAAAGACATTTCTAGAGAGTTTAGTGATGTAATTAGAAATCGGCTCCATATGTAGATCCTCATTTTACTTCTTTGCCACCATTCCTTATATACCCCTCTCTTACACTCTCGTCATTGCGACGTACTATCCGCGCCATCTGGTGGTTTCCTGTAATTTGCATATTCTTCTTCAAGATGTGTGTGATAATTCTACAGGTGAAATTTTTATTTTAGAGTTCAATTTCTGTGTGATTCTGAATTATCCTTAATTTATGGACATTAGTGTATATAGGGAGAGAGTGAACTAATAGTAGTAATTGAAAAAAAGAGTGTTTATAAAAGTTTTTAAGTAGTAAAACAGTCTTAAGATTATTGAGGAATCTCTAAAGCAGGGGTACTCAACCTTTTTTCCTACAGGACCCCATACATATAACAGGTATTTTACGTGGGCCGCAACAGGAGGAGAATGATGAGAAAACACTTTAAGACTAAAAAGCGAACTTAACCAAAATATTAAAACTCATTTTTGGCTTTCATTTTAATACTATATTAACCTTCTATCAAACACTCACAAAAAATATTTACTGTTATTTATTTTTTTTTACTCAGTTATGGCATAGTTTTGATTTTCTTTCATCTATGACCAAGCCTCTCTCTCTCTCTTATTTACATTCTAATATATATATTAAAAAAAAGCAAATTGATAGATTTGATTGACAAAATTTCTCGTTAAATGTTTAGTGTATTGTTCTTAAATAACTGAATTTCTTAATGCAATAGGAGATGACCGGACCACTCAGAAAAGGCTGGTGAGCAGCAGATTCAGTATCACTGCTGTTTAGAGTTAGGGAGGACCGTACAAAATCTTGGGGTTCCTCTTTATCAAACTGAAGCTTAATAGGAGACCACGGAAATCGACAACAATAGGCGACGTATCTGTAATTTGAAGTATATTTTATTATTTATCAAGGGGAATTTTCTATTAAAAAGAAAGAACGTTTCTTTTATGTGGGTGGATAGGAATATTTTTGAATAAACTTACGTCAAACAAATGTAATCAAAAAAAGTTAAGACTCACGCATATTAGCTTTTTATGTCCAAAAATTGTATACGGTAGCAATAATAATATTTAATTAGTTTTTATTACACTTCATTTAAAACAATCATAAACTGACACATATCGATACAATTAATGTGCATACTTTTTTAGTACAGTAAAACCTGTTTTTGTGTGATAGATAAGGATCGCATAAAAATAATCCGCACACACACAAAAAAAAATATTCGAAAATTTTATAAATTCTTACACATGAAGAACAACTTCAACGAAATACTCCAGGAAAAATATTTTATTCGGTGGAGAGGGAACACATAAAAAAAGTCGCACTTAGAAAATACGCCAATTATTTACGAAATTTATGAGAAGGTACAAAATGAATAATTAAATTACACATGCAGACATTTAGTTTCTCATTGTAAACACGGAGAAGTTTTCAAAATGCACATACATAATTCACTGCTACTCATCGTAATCCAAAGCCCTCATCTTCCTGTGATGAATAAGTTTAAAATCGCTTTCGTCACTTGAAGATACAATATATTTCAATTCATTTATTTTTTGGCACCATAAAGTAAGAGATAAGTTTTTGCGACGAAGGTTAGTTGGTCAGTTGCTTGTAAATGTCACGATAACCAGATATGCATGATCGAAACTCTTTTTGAAATTTTCTACTCCTTTCGGAATTTCCATCTATTTTAAGAAAATGCTTTTCCAATTTGTTGGAAAGCTGTATCTCTGAATATATTTTATCCGCTCTCAAAGAATCCGGTTCTTCTTGTCCGTCTTCATAATCTATTTAATTATTGATAATGTCACTGTTGTTGAAAGTTTCATCTTCAATCAAGCGCGGGTTGTTGGCGCGTTGACAGAAAGCAATTGAACGTGAATTGTCAAGAGACTGTTTATAACAAATGAATGAAACATCTTGAAGTGTGTATATATGTTCATTGCAGTGGCATAATATACACCCCCGAAACCCCTGCCTCGTGGGGGGCTCAGGACTTCAGAGGGCCCAAGGCCTAACTAACGCCAAGTACGTATCTACCCAATTTATAAAATATTAAATACAAAGTCTGACTTTACAAAGGGGCCCTAACATTCTTCGATCGCCATTGGTACATTGATAGAAAACATTGCAGTGTGCCAAAGCCGTTAAAATTAATATACTGCATACAAAAAGATTACACAGAAAAAATCGCATAAAAATTTAATATAAAGCTACATTAAGAAGAAATTAAAATATTTCGTGATTAAAACTTATTTTATCCACCCATTATTTGAGATTTAAAGAAACATACGATTTCTTATTTCAATATTCAATTAAACGATTTATAACATGTAAAATTAACATAATACGCAAGTAATTTATGATTTATAAGCCCAATATATTATGATAGTCTTACACTGTTACTTACACCTTTCGTAGTGGCCGCGGTAGCCAAGTGGTATAGGTATCGGACCGTGGCTTGCTTTGTCACGGGTTCGAGCCCAGTACCACTAGAGACCCGCCGTGTAGGGCAGCGATGTACGTTAAATCTGTCGAGAGCAGAAACGTCCTCCCGTTGGTGTGGTGTGGTAGTTAGGAGAGGGGAGTGCCAGCTCAGGTGTCGTCCACGTCACTTGACCATGGTTCAAAATTACGTGGTCCGTCGGCAAAAGCGCTCGTGTAGCTGAACAGTGCGACGTTAATATTCAATCAATACACCTTTCGTAACTATGTACACAGATCTTTCTACCAGGTCTTGATAGATATTGCATATTATCAATGGTTACAAAGATAATAATAAGAATTGATTTCGATTTTGTTGTAAATAAAACTCAATTGCTATCTTGTAGCAAAGTAATCGAGGAATAGTGTTATCTTATCGTAAGAATCGTTACACTACCAGGTAACTGATTGAATTTTTATAAATGCAGTAACTGTACAAGGTAAAGAATTCATTTTGCGTGGAAATTTTTTTTAGCATTACAGAAATAAAAATGGAAGAAGTTGATTCAATGAAAGAACATTACAATGCAAATCTAAAAGCTAAGACGTACAATGCGAAATTCAACAGGTTATTTAATATGATTAGAGAAAATTTCGAATTCATCTTACGGTTTCTGCATAATGTTGTCCAATCAGGTAGTTACTGTTTTTATATATTTCGTTTTATATTTAAAGTACGTTAATTTTGCTTTGTTCGAATGACCTCTTCCTGAAATAATTTTTGAAGTTTTTTTCGCACTGTTGAAAATATTTTGTGGAATATTAAATGGTTTGTTAAAGGATTAATCCTATTATTTTTATGTTGGTTTTAAAGATCAATGTTGCGAAAAGTTTTTATAAACTGGAAATCGTTAATATCAATTTTTTTTTTGTTCGATTGTAATTCCTTATATATTATTTTCCCATATTCCTTCCATTTTATTTTCATAGGTGTAAAATATTGCATTTCATGTTAGTACTAAAATTGCTTTTACAGTGTCCGGAATATAAGAATTTTTTCCAAGATAATTTTTTTTGTGATTTATAAATTGGATTAAAGAATAGATTTAAAAACTTGGATTAAACCGGAAAAAGAATAGAAATTTGACAAGTAAATATAGCAGCGCAATGAAAATATATTACAGAAATTTAAATTTAAGATAAAAAATATAACACACAACAGCACTTACTTTCTTATTGTTGATAAAGTGTAACAAATATTTCGCTGAGTGAGTGAAAGCGCCGCCATAAATACTCAGATAATGGTTGCCTAGTTACGGAGAAAACGTTTTTATTGCCGATTAACTTACTGTTATTATACTTCTGCAAACATGAACAATTTTTTTCTACATCTCCAATTATCTTGTTCATTTATAAATTTGAAATACAGAATCTTTCTCAATCAATTCATTCTTGAGAAATTTTCTAACGTGTATTCAGCATTGTGCCCAACAACAAAATTGGTCACAAATGACGAAAATTTTTAGGGTTGCCATATGCTATGAAAATTATCGAAAGATATTTAGTGTGAACCAAGATAAAATAAAATCAGAGACAGAACTAACTAAGGCAAGAATAGAATTTCCCTTGGGAAAAAAATTGAAGAACCTTTACTAAACATTCTGAAAAAAAAATATTTTTCAAGTTGTGTTTTCAAGTTCAATTAATTCTTTAAGTTAATATCTCATAATTTGTTTCTTGACTGAGAAAATAACACATATGGTGACTATTTCTTCCGCTTAAGTTTACAAATGTACTGAAGTTCAATGATTCTCCACGGTTGCTTTTTTTTTTTTTGTAAAGGAATCCCTTAATTATAAGCTTAGTACTAATATTGATCTCAATCTTATGTTTGAAAATATAATGTATTCAAAAATAAGATATTGCTGCGTGATATATTTCATTACTTTTTACCTTTTACAATTAAATTTTATATAACAATTAAGTTTTAACAATTAAAATTTTTAACACGTTTTTTTATAAGTTTCACTTGTATGTAATGGAATCTTTGAACTCAATTTTTACCCACTTTAAAAGGTCAGACTGATTCGAAATTTCGCACACTTGTCAAGGACCTATGACAGTACAATGATTTCATAATTTGTTTCATTGTCCTGATCAGGATTTTAATAATTAAGGAATTACGAGATTTGGCGACTAATTCATCATATCGTTTCTAGATTTGGCGACTAATTGCATAAACCATTTTCAGATTTGGCAACTAATTCCATATGCCATTTCTAGATTTTGCGATTAATTCCAGATTTAGCAACTAAAAGATTAAGTGCAACGCTAAAACCGCAAAATAGGCTTCTGGTTACTAAAAAATAAAACAAAAAAGTGTTCTTTATGTGAAAAAAGGTAGGTTGGGTGGGTGCGTAGTTCTTCTGAAAATGGAAATAAAAAAAAAATACTTGTGCATGTGAATAAAAACAATTTATGTTCTAACTGCTAAATATTTTTTATTTTTATAAAGCAATACGTTTAGAAGTGATGATAACGGCCGCGGTAGCCGAGTGGTATAGGTATCGGACCGTGGCTTGCTTTGTCACGGGTTCGAGCCCAGTACCACTAAAGACCCTCCGTGTAGGGCAGCGATGCACGTTAAATCTGTCGAGAGCTGAAACGTCCTCCCGCTGGTGTGGTGTGGTAGTTAGGAGAGGGGGTGCCAGCTCAGGTGTCGTCCACGTCACTTGACCATGGTTCAAAATTACGTGGTCCGTCGCCAAAAGCCCTCGTGTAGCTGAACAGTGCGACGTTAATATTCAATCAATCAATAGAAGTGATGATACGAATTAACACTATAGCAATCCGAGACCCCGTTAACGAAGAGAATAAATACCCTTCAGATCCATTAATTAATATCCATTAAAGAGCAAGACTAATTCCAGCAGCCAAATATCAAACTCAAAGATAAATTCAACAAAGGATAAATGATAGTTTTAAAAAGTAAAAAAAAAAAAAAAAAAAAAAACAGGCTTTTATTGTAGATCGAACGAAAAAAATGAAAAATAAATTATAGTTTTAAAAAAACTAAAAAACACGCTTTTATAGTGAATCGAGCTAAAAAGTAAAGAAAATAATTCTTAATATAAGAATAAAATGATTAACGACAAAATTAATGTCATTGTGGTAAAAGCGTGGGGTGGGCTTGGTACTACATTTTTACACTAACTCAGCATTTCGGAATAGAATAGTAAGAAATTATAACAATTAATATAGAGCACACACACCACGCTTTTATCCCAATGACATTAATTTTCTCGTTAATCATTTTATTCTTATATTAAGATTTTTTAAAATTATTTTTTAGTTCGATTCACTATAAAAGCGTGTTTTTTAGTTTTTTAACACGTTTTTATAAATTTCACTTGTATGTAATGGAATCTTTAAACTCGATTTTTACCCGCTTTAAAATGTCAGATTAATTCGAAATTTCGCACACTTGTCAAGGACCCATGATAGTACAATAATTTCATAATTTTATTTCCTTGTCCTGATCAGGATTTTAATAATTAAGGATTTACGAGATTTAGCGACAAATTCATTATATCGTTTCGCGATTTGGCGACTAATTCCAGATTTAGCAACTAAAGGATTAAGATAACTGGGACGTGAAACTGCTTCAAATTTTGCATTTTTTTAAATTTTACTTTTAAAAAACAGAGGGTACTTTTCTGCATCCATAGATGCATTATTTATGAAAATGCGATAAATAGAACGCTAGAAAATTGAATTTTAAAATTGTAAGCAAATGTGATGTAAGTATGATTCAGGTACACTTTCTTCAAAATCCATTTTGTATATAATATGTATTGTAAAAAACTAATTTTTCTATACAAAGAATGTAATTTTTCTGTAATATATGTTCAGATTTATTGAAAATTCTACATTTTTTCTGCAAAAATTACGGAAAATTTAAATCGTTAATTACAAAATTAGAAAAAAAATTGGAGTTTTTAAAATGTTAATTATGTTTAGTTTTACGTTAATAAATACTCAGTGTACTTAAATTATAAATCAAGTGTATTTAGTACAAAGTGGTTCTTCAGGATTATTCTAAATTAAGATCACAGCTTGTAAAACAGGCATTTCGTTTTTCCTAACTGCTTATTGTTAACATTTGAATACTCATGAATAACTCTATATGTTTATAACTATTGGTTTTACTTTTAAATAAATATTCATATGTTTGAGTAAAAATAGAGATTCTTTTGTTATAATTTTTAAAAACAGAGTTCGTTTAAATAAGACATCAAATTAACTTTTTAAATTAATCAAAGACATTTTCTTTGTGTATTTTTATAACAATAAAAATATGTTTAAGGAGTTCTGTAATATCCTGTAATGATGATGTTCAAAGTGAAGTTAAAATACTAAAACTTATAGACATAAATTTTTGGTATTTTAAACGGAAGAAGGTGTGAATCGTTGACAACTCGTGTTGATGAAGTAAAGAAAGAGTAATTAAAAAGATTTCTAAATAATCTAGAATTTTAAACTTACAATTTAAAAACTGAGAAATGATGCAAAATAATCCAATTAATTATGGTATGGCTTTATATTACGTTAAAAATATTATTTCACAAATCATAGATGAAAATATCTTTATTTGCGGTTTTCTCAAAATGCATTTTTTATTCATCGCGGTACACTTTTCTCAAAATCTACTTTACCTATCTTGCTGATATTTTGCATATTATCAGATCCACAAATTTTCAAAAAAGTGAATGAATTCGTTTTCAAATAAACATTCACAAATTTTAGATGTAGCACAATTTCTGAGTAAAATTTAAAGGAAATTTGAATTCCTAAATTTAAAATTTTTTAAAATGTTTATAAATTTATTTTTTTAAATTTCATTTCCTTCATTTTATAGATTGTTATGTTTGCAATAATTCTATAAAATTTTATAGCTATATAAGCAGTGGGTTTTATGCAAAGGAGCATAAATGTACAGATAGTTCAACTTAAAAATTTTACTTCTGTTGCTTTTAATTTAAGTGAGTTCCATTTAAATTTGGTGTAAAAAAAGTTCCTTTTTCCTTTTCGCAGCCGTCCCAGTTACAGGTGCAACCCTAAAACCGCAAAATAGACATCTGGTTAATAAAAAATAAAACAAAAAAGTATCCTTTATGTGAAATAAATTATAGTTATAATAAAACTAAAAAACACGCTTTTATAGTGAATCGAACTAAAAAGTAAAAGAATAATTCTTAAAATAAGAATAAAATGATTAACGAGAAAATTAATGTCATTGGGATAAAAGGGTGGGGTGCTCTATATTAATTGTTATAATTTCTTACTAGTTCTGTTCCAAAATGCTGAGATCGTGTAAAAATGTAGTACAAAGCACCCCACGCTTTTACCACAATGACATTAATTTTCTCGTTAATCATTTTATTCTTATTTTAAGAATTATTCTTTAACTTTTTAGTTCGATTCACTATAAAAGCGTGTTTTTAAGTTTTTTTAAACTATAATTTATTTAAAACTATAATTTATTAATTAGACGAATAAAACAACTGTGTAAATTTGACACTGGGGTCAGTGACTTTTAAGTCCATTTCGGGCCCTGGGTGCAGAAGATCTACAGGCCCCCTTGGCGCTGGAGGATCGAAATTTATAACCAGAAAATCTGGTTAAGTCCAGCTTATCCGGGCCCCTGGGCGCCCACCCAAGCCCCCAGTGGATAAACCGGCACTGAGTGGGGTTGTGTTGATGCTTTTTTTGCGTGATCACCGTCAATATTTATTTCTATTTAGTTATTATAATTTGACGTACAAAGAAGTTTCATTGTCAGAATATTGTTTTTCTATATTTCCAATGGCCAGGGTTACAGAAGATCACTACGTCACAAGGGGGTAAAAAAAAAACAGACAAAATAAACAAAGTAAGGGGGGAGGGGAATAAAAATAGCGAGAAAAGGCTATGAACCCAATAAATTCCTAGCTTGCCAATAAAGGTCGTGCAAAGAAGATCCCCTTAGGACTGGGCAGCGGCGAATGTGGTCAGCATCCACGTCCTCCCGAAAATCGCAGAGCGTGCAGGTAGGGCCTGTGTAACATGAATTCTATATATAGATGTTTCAGGAGACAGTCGTTTCCAGTGGTCAGAAGAAACTCAGCAACTACTTTACATCTTGGCCACATGGGAAGGTCCTTAAGGCTGTTTTTTCGCCGTATGTACGAGAGCATGAACTTGACGCCAAACACATTTTCGGACAGAAAAATTCTTCAATTTTTATATAAATTTGTGACATTGTAACTGGTGCATTTGTTTATAATATAGTGTTTTAAAAATTTCAAAATATTTACTAAATAATTAGTTTTTCCTTTTAACATGTAAAAGGGTAGTTCATTTAGCATTATGGTATAGAAGAAAAATGAGAAACACATTTTATAAAAGAAAAAATGGGTCAACTGGCATAAAAATGAGTAATATGATAAACTAAGTGATTATCTTTAAGATAGTGAAGCCAGAATATAATATTAATGTTGGAGTACTTTTATATCTGAAAAAATATTCCAAATTTGGTTCCTATTATTTAACATTAGCCGAAGACAGCCTAAGATCTTATTGGAATTTCTCTCAGAAAGTAAACAAAAATTTTTTTAATGTGGCATAATGGGGGAGGTTAACGTATAATTGCTTAATTGAAAATATACAATACTTATATATAAAAATTACATATTCACATTACTTATAAAAATTACTAAAACTTAATGAGGTAACTGTATCATACATAGTACCTGTAATTACAGAAATAAATATACACATTGCTTTCTTGTATAATTAACACACGTTGTTACGGACAAGGATAGCGGTAGCCCAGTGGTCAAGGTATCGGTTCATGGCAGGCATGTCATGAGTTCGAGCCCAGTACCACTAAAGACCCGCCGTGTTGGCCAGCGATGCACGTTAAATCAGTCAAAACGTCCTCCCGTGTTGGTGTGGTGTTGTAGTTAGGAGAGAGGGTGCCAGCTCAGGTGTCGTCCACGTCACTTTACCATGGTTCAAAATTACGTGGTCCGTCGCCAAAAGCCCTCGTGCAGCTGAACAGTGCGACGTTAATATTCACTCACTACGGATAACTACATTAGTTAAATGTATTTACACATTCAAATATATGCAATTAAACTATACATAATTAAAATGATAATGTAAATTGTTACATAAAAATTTGAAATAACTACCCCCCCTCCCCACTTTAAATAATTTCTTGGCTACCCTTCTGTCTTTGTAATTCGCTTTAAATTGCCATATTGTAATCCAAAATGTAATCCAGTCTTATAGAGATTGGATAGGAAGAAGCTAATGTAATTATTCGAGTCCTACTTGACAAATAGCTTAATTCATTTCCATAATGGGAAAAAAACACACACTATTTTTTCATTTCATGCACAAACACCGTTATATCCGTTATATGATATAGATCAGGGGTCGGCAACAATTTAGCTGTGGCGTGCCGAACCAATATATCAATAGGATTCAGCGAGCCACACGGTAGGATATTTTTGAAACAATTCGATTCCCTCGATAATGCATGCAGAGTTAGAGAATAGAGGAGAATTATTAAGATTTACAGTTTTATTATACATTAATTTTGCATCATTTAAAGATATTTATTAACATAAAAATAAACAGCATAAAGTGTAACTATTTCTTCAACAAAAATTGAAAAAAAAATAAAATTGTACATTTATTATGCATTTTTAAACATATTTATATATATTAAAATAAGAAATAGACTACATAAAATATAAGTATTTCCCTTCATAATAGTTAAATAAAAGGATAAATAAAAATTTTAATACACGAACCTAGTGCTTGCCCAGCTCTTCTTCCATATCGCAAAATCAGGGGTATTATTTGTGACATTCAATTTGACACAATTCGAGCATTCAGTTGTTAAATAATTTCTTTGTGGTCTCGAATTATTTTTCATACGAGGAAAGATTTTTTTACTTACAAGGAGAGGGCACGCCTAAGGAAATTCATTTGGGATCGAGAATTGATGTAATAGTAGTACTCCTTTAGGGGGTTCACCCCTCAATGTAATTCCACCGAATGGCCAGTCATTTCGGAGAAATCAGCCTTCGAAATTCATGCTTAGCTTTTATACAATTAAATTTTAATTTTCCGCAACGAGTTCGTAGCTTGATTGGTAAATCGTTTGCTTACTATGTGCGAGATCGGGGTTCGATTCTACGCGATCAACTTTTTTTTCTTCAATTCATTTAATTATTTTTTTAATTAAATAAATTTATTTATACAGATTTATTAAATTTTAAACGATATTTTTTGTAATTTTTTTTGTGTTTTATAAAGTAAAAAAAATACTGTAATTATATAAATAATTATATTAAATTTTATAAATATATTTTATGTTAAAATAAAAAATATTTATAAATATATAATAAATATTAAACGATATTTTAGAAAAAAAATTAGTTACAAATAGTTTTATAATGTGAAATACAATATACCATAAATAAAATATTATATATAATATAAAATAATCTAAAAAATATATTAATTTTTTAAATTAATTATTTTATAATTAATATAAAAATATGTCCCTTTTTATATATTATTACTTTAATTATTTTATAAAATATTTAATAAGTCATTTTCAAATAAATTTATTTAATTTCAAAAAAAAAAAAGTTTATTTAAGTAGTTTTAATAAATTTATTTAAATAATTTCTATAATAAATTAATAATAATTTCAATAATAAATCATACTTTTAATAATAAATTAATAATATTTCTTATTAATACTAATGCTTAATAATAATTAATGAATTATAATAAATAGTATTTTATTAGTTAATTTTAATAAATAGTAATTTTTATTAATAATTATTTTAAATATTTTATTTGATAATTATTTTAAATATTTTTAATTAATAATAATTTTAAATATTTTTAATTATCAATAATTTTAAATATTTTTAATTATTAATAATTTTAAATATTTTTATTTATTAATAATTTTGAATATTTTTAATTAATAATAATTTTAAATAATTTTACTAATAAATAATTTAAGTTATATATTTTTTTATTTTTTCTTACTTTATAAAATACAAAATAATTACAAAAAATATCATTTAATATTTAATAAACCTTACATAAATATATTTATTTAATTTAAAAAAATAATTAAATGAATTGAAGAAAAAAAGTTGATTGCGTGTAATCGAACCCTGACCTCGCGCATAGCAAGCAAACGATTTACCAATCTAGCTACGAACTCGTTGCAGAAGTTTAAAATTTAATTGTATAAAAGCAAAACATGAATTTCGAAGGCTAATTTCTCTGAATTGACTGGCCATTCGGTGGAATTACATTGAGGGATGAACTCCCTAAAGGAGTACTACTATTACACCAAGTCTCAATCCCAAATGAATTTCTTTAGTCGTGCCCTCTCCTTGTTAGTTACATAAAACCAAAAACGGAGGACAGAGTACATGCAATTTTCTCTCTTCGAAAAATTAAATTAATCTTAATTTTTTAATGGCATTCAATAATTTATAAAATAATTATAAGGTTATCTTTAGAGTTGTCTTTCATATTTTTTCGTTATTGTCCATAATTCTAATGTTTGTCAAATAAAGTCCATTACAAATTTATCAACTTCCAACTACTCAAAAATTGACAACTTTGTAGAGTATTGCAGAGATATATAGATATTCAATAATTCATATATTTATATGGAATCAAAGCTTCATCTTTTTTTATTGATAATTAATTTGTTATTCATTATTATCAAACTGTATAATTATGTATTTTTAATAACTGAATTTGAAACTTGATTCTAATGTCCATATTTTTCTTGTTTGAAAGGAGGTTGGTAAAGATCAGCCTTTTATCGCCCATCATAGTCATGAAAATTCAAATTATTTATTGGAGCTATATTATTATATTTATGTGATCTTTAGGTATTGATCTTAAATTTTATTCTAAAATATTAAGAAAAAAATAAGTCACATAAAAAAGTCCTCAAACTTGGCAAAATCGTCGAGTTTTGTTATTTTTAGCGCTTTTTCTTTCATTTTTTTTTAAAAAAATTGTTAAGCACTTTAAGCACCACTATATTTTTTTGATCCCTCAAATACTACAATAATAAGGCTTTTAAACTGACATTCAAATTTGTTTTGGTGCATCAAGCGCGTTGATGTCATACGAAACAAAATAGCTTATCCGCGAATCGGTCAGACTGCTGCAGCTTTTATAAGGAATGGACCTAGTACCTAAAATACCTACATTCTTGGACAAACAAGCACATTTATTTACAGAAAATGCTAACGAGACATGTTTGGGGACATCGATTCGTTGAGTAGTTGCAGCAGTAAACGGCCAGCTCAAGAAGTGGAGAGCTTTAAACAATATTATCCCAAATACCATATATTGGAGATTATGTTAAAATCTTCTGTGCAATTCTTAATGCTTTCTACCCAGCAAGACTTAACAATATTGAGGATGACAATGTTATTATCTAATGAATGCTGGATTTAGTGAAGAAGCCAAACTACTTACAACAAATAGTTGAAGAAAATGGCTGGGCAAGAAAAAGGGCGATATGGACTTTGTTAAGTGATCTTTCAGATTTTCCACGATTAACATGGAAGGAGCTACGATATTTAACTCTTGGGATATATCAGCTTAAGCAAAGCGAGTCATATACTCACGAACACCTTAATCAATCGGGGCTGTGCTCTCTTTACGTAAATCAAGAAGATTCCTCAGTTGTTCGACTCAAGTTAAGATTACGACACACAAGTAGTGGTGCAACGTACACCCCCGCATCGCGGGGAGGGGCAGGGTTCAAAGGGGCCCGAAGCCTGACTGACGCAAGTGCCTACCCTTTGTAAAATTCAACGTGAGGGTCCAAAACCTGACTTTGCAGGGGGGCCCAAATGTTCTCCGTTACGCCAGTGCACACGTTCAAAAGTATATAACATCTGGATAACAACAGGTATCGGTCATGATCCAAACATTGAATGGTATTGTCAGTGCAAAGTTAGTGCTCTAGCTGTTGGCTGCTGTGCACATGTTGCATATGTACTTTGGTACTTGTGATATTAGCGCCATAATCACACTCAGACAAAAACACCAAGGCTTGGATATGCTGATGCACTTCAAGACGCTGCTACTGGATGGTCCAGGGACGATTCAGCCACCGAAAACGGCAAATATAATCGAAGACAATTGTTATAAATAGTTTTAACATTGCTATTTTTTCCTGTTTATTTAATAAAAGATTTTTTTGCAAAAATACCTATATATATATATATATATATATATATATATATATATATATATATATATATATATACACTGCTGGACAATTGCTAAGGACGGATCACAAATTGCTATGTAGCATAACATTAAGCGAGACATGAGGCCTAGTAGGATAAAATATAGTTGCCACACTGTTCAGACATTAGAATAAAGAATATTTATTGTTCTGGAAAGTACAAAAGCTGTGAAACACCTCAAAGAAAAAAAATGTTCATTTGATCTGCGTACGGAGAAATGGAACAATGAATCTAAAAGTCAGCAGGCACCTTAAAGATAGGTATCAGTACGGGATATGTCCACCGTGGAGTGTGATGCAACATTCCACAAGTCGTACCATACTTTGCACAACATTATCCAGCAGCTGTTGAGGCAATTTATCCCATTCCTCTGTGAGTGTGTTCTTGTTTGTCGGAGGATAGTTTCGACCAGCAACTTGCCTCCCCAAAGCATCCCACACATTTTCAATGGGATTTAGATCTGGAGAACGCGCTGGCCATACGAGACGTTGAACACCCTCGCTGTCTAGACAATCCTGAACAGCGAGTGTTCGATGACATGTTGCGTTGTCGTCCATAAAAACAAATTTATCACCGACAGCACCACGGAAAAGACGAAAATGAGGAAGTAGAACTTCATCAATGTATCGTTGGCCCGTCATAGTCCCATTCGCAACCACATGTAGGCGCGTGCGGCCATTGATCATGATGCCGACCCACACCATGATACTGCATGTCGGATATCGGTCCTTTTCCTGGATATTTTCTGGACGATAAGCAGTACCACTCTCGCGCCAGATCAGTTGGCGTCTACAATCCGATGACAGACTGAACCTACTCTCTTCTGAGAATAGTACGCATGCCCAGTCCTGTTCAGTCCAATTGTGATGCTCACGACACCATTGCAAATGGGCAGTACGGTGCTGTCAGGTCAATGGGACAGGTCACACAACAGGTTTGCGTGCGTATAGTCCTCCTCCCCTCAAACGTCTGGCAACAGTTTTTCGGGAGATCTGCTTTCCTGAGGCAGAAAGAAACTGATTTGCCACCTGCTGAGCTGTGGTGCGCCTGTTCCTTTTTGCTGATAGGACGATATATCTCTCTTCTGCAGGCGTCGTACTTCTAACACGACCTCCCCCGTGCCGTCTACTACACATTCCAGTAGTTTTAAATGACTTCCACAGCCGTGAAACAACGCTGTGAGCGATGTCGAACTCCCTGGCAACATCTGTTATTTTTCGCCCTTCGATCTTTCCAATAATTCGGCCACGCATAAAATCATCTATGTGATGTCGGGAAGACATGCCAAAAATTTTAAGTTCGTCTATTAAATCTTTCCTGTAAAACTTTGACTTGAAACAACAACTGTCCACACGCGTCAAAACCTTTAAAGCTCTTATGAACGCTATCACGTGATGAACAGACGTGGGAAAAAATTTGCATATACTCATACTTCTTCTTACTAATATCCCGCACTTATTCTAATTTTCCACATTTTGCTTCCTTTCATTTTGTGGTTGCTATGGATGATAGTGTTATCCGTCCTTAGCAATTGTCCAGCAGTGTATAACCTATATATATATATATATATATATATAGCACACAGGTAATGATATATATATATATATATCATTACCTGCTTTATAATTTTTTGGTACGGATGTTTCCCCTCGGAAAGTGTAGCTATGTGACCTTGGAGCCATATATCAATTTTTAGGAGCCATTTTTAAAACAATCTTTGATTTTGTATTATAATTAAAAGAAAACATTAGCAGACGACTATCCTGAAGTTTCCAAAGTTTTATCTCAATATGCAAACGAGAAAATGAATTACGAAATCTTTTACATAAAAGTGTGAATGGCCTTCTACACTCCTCAGGTTGACAGGAAAAGGGCTGAGTAAAGGTTAGAAAACAAAAAAAAACAAAACAAAACCCAAGTACATTGTTTTTCCAAAATAAGTTAAGAGTTTTGAATATAACCTGGTGTAAAGAATATTTTTTCTATCTAATGATTTGAAGTAGTTTTTAATTTGTTTAATGTTTTATTTTTAGATAAATTCAAAGGATCGAAAGTTCTTGAGATTGGAAGCGGGGCCACCGTCCATAACATAGCTTCAGCTAGTGCTAAGTATTCTGTTATTGTTCAGAGCGATTATGTCATGGATAACTGCGAAGAACTCAAGAAATGGCATTCCAGTGAATCTGTTCTGGATTGGTCACAATTCCTTAAAATGGTTCTTGAGATCGAAGGAACGAAAATGTATGTATTCGGGTATTTTTTAAAACAAAAATATAATATTTACAGGAAAATTATCATGCTTTTATATATATATATATATATATATATATTTAAGCAAAAAATGCACTTTAAACTACATCAATATCTTAACCTCTTAACAGTCTTAACTGGTTACATCGCCCTTACATCGTACGGGCTACCGAAAGCTGGCCACAACAGATTTGGCCTGTTGTACGTTTACTGATATTTTCTTTTTTCCACCTTTGATGTGCACATATTTTTAATTCTTATAGTGAGATTATTAGTGCTAATGTGTTTTTAAGAGATATAGTTTGTCTATGGTACTAGAATACATCTCTTCCGGGATTTTTTTTTTTTTTTTTTGCGGTGAAGGCGGGAATTTTTCATTGAAGGCAGGAATCTAGATTCTTGAAAATATTCGATAAAGAGCAGGGGTTGGCTAGGCAATGTGCAATTTGTAACTTGAGAAAAAATGAAAATAGAAGGATAGTCCACAGAAGCCGATATTATCTCTGTTCCCATATTGCAATGTAAGACTGAGTATTACACCATAATTCAAATTGTGTTTACATATATACGTATAATCACACATGCAATAAATCCTCAATCGTTTGAAAAAGAGGTAAGAACATGAAATTTTTTGTGAATATGAGAGAAATTCTTTTAAGATACATGAAACGTTCTGCATGCTATGCAGAATGTACTTATAGAAAGCAAACATTTAGGGGGGGGTCTTCCACACAATTATAAAAAAAATAGTGTGAAAACGTGAAAATTCAATAAAGTTGTTCTGTATTATGCTTAGTTATATGCAATAAGAAATGCGCCTTTTTTTGGAACATTTTTGGTACAAAAATTGACCACTTAAGGGGTTAAAGATAGGGGGAGGTAGAATTTAAGTTCATAAGTAACCAAGATCAAATGAGCCGGAAAAAGAATTCGAAAGCAATTAACCATTATTCAGATCTTTTGTAGAAAGCAAAATGTATTGTTATGTGAACTTGATTTGCTTATCAATGCAATGATGAGTAAAGTATGCGATATTTAATTAATGGATAAAATTGCAGTGCTATTGCACAATTATAGTTTTATGTTCTACGAGGAAGATATAGATAATTTTTTTTTTTTGCTCTATATCAGGGGTCAGCAGCCTTATAGCTCTGGTATGCCAGGCCCATCTACCAATATGATTCAGAGAGTCCCACTGTAGGAAATATTTGAAACATTTCGATTACCGTCATAACGCATACAGAGTTAAAGAACAGAGGTTAAGAATACAGATTTTTGAAGTTTTAACTATGCATTAATTACATCATTTAAAGATATTTATTAACATGAAAATAAGCAACATAAAATTAACTATACCTTAAACATAAATAAAAAATTAAAGTTGTACATATATTATGTATCATGCATCTTAAGAAAATCAAAAAAAAAAAAAAAAAAAGAAATCAAAATAAGGAATAAACGTAAAATGTAAGTACTTCTGCAATACAGAAATAAAAAAGTAAAATTTTAATGTGCATCTTGTCATTGCAAAGCTCTACTTCATATCGCAACAGCAAGAGTATAATTAGACTTTCAGTTTGACACATGTTTTTGAATGTTTAGTTGTTAAACAACTTTGGGGACTCAAAATATATTTCATGTTAGTAAATATTTGTTAATATATATGTGTAAAACCAAAAGCGGAAAGTAGAGCACATGCAGTTTTCTTGAATCAATTAGATCACTCCGACAATGATAACCGTCGATTTATAAGTAGATTAATTTTCTACAGATCTTTTCATAATTTCGTTAATTTTGCTTTCAACAATTCTCGAGATTTTTTTTATGACGCAGCAATGTACCCCATAGAATGCCATTAAGAATATTTAATGAATATCAAGAATGATATTTTTTTTCTCCCAGTTTCGTTAAATACTGGGAGAAAAATAAAATCAGAAAAACACATTTTTACCTTTGAGTAGTTGAAATGGATCCATTAGTCTAGATTTGAGGATAAAAATAGTAATTACACAATATTAACCCTCTGAGTGGATGACCCGCTAATTGAATTTCACTTCGAAAGTGGTCTACTTTTTCAAAGCTAGCGGTAGCCAAAATGTTTCGATAAATTTCACGAACTGCTTCAAAAACGCACGGCAGTTTAATGCCTTCCCCTGTTAAAACCACAGGAGGTCCTGAAATGGTTTTGCAGGGGATGATTTTATTGCTTTTCGGTCTCTGTGTTCTTCGAAAGGGGAGGTTTCTCATTCACAGAGCTGTGGCCTAGGGCGAAGATTGTGAAATGGACATTTTCTCCACTTCAGGGCCAACAGAAATTTCACCCAATTTATTGCAAATATATATTTCATATATTTGGAAAACTTGCTCAATTTCTGATCTAAAAACCAATTAGGTTTTAAGAAATTTTAATTTTCTGAGTTTTGATTTTAAATTCGGTTTCATTTTAAAGCATTTTTGCATTCCTAGATTGAATTAATTAAAAATATTTTTTAACACAATCCAATATTTCGTGTGAAATGGCTATTAACTACAATTTTAATTTCTAAAATCATTTCTGTTTGCTCATGTTTTTAAGTTTTTGAGTTTTCTCACATTTACTTAATTAAGATTGATTTAAAGACCAATATATTTTTTGACACATAGTTTATATAATTTAAAAGCTCTATACTTTGTCTTCATTAATTTTTTTTCCTTTTGAAAAATGCCATGACCAAAATGTACGCAGGGTACTGTGAGAAATAATACTTGAAAGGGATGGAATATGACTGAAAATGGTAAATCTCTAAAATGCAGCTTTTTCAGGTAATATTACAATTAGACTACAGAATACAAATGTTGCAGAATGAACTAAATATTTCCCTGATGTACCACAAACTACATTATAATAAATCTATTGTAGTACTACACTGCAGTATTTTAAAGTCATGCAACAAAAACTTAAACTTGCTTAACTGCCACGATGGGGAACTGAGAAAAAAATAGATATTGTTTACAAACTTGGTGATTTCTGGATTACGTTTGTATAACTACTAATTTCTATATAAATATTTTGCATTTAAAACTCTTGTGAATATATAAGGTTCTGATAAAAGTGAATAATTGATCAAATTAACAGTTGTTATCAATGTTATGTCTTAGAATATTTTGAATTAAAAAAGATATTTCAGTCATATATTTATTTCAAGTAGAATTTTCATGTAGAGCATAAGTTGGATAGTAACAGATTAAAAAATTAAAGCTTTACAGGCAATGGAATTTTTTTTATGCCTTTACAAATTTTAAATATGTTTTTCTCAGATTTTTAATCTTGAAGATGAGAGTGTTTTCTAATCCCTAAGGCGTTTTTCCTGTTCAAGATAGAGTCTTGAAATATCTTGTAAATGTTCCCTTACATATGTTCTATAAAAGTTCATATGGATTTAGGTCTGAGAGCTCTAGTTATTTTTTAAAAATATCTTAATGTTAATATTTAAAAAAAAAAAAAAATTGGGTTTTTTCCAGGTTTAGCCATAAAAATAATTATTAAAATTCAACAAAGAGATATATTTTAAATTTTATACTTTTTGTTTCCAATAATCTAAGAAATATTAATCACTTACAATACTTAAATATTTTTAATAATTTAACATTTTAGAAAAGTTTTAAAAATTTCAAAACTGTTCAATGCTTTAAAATTGTGAAATAATGGCTTGTCAAACTAACCTATTATTTTCAGAATCAATATAATAGTATAATTTGAATATAAAACAAAAATTAATTTTACTGTGACAAACTGTTTACGACTTCTACTCATATTGTAAAAAAGAATGAAAGAGATAAATATATAACATAGTGGAAGTAAAAAAAACACATTCATAATATGTTAAAATCCTGTCCCGATACAAATTTCAATGCATTTTCCAAACTGTAGCTAAAAACAATTATATGTTTATTAGGCCAGAAATTATTTATATTTAGATATATTTTTCCTTATTAAGTACATAATGAATAATGGCAAGATAATTTGTAAAATCCTGAAAGATTTTAATGAAAAAAAAGCCAGACATAATTTTAGATAGTTAGAAATTTAATTATATAATACACAAATATGCATGTTTTAAAAGAAATAAGTTGGCTAAGAAAATGAAATTTACTAAAAATTTCCTGAATAAAGTAAATCAGATTTCATCCTCAAATACATATAATTGTAAGAAAAGGTTTTATTCAATTTACAATTAGTTACAAAAAACCTTTATAAAAAATAATTTTAACAGGTATAAATAGCAAAAAATATCAAAGAAGTATGAGAAAGACACATACATGTCGTTTACAGAAATGTCACAGTGTGATATTTTTCGAAACACGGCACTGCACACAGTCCAACATTACAGTCTTTACATTGAAAACGAGTTTTTGATGTTTAACGACTAAATCGTAAATATAAGAAACAACAGTCAAATATCTCGAGTGCAGACGGCGCTCGCTGATATTTGAGTGAGAAAATTACAGCAGCATAAAATGCGACCTCGTTTGAATTATATCTAATGTGCATATTTGGAACTGTTTAGCGTACTCGAATTAACTCAAGTGCACACGTCAAGGGTTTATATTGCATTCTAAGTCAACACGGTGACTACTGACGAGCGACTACGTAATTTTGAACCGCGGTTAAGTGACGAGGACGATACCTGAGCTGATAACTCCCCTTCCAAACTTCCACATCACACCAACGTGAGGACGTTTGACCTCGACGTGTTTAACGTGCATCAGCTCCTCTTCAACGCTAAACTTTTGTGGTACCAGGGCTCGAACACTGGACACGAGTTCATAACCATGACCATCAGGCTACCGTGGCCGCAAAAGAAAATAGCAAGTTTGAAAGAAATGTAATGGAGAAACATATTTGAAGAAATAACTTCAAAACTTAACTAAAAACCAAAATATCAAAATTTATTTTAGGAATAATAGTGAATATAACTTCGTACACCTAAAACCACTTTACGCAGTGTATTTTGAAAGTGAACGTTTCCCCTTTTAGAGAAACTTACTATAATTATGTCAAATTCCTTTCATTTTGCTCTAAGGGGATCCCCGAAACAACGTAATTTTTTTGATACATAAAATTACTTATGGTTGAATCTAATACAATTCCCTACAAAATGAATGAAAACCCTTTTTTACCATATAAATTGTGTTTGAATAGGAGATGGTTAGTTAATAAGAACATTTAAAATGTGTCGGCAATCTATGGACCTGTGGCACGTGGTACAATTCTTAGTGGCACTCAGCACTACTCTACAAATTTGTCAATTCTTGAGTGGATGGAAGTTGATAATAGACCTTATTTGACAAACGTCTTCTGAGTTATGGACATTTATGGAACTACAAAATAATCTGAAAGATAATTCTAAGGATAAATTTACAGCTATTTTGTAAATAATTGAGTGTTATTGCTAGGGAATTTAATTGTTGAAAAAAGAAAATTGCATGTACTCTGCTTTCCATTTATGATTCGGCATATCAAAGTAAAAAGTCTTTCCTAAATATGAAAAATATTTCGACTCCGCAAAGAAATTGTTTAACAACTGAATGCTCAGAATCGTGTCATGCATTATACCCCTTCTTTTGCGATATGAAAGAAGAGTCGTGAAAGAGTTAATTCGCATTACAATTTTTATTTCCATAAGACTCCTCCGACTCACCCCTGGTATAATAGGCAGGCCCCAGGTGGTGCCCTTTCCATCAAGGCGGATAGAGTCGTCCAAACAACTATTAGTAGGCTTGCAAGTGGACACATTAGAGGCCTTTCCTTTAACTTGGGCCAGAAAATTTACGAGAATTGTACTAAATGCAATTTGGTACAGGCAACTCCAGATCATCTTTTGTTTTGTGCAGGACTTGAAAGGGAGGACATCTATTCCAGTCCTCTTTTGGTGTACGATTTCCTGAAGACTCTTGGGCTCATGGACCTGGTCTAGCCTGCGTCTAGACAGGAGGAATTAGTCAACAACAACAACAACAACAATTTTTATTTAACTGTAATGAAGGGAATCATTTATATTTCACTTTGTCTATTTCTTATTTAAATAATATGTTGGAAACATACATTTTTTATTTTTTTATCTTTGTTGAAGAAATAGTAACATTTTATATTGTTTATTTTTATGTTAATAAATGTATTTTATTGATCCATAATTAATATAAAATAAAACTGTAAATCTAAATTATTTACCTCTATTCTTTAAATCTGCAAATATTACCGTAAGAATCGAAGGATTTCAAAAATTTTCTACTATGTGGCACGCTGAATGATACTGACAGATTGGTTTGGCACGTCTTAGCTACACAGTTGCCGCCCCTGATTTAAAATGTTGGGTAAGATAACCATTATATTTTTAAAATTTTATAAATATACAAAAGGAGAGTATTTTGGCATTACATGTTTTAAAAGGAATAAAGTTTACGAGAATGAAATATAAAATTGCGTTAAAATTATTGGTACTTATTGGTACTTCTTTATCAACCGTACTATATTTATATATATATATATATATATATATATATATATATATATATATAAAGAAGTACGGTCTCGATAGAGTACCGTAATTACTGCCAACTCGTGACAATGAATTGGAAATTAAGTTCACAATTCATTGTTATTAAAATATATAAAATTTTACATGACTTATTTTTGTATTTGTTATTTTTATATTCTTTACTGAGAAAGCAACAAATGGGAGTTCATTACCTGCCAAAACTGCAGAGGCCTGGTTGTTTACTCCACAAGCTCCTACCTTATGCTTACTCTGCCCTACTAAGTAAAAATGGATCAAGATCATGGAATTGCAGATATTGTTTTCCATATATTTTAAATATTAGTTTTCTAACTTCTACTTCAGCCTTTTAATAGTCTACACTCCTGCAAAGAAGTCTGAATTCAAAACTATAAAAACTTATTATTCCCAACAATGTCATTTATACCTTTATTTTTTATAATCTATGAATGCGTTAAACTATTAATTTGTTATCGCGACTATTTAATATTAAATGCGAGAGGACATTTCAGCTCTCGATAGATTTAACGTGCATCGCTGCCCTACACGGCGGGTCTTTTGTGGCACTGGGCTCGAACTCGAGACATGCCAACCATGATTGGATACCTTGACCACCTGGTACCCCGGCCACAGGTCCGTCGCCAAAAGCCCTCAAGTAGTTGAGTAGAGAAGAGAGAGAGAGAGAGAGTGCGACTTTAATATCCCCTCACTTAATTAAATTATATGAAATTTAAGGAATACTTGAAAAAATATTAGAAGTCGAATATATATATATACACTAGTGTGCAAAAATTAAGGACTAGACGGTTTTTTCAATATAACTTTGTACAAAAGCTTTCCAAATCAACACATTTAATACCGTAAGATCCCCAATACGTAAGGACATCTGTAATGTAAGCAACACTTATACTAAAAGAGAAATCAGAGGGATAAAAAGAAGCTTGATTGAAAAAGTAGCATGGAGCGCAATGCGACTGAAGGCCGAAACATCCCTGTGATGGGTGTCCAGCAAGAAATATCCGGTCTTTAGTAGGGGATATGATCTCCCCTGACTGCTAGGCAGGTTTCACAGCGTCTGCCCATGCTGAGAATGAGGGTGTCAATGAGTTGTTGAGGCATTGCTGCCCATTCGTCTTGCAGCGCCAATCGAAGCTCCCGAATCGTTACTGGTGGTAAGGTACGAGCTGCCAAGCGTCTGCCTAGAAAATCCCATACATGCTCGATGGGATTGAGATCCGGAGATCGTGCCGGCCAATCCATACGTTCAATAACCTCACTCTCTAAGAGCTGTTCGGTAGCTACTGTGCGATGACATGGTGCATTGTGTCGTCCATGAAAAGGAACTGCAGACCCATAGCGCCTCTAAAAAGACGCACATATGGAAGAAGAATCTCGTTACAATAACGGGTCCCGTTGACTGAACCTGCGTCGAAGATGTGAAGGTCTGTACGACTACCAAGCATGATGCCTCCCCAAACGAGAACACCTCGACCTCCATACCTGTCCCTTTCAATGATGTTCGAGGGATGATTGCGGCTTCCCCGCTCTCTCCAGATGAGTATGCGATGAGAATCGCTACTCAAACTGAATCTGCTCTCATCTGTAAAGAGTACTCGTCGCCATTCATTGTCTCTCCATTTCCGGTGTTCCCGGCACCACAAAGAACGCCTTCTCCGATGGGCAGGCGTTAAAGGTACACACCGTACAGGACGTCGTGCAAACAGACCACCACCGTGCAGTCTTCTGGCCACGGTAAAACGCGATATCGGTCGTCCAGTCGCCTGTGTCGTGTGTCTTTCGATTTCTCCCGCTGTCTGCCGCCTGTTTCTTCTGGCCTGTAAGAGAATGTGTACCGGTCATCTGCGGGTGTGGTTCCTCGTGGACGACCACTATTGAACCCCCGGATAGCTGTTCCTGTAGTTTGAAATTGTCTCCAAAGTCGTGAAACGATGCTGTGAGCAATTCCGAACTCTGCAGCCACACTTGTCACACTGCGACCTTCCTGCAACTTCCCAATGATTCTACCTCGGGTAAAAGCATCCAGATGTCGTCTAACAGATTGATTATTCGCCATTTCTCGCTGAGGCAGCAACTCGGTGTGAGTTTAACTGCTATACGGCGTGCAATCTCTTTGCCAGAAATACTGATCTTACACCGACAACATGCTTTATACTACTCAGACACTCCCCCAATACGTCTACCTGCATATCTGCGTATGTTCTACCGTACATCACCTTACTTAATCTCCTGATTGGTCTTTCTGTCCGCTCTGCCTCTTTGTTCAGCTGATATGCTAATTTTTCGACTTCGTCCTTAATTTTTGCACACCAGTGTATAGATTAAAAATTAATCTAATGATAATTTTAAATATCCAAAGAATTATTAGTATTTATGGTAAATACATGTTTTTCAACTGAGTATGTGAGACACGCATAAATATCTTTTTCGAAATTCCAATGCAGAATTTCAGTGGAGCTAATACAAAATTCCTAGTTTTGCATGGTTAAGATTATAAAAATGTCCAAATTTTAATAACCTTTTCTTCAGTCAATCACTAATTGTACATGAATGATGAGGGATTATGCATAAATAAGTATTTTTTAACTTGAATTTAAAAAGGATCTTTATATTTATTTATATGCGCAAATGTTAACTGTAAATTTGTCTAGATGCTTTTAAATACTCTTTATTTGAAGATTCCAGTTCAAAAATATAAGCTTGTAGTTAAAGTTCTCTTTGAATGAAATTAATGTTCAGACATTCAAAATTCAAATATAATTTGTTATCTGAACAATACAAAACAAGGGATTCTATGTAAGATGCCCTGAATATCTGGCTTTAAAATTATGAAAAACTAAAAGATTTAAATAGGGTTTTTTTTTTAACAATGCATAAAGATTTTTTGAAAATAATGTAATACAGAAGCTTAAAAATTATTCATGTTTAGAAGTGTCCGAAACTTTAAAAGATTTTAAATTTTGAACCTTTTTTTTTTATTTTTTTGACACATAACAAAATAATCATTTTTAAAAAAAATCCCTGAAAGTATTGATTAAAATAAGGAAAATGAAACAGTAAATTACCCTCAATGTTTTAATATACAATTTGAATTTAAATACTATAAAAACTTAGACATACATTATAAAAACTTAATTCCATTTGAGAATTTTAAGGTAAAGAAAAAAATGAGAATTCTCAACTCGTTGACTTGCTATTTGTGTACACTTTAGGTTGAAGATTTTACGATTGCCACAGGAACCCCGGTCTCCCCGTGAGCCATAAAACTTCCCCTCAATGCCCATTGTGTCTCCCCGACCGTCTCTAATTATCTTTCAAGATCGTAAACCTTTAAAGGGGGAAAAGAATTCGGAAAAATTCGACTTTAACGTTTTTGAACACATTACTTGAAGGGGAAAAATCTGTTTGGTTCATTTTTGGTGAGTCCCAGGCCTTACGAAAAATTCAGTGTGGTCCGTTTTCGAGGCCTCTCTAGTAGGGCGGAAAAATCCGTGCTGTCCAGTTGGAGGGTTAACGTGTTTCCAAATACAAAACAGCCGTAGATTGATTATTCATTAACGTTGCGCTTAAAAGCAACACTATTGGCGACGGGCCTCAGCATTTATAGCCACTCATTAGAGCAGAGATTTCGCAAACTTTTTAGTCTCATAGACCCCTTGAAAGGTTTTTTGGTTTGGGCTAGACCCCTACTTACCTAATATTAAATTTTTTTCAAATTCATCAACTTAAATGTGTTTTTCACAACAGGTATAGAGCTACTTCCTTTAAAAGCTTTAAACTTTTAATTGTAGTGAAGTATAGTGTTAAAAACTTAAGAAAACACATGTTAATAAATTAAACTAAAATTTAATTAATGCATGAAATAACTGAGCAACAAATAAATTTCTTTGCTTATAATCTAGAACAGGGGTACTCAACCTTTTTTTCTGCCGGGCCGCATACATATGTTAGCTATTTCACGCGGGCCGCAACATGAGGATTAATGGGGGGGGGATAAATGCTTTAAACCGGGATAACATAGAAAATTTAAAATATTGAAAAATGATTAAAATATTAAAACTCTTCTTTTTCTTTTTTTAATTATTATTTTTTATTTTGGTCGCTGAATTTTTCTATAAATTAGAAACATTTACGAATCACTCCTTCCCAATTTCTGCATCAATGAACTGTTTCATATGATTATACCAATATAACAAATTTCATAGGGTGACTTTGTTACCACTGTGACATTGCCATTGACAAAAGACTTTTGCTGTTGTAAGGATTATTCAAGAAAGTCTATTTATCACTCCTTGAAAGAGATCTTCGAGGAAAAGTATTGAACGATTCCTGTTTATTGGTAGTTTTTAAATGCAACACTTTCGTGACAAATCAAACAATTACTGATCCATGCTTGTTTTTCACAACAAAATATTTAACTTCCCAAACGTCTTGAAACAACATATTTTCTTCAAGTATTTTTCGCTTACAAAATATGAAGGATAGTTAAAAATTAGTTCCACTCATAAAATGGTCGCTACTTCACTGTTGTTTATTATCAATAATAATGATAAGAAAATATTGACAGCAAAAAAACAAAATTGATATATTTGTGAAGATCCCCTTGGATCTCATTTTGAGAACGAGAATAATTTTGAGTCAAAGAAGAACCAGTAGCCATTTTTATAAATAACTTTCTTTATATTTGGTTATCTTTCCCAAATATAATCAAAGACTTTTAATAACAAATAATTTAAAATAGATATATGAGGTTTAAAAGGGACTTTCCTTTATATTAACTTAAATATTTAATGATCCAATTAATTAACAATTAGAATATCGATCACGCAGAGATTACCACAATAAGAGATCCCAGAATTATATTCAATAATGTTCCTATTGAACATTAACTTTAATCTCACTCCTAATATAAAACATTAATGAGACTTTAATTATAAATCAATATTTACCGCACTGAATCTCAGCTCTTCCTGAACCTAATTTATCCACCTAGGAATCTTCAATAATAAATCTCTAGCTTCACTATTATAACTTCCTGCTTCAATCTCTCTCTCCTACTGCCTCTTACTTTGCTATTCCGTTTGACTTAAATACTTTATCTAATCTGCATATAATAAGGAATCCCTGTCCTCTCTTTTTGGAGCTGATTGGAAATAGGTAGGTAATTAAATTTCCCTAAAAAAGACGTCTCAGAAGGTTAGTGATAAATTTCCGTATAGATTTGTCACATATTCGATTTCTTAACAAAGAAATTCCCACTAAATTTTCATAAATAAGTGAATTTCTCAGAGCAATGGACCATGACCGGGCCACTTAAAATGGTCTGGTGGGCCGCAGATTGAGTATCACTGATCTAGAATATCCTTATTTTAAATGTAAACATGCTACTTATTCATTTTTCTTTTTCACTTACAGGAATCTACAAGATTTAGAAACTCGGATCCGAAAAAGTGTGAAATGTGTTGTCCGAGGGGATCTTTTGAGTGACAACGTAGTGGATGAAAAGGAACTGACTCCAGAAACATCCTCTCCATACGATTTGATAATTTCTGTATTGTGTATTGAAACTGCGGCATCCAATTTCGAAGATTACGTTGCCATTCTGAAAAGACTAAATAACTTACTGAGATTAGGGGGTGGACTAGTTATTTGTGGATATGAAAATGGGTCTCCATGGAAAATAGGAGGCAATTATTTTCCACACGTTAAGTTACCAATCGAACAAATTTCCGATGCCCTTGAAAGCGCAGGGTTTAAAATTTGTGAATTGAAAATGCTCCCTAAGATTAAATCTGATTATGATTATGAGTATGATCATATATTTTGCATAGCTGCTGAAAAACTTTAATATTGGTGAATCTTCGTACATAAGATTTACTTGTAAAGAGACGCAAATAAATTTTAAAAATATGCAGAAAAATGTATATTTTCGAATGTTATGAAATTTTCAGTTGAAGCACTATTATGTTTGGAATTGAATTTTTAAGCTGGTAGATATTTAATTAAAATACTTTTTCTCAAATTTCTGTTTCAAATGTATGCTGTTTAAAAAATACATATTTGGGATTGTTTTGAAGCAAAATTTTTTTCAAGAATTAATTTTTGTTTTAAAGACGTTTATATTTTTACTTTTTCATGTTCTCAACCTATTTCTTTTTTCAAAAACATAATAAAGAAAAGGATTTTTAATTGAAAAATATTTAATCAATTTTTTAAAAATTCTTTAAGTATCAGGTTTTTATTTTAATATCCAACTACTTTTTTTTTATCATAGGTGTTAAAATTAATAAGGCAAAATCTTCCAACCTGCTCTTAAATTTTTTTTTCAAATTAGTATCCTGAAACATAAAATCTATCGTTTTTCATTTAAATTGTTCGTAATTATTTGTTTCTAACAATTTTTTTTGTATTATTTTGTTATTCTTTTAAGCAAATGTCGATCTTCTTTGTATTAATTATTGAATTAAATTATATTTATTAAACAGTGTTTCTCCATTATCTCAACATTAAATAAAATCCCAGGAGTACATATGCAATCAATATCAGAAAATTTTTTGTAACAACAAATAATTGAATAATTTGAATGAAATGCTTAAAATTATAGGTTTTTCCCCCCTTAGAAATCTATGTCCAAAAAGAAAACTGTTGATTATGATGCAATAATTATGCAGTGAATCTAATATACATAATAAATGCGAAAGTTTGTGAGTATCTTTGGGGGTCTTTCACGCAAAAACAACTGAATGTATTTTAATGAAACTTTACAGTAACATAGCTTATACATCAGAATAACACATAGGATAAAATTTATAAAGATATTGTGAGAAGTTTTCAAAATATAACGACAATTGTCAAGAAAGTAGGAAAAATTCTGCCATTTGCAAAAAAGCTCGTGACAGCATTCATCTATCTTTTTTATCCCTTCTGTTTTGTCTACGCCATACCTCAGTGCGCTTTCGCTTTTCATTGATTCCCTTCATCAGTGTCGTCACTATTTTTATTTCATAATAAAACTAGATTTCGAAGGGAGAAGTGGTGGCAAGATTTTAACATAAAATAAATACAACAAAAAGTAATATTAATGTATTACACTTCCTGATATAAATTATTAACACTATTTTAAGCGTTCATTACACAAAATTTGTAACTATGACAGTGGAAGGAAAACTATGAAATTAAAATAAAATATCAAAATGTTTTTATCATTTAGTTTTTTTTTTTTTTTTTTTTAATGTTTTTTTTCAGTACATGTAAATATATATCTACGCTTTCCCCATACTGTTTTTTATAACTTATATATATATATATATATATATATATATATATATATATATATATATATATATATATATATATATATATATATATATATATTTATGTTTTTTAAAAGTATTTCTATTAATTCATTACTAAATTAATTATTTGTTAATTAAAAAAGTACATTGTCTATTATTTTGGATAAAAATACATTTCAGAGACATTTTTAAGCTAACTAAAGAATCGTTTTCTTATTGCTTCACATTAATAATTTTTTAAGTAATGCAATATTGTTTTTTAAAAGTCATAGATGGAAATTTGAAGCTATATTTTATCTGTGAGGGGGAGGGGAAGAGGAAACAATAATTTTACACTAAAAAAACCGTGTTATGCCGGGCTAGAGGGAGGGAAAAAAAACCTGTCTTAAATCGAAAATATGTGGAACAAATTTCGAAAAAGGGAAATTTAATGAAATAATTTTAGAAATCACTCACATTGCGCGCGTACAAACACACACATAATTGCTGGCGTCATGAGGGAAAGAGAAAGCCCGTGCAAAGCCGGGCCATGCAGCTAGTATGAAATAATGCAATAAATATTGAATTTTTAAATTCAGTATAAATGTGTCACAATCACTCTCTGTGTATATTATTATATATATGTGCGTGTGTGTCTATCCTATTTGCCTTAGATCTAACTTAAAGTAAAATAATAAGCAAGAAAATAGCGAGGCAGTACAGGACAAAGTAATATAGCCACACTAATATTAGAAAATCTTCAAGCTTATGGCTAACACTGTAGAGTTAAAGTTTTAAGGAGTGAACTTTCTCTTATATATTACTATATTAATCAGCCAAAATAAGATGTAGAAGTGAAAATGCAATTATAAGAAATATAGAATTTAAAAGTATTAAAACACACACTAATGTATAGGAAATCTAAATCACTCTATATGCCGCAGGAAAATAATAAAATTAGGAATTTCATCAAATCTCTAAGGGAGATAATAAATTGACGGGGTCTGTTAAAACAATGTCTCTTCAAGGTCATTTCCCTGATAAAGAAAGAGGTTTGAACAAATCCCTGATCTGTTTCAGTGAAATGATGAAATAATATTGTCAAGGGTTTAAAAGTGTATATTTAACAAATATGGTGCATCATTAATAGTAGAAGTATGTAATACAACAATAGTCAATGAAACACAAATTATTTATTTGAAACTAATTAACAAATAATTAGAGAATTAGGCTGGTGGTTTTTGATGTAACATTTTTCCTCTCGGTAGTTTACACACTAAAGTATCAATCCCTATGTTAATCCTATGGTGCCATTTTTTTAAAGATATGGAGTTGATACTTAGGGGATCGATAGGTGCTACCTGTATGGTTAAAAAGTACAAGGACTCGACCCCCTCCAGCTGTCTCCCCCCGGATAGCATTTTGCCAATGGAAATCCTGACTAGTTAGTTCATTTCACTGAAACAGTTCAGGGGTTTGATAAAAAGACTTACTTTCATCAGGGAAATTACCTTGAAGAGACGTTATTTTAACTTCTCCCGTCAACTGATCATATCTCTTAAGGATTTGATGAAATTCGTAATTTCGTCATTTCCCTGCGACATATATATATATAGAGAGAGAGAAGGGAGGGTCGTAAGAAATCTTCTCTGACATATTTTCTAGCGCACAGTTACTGTCATAAAGAAAAAAGTTTTAAAATTTTCGAAGAGCACCACCCAGTTTTTTTCTTGTACAAATTAATCAGTCCTTCAAAAAACCATATATGGTGTGTTTAAACGATACATACATAATGAAAATAGCCGATGTCAAACATTTGCAAAAAAAGCCTCTTAAAGGACCAACGACAACACAGAGAGGAGGTGATTGACGCCCTTTACATGATTCATAAGGATAAACAATGAAAGGTAATATCACAGAACAACGTGGGCAAAGCATTGCAGTGGAAGATCTTTAATAAATAGTGTGGAAAGATTGTTTCTTCAATCAGGTGTTTGAACGTGTCGGCAAGTTGACACTTACAAGGAAGCAACGAAGTGAATGATAAGACAGTTTTATCTGAAAAGAGGAAATGCTGCTGAAGCAGTTCGAGTTTAACGAGAATTCATAAACTAAGAGGCCCATTTTCCATAAAAAGTGTACGTAATTTGGTAAAAAATTTTGAAAGAATTTGAGGTCATGTGATAGACCGTGATCCGGTGGATAATCTGTTCCTGTTGTAATTGTTGCGGAATTGCATAATACTATTATTACAAGCTCATAACATCCCCAAGAAGTGTTACTCTTAATTTGTAAGTAACGAAAATTGCAGTGTCTTCAAGCTTCTATGCTCAGTTCTATGGACCTACAGATGAGCAACAGCTTGTCCACATTGAGAATTTGATGCTCATCAAATATGATGAAGATAATAAGTAGTCGCTGCGGATATTATGGATGGATGAGGCACATTTTTCTTTATTTGGAAACAAACTCTAAGAACTGTCCTCACAGGGCTGAAAAAGTCCTCATGATGTGGCACCAGTGCCTTTACACCAAGATAAAGTAACTGCGTGGTGTGGTATCGCAATCAAATTCGTTCATGGTCTGTACTTTTTCGAAGAGGTTCCTTTTGTAGTTATGAAAGCGTGCTTTATCACAAGTGCTTAGTATAGAATAATTCTGCAGGATCATTTGATTCAGCGTTTCTCAACCTGTGGGGACCCCCCTCTTGGGGGCGGGATAAATCTACAAGGGCTACTCTACAAGGGCGCGAGCATATTAAAAAGTTGGAAACAAAAGTTATTTGAAAAAATTACTAATTTCCTGAAAGAAAACAAACAAAATGAATTTTGACATAATAAAAAATAAAATACACATGTACACATATATAATATACTTATAAATGTATCAGTACTGTACAACAGTGCTTCTCAAACTTTCGACCCAATTTTTAATCATAATTTTCTTCGAGCCCGCCACCATACAATAACAATGCATTGAATTCAATAATTACGTACTTTGACGCTAAAGCTACAACACGACTTTAATTATAAATCATACAAATTATCAAGATAAGTATTAAATTTTGAATATTATTTTGTATATGGCAGCGCATGTGGGGTAAATTAGCTTATATGAAACATATTAAGCAGTACAGATATATTTAAAAGTATATTATAGCAGTGTGTAAATATGTATTTTATTTATTGTGTCAAAATGTATTTTCTTTTATTTCTCCTTTAAGTAAATTAATATTTTTTTAAAATAATCTTTTATTTTCAACTTTTTGAAATGCTCGCGCCCTCCTCTTAGAACTATTACGCCCCACTTGGCGGCGCGTCCCACAGTTTGAGAAACACTGCTGTACAATGCATTTTATAATTAATTTACTAATATTATGTAAATAGCGTGTTTAATAATTATCAGTGACCCCCATGGGTTTGTCATAAAATTATATTAAAAAAATTAACATTTACCTTGACAATTTGTACGGTTTCTAATTAATCCCTTAACTGCCCTTTAAAAGTTACTCGATTCGCCACCCAATGCTAATAAAAAGGCGTGCGTATGGAATATTTAGTGGGGGGGATGAAAAGGAATAAATAAGTAAAACCTTCTCTGAAATAAGTAAATGCTTCGCAAACACTGTCAAAGTCCTTTTATTGCATTCCAAAGTCTTCGGAATAATTTTATGGCTAGCAGTGCGCAAAAAAGATCATACTTTGGAAAGATTTATATATGTATCCGGGGCAATTAACGCTGTGTGACTGAAAAAGATGTTTATATACGCCAGTGGTACTTAAGAGATTAAAGTCGTATTGCAGCTTTAGCGTTAAAGTCTGGTACAGTTGAATTCAATACATTGTTATTGTATGGAGGGGGGGTGCGAGGAAAATTATAACTGAATATTGGGTCGCAAATATTGAAAGTTGAGAAAGTTTGACCACTGACTCAATTCCAAAATTGTAGCAACGAAATGTTGTTAATGACATTATCCAGATGTAAGATGACGCTCCTCTACGCGTCACTGCTTGTATTCAGCAAGTGCTGTAAACCAGTGATCCGCAACACCCGGTCCACAGACTGGTACCGGTCCGTGGATCAAATGGTGCCGGGCCGCCTAAAGAACATTAAACTGTTGCCATTTTATTTAAAGTGGTGCATTTCTCACGGATTTTTGCGTAACTTTCCACGGAAATCACTTTTATTCATTGTTGGTGTAACTACATTTTATTCTGAAGGCATATTTAAATGCAACTAAGTTAAAATTGTTGAATCAAAACAATCTAAAATATAAACAATCAACGTGTCCCACCCTCAGCGGGACGCGGTAAAATTATCAAACGTTGACCGGTCCGCAGCGATAAAAAGGTTGCGGAGCACTGCTGTAAACGACACTTTGGTGATGAAACTGTATCTCGCAAATTGCAGGTTTATGGCCACCACGATTTTAATTTGACTCCAATAGATTTCTGGTTCTGGTGCTGTATGAAATCTAAAGAGTACGTTTAAAGTCCCCGAAATTTGTCAAAATTGAAACTCTCCATTAAGCTGGAAGTTATAAAAATTATTCTTGTTATCTTCGAAATTATTTCACATATAATGAATTATCTTCTGAGAAAGTAAACACTTTGAAACGTGTAATCCCAATAAAACTTTAATCTCCTTTTTTCTTTTATCGTCGTTGATCCTTTACAAAGTTATTCTTTGCAAATGTCTTACACCGGCAATTTTCGTCATGCATGCGTCGTTACTATACTTTATGATATTTTAATGCACTGATACTCGAAAATTTTCCCTGTAACCGTAACCATTGTTTTAAATCCTCCTCATCATCATATATATACAGGGTATATCTAAACTCTTGGACAAAACTCTTAGGAATGATAGTACACATTAAGACAAATAATAGTAAATAGGAAACTTATAGGGTCCCAAACGTCTTTCGAAGGAGATAGGTGTCATTAAAGTTTAGGGTCCCAAATTTCAAATGATTATAAAAAACTGAAAAAGGGGTCGATTCGTTAGCGGTTTTCGCTAAAATTATTCTTTTTGCCAGTATTTTCTTGAAAAATAGATTTTAAAGATAAAGCTAAAAAAATGTCGATAGAGGGTTTTTTTTAGACTTTGAAGTAGTGAACAACTATTTTTAGTATCACATTAAATGCTTTCAAAAGCTCAGACTTAAACTTAAATTTTGAGCTCATAATCTGATTTGTTGCGAGTGGTTAAGTAGCGCAAACGGAGTTGCATTCAGGAGGTCAAATTTGAAACTCCCTTCCCTCTGAACAAAGTTCAGTTATTTCCAATCTTGGTATAGTAGATCAGACTGCCTCCTACACGTAAAATAAACGAGAGACGGATGACAACATTTTAAAAAAAAATTATTCATAATAGACATGAGCAACTTCTCAGCTCAAAATAAAAATAAACAATGTGATGTACGCCCGTAGTGCGTATGAATGAAGGTTGAATAAATGATGACATGTAGAAAATGGAACATGCATGATTTTCTTGCGGAATCACAAAAACTGCTGGAGAGAGCACCCTCCAGCAAGGATGCAGGCCTCACACCGCCGGCAGAGGGACTGTTGCACATTAGCAAATACCCCGAGGCATCTCCCGGATATCTCCTGTTACGACGGCAATCCTCGCAACCAGGGCCTCGTCAGAGTCGACGGAGCTTGCGTAAACAAGACTCTTCATATGGCCCCAGAGGAAGAAGTCTAGACAAGAGAGGTCAGGCAAGCGTGCAGGCCAATTTACGGAACCACCCCGTCCAATCCATTGCCCTGGATATGTTGTATCCAATGCACTTGGCACATCTGCGCTGAAATGTGCAGGCGCTCCGTCATGTTGGAACAATTTACCAGTCTTAATGTTGGCTGGAACACTTTGCAGTAGAACTTTACATCCTTACATACATTTAGCACCATACGATTAAATCCTTGTGAACTACACTTTGCATGTAAATTGGGTGATTTGCATAATGCGGGGAGAAATTGCTCATGTCTGTAATGAATAACTTTTTAATTTAATTTTGTCATCCTTCTCTCGTTTATTTTACGTTTAGTGGGTAGTAGTTACTTCCTAGTCTACAACCGAGCATTGAAGATCATGAATAACTGAACTGTGTCCAGGTGAAGAGGGGAGTTCAAATTTCACCTCTTGAACACAGTTGAGTTTGAGCTACTTAATCACCCCCAACAATTCAAATTTTGAGCTCAAAATTTAAGTTCAAGTCTAAGCTTTTGAAAGCATTTAATGTGATACAAAAAATAACAGTAAAAAATAGCTGTTCGTTACTCCCAAGTCTAAAGCACCCTCTATCGACATTTTTTGGAATTTATCTTTAAAATTTAATTTTCAAGAAAATACTGACAAAAAGAATAATTTTAGCGAAAACCGCTAACGAATCGACCCATTTTTCCGTTTTTTATAATCATTTGAAATTTTGGACCCTAAACTTTAAGGGCACCTATCTCCTTCGAAAGACGTTTGGGACCCTAAGTTTCCTATTTACTATTATTTATCTTGATGTGTACTATCACACCTTAAAGTTTTGCCCAAGAGTTTAGATACACCCTGTATACAGTAGTCAGACCTCTATTTAACGAAGTCACTAAATCCCCCAAAAAGTTCGTTATATAAAGGTTCATCTTTTAATATATTTTATAAACCACATGAAAAAAATTTTCTTTCAAAAACACTATATGTTAAAAAAAGTACTTATTCACACCTTTTTGTAAATTAATATTTATCTATTTTATATATCTTACCCATCAAAAAAGAAAGAAAGAAAAACTGCAAGGAAAACAAGAAAAAAGAATGTCAAGGAATATACTGCATTTTCAACATTAAGTAAATAATTTTACATAAAATTAATCAATACTATGGACATTTTCTAATTTAAAGCATAGGGCTGCGGTAGCCTAGTGGTCAAGGCATCGGATCATGACAAGCATGTCAAGAGTACCACTAAAGACCCTCCGTGGAGGGGCGCGATGCACGTTAAATCTGTGGAGAACTCGAACATCCTCCCGTTGGTGTGGTGTGGAAATTTGGAGAGGTGGTTGCCAGCTCAGGCGTCGTCCACGTCACTTGACCATGGTTCAAAATTACGTGGCGCGTCGTCAAACGCTCTCGTGTAGCTGAAAAGTGCGACGTTAAAAAGGACAAGGCCCCCACCCTGGGCTATCTGTCGAGCAACAAAGGAAGGAAGGAAGTTCCATATAAAGGGTGTTTTTTTAGAGGTATAGAACTTTAAATTGCAATAAAATAACTATGTATTATTCGATTGACATGAATTTTTTTTATTCGAAAGATAATCTTGTGGCATTACATTTTAAATATGATTTCTGACATAGGACTGCCACGGCTGGCTCGGATGTAGTCCAATCTGGACGTCCAATTTTCGATGACTTTTCCCAACATTTGTGGCCGTATATCGGCAATAACACGGCGAATGTTGTCTTCCAAATGGTCAAGCTTTTGTGGCTTATCCGCATAGACTTTACATAGCTCCACAGAAAATAGTCTAGCGGTGTTAAATCACAAGATCTTGGAGGCCAATTCACAGGTCCAAAACGTGAAATTAGGCGGTCACCAAACGTGTCTTTCAATAAATTGATTGTGGCACGAGCTGTGTGACATGTTGCGCCGTCTTGTTGGAACCACAGCTCCTGGACATCATGATTGTTCAATTCAGGAATGAAAAAGTTAGTAATCATGGCTCTATACCGATCACCATTGACTGTAACGTTGTGGCCTTCATCGTTTTTGAAGAAGGATTTCACCAGCCCATAAAGCGCACCAAACAGTCAGTTTTTCTGGATGTAACGGTGTTTCGACATACACTGCGAAAAACCGGTATTCAGAACGGAGTACAAAATACTCACTTTTGAATACGTCACATACTCAAAATAGCTCCGATGCAAACATACTCAAATTTGAGAAAAGCCCATTCTCATCTTTGGCAACGGCTACGTACTCAAAATTGTAAACATCGCATACTCATTTTTGAACCTGTTACTGGATCAAATTTGAGAATATAACAGCTAGATGAGTGTGTAATGCACTTATTTATGAGTATTTATGGGTCAAATATGAGTTTGTATGTTATTTATTTTCGATACTGTTGTATCCAATACAAATTTTAACATAAAAATATACATCAAATCAAATTTAAAGGGATCTAAATATGCGATACTTAAGTTGGTAAATTTCATTTTTTTCCATCTTATATATTATTTAATTTACATTTTATGAAGTTTTTACCGCTTAACTTCGAAAATCTAAATTCCTTTTGCATTTATTGTGTTACAAAAAGGTACTTTAGTATCATCGCAAAAATTCCAACGTTCAAGATAATTCGCCATGTCTCGTACGCGTTGAATTAGCAACCATGTACTTAATTTTATATGCTGTCGCCAATACAACAAAAATTTTACTTTAAGAAAAAAATACAACTATTATTTGATCAAAAACTTTGTCTTCGAACTTATATACATCAGATTTAAATCTTTGAAAATAACAAAAATAGATTCGATGAAATAGTTAAACAAATTTGTAAGCATTTGAACTAGTTCCAGAAGCAATTTGGTTTATTACAAGTTATATTTATGTGTTTCTAAAAGAATTATATTGTTTCTTTTTAAAATCCTATACAAGCAGAAAATTAACTTTTATTTAAATTCAGTCTTTCAATAATAAGTTATTAGAAATATCTTGGAAACGATAGGATGAATAAGATTTTACACAGTAAAAATTTCAAAACAAAGTAAGAAAGAAATAGTTCTTTACATATTATGTAATGAAGAAAAAGCCTTTTGACTAAAATAACACTCATTAGACCCAGGTGTGTAAGTTTTTTTTTAATGAATTGTTTTGTTTAAATAGAAACACATTCATCTAGATGGAAATATAGAAAAATCCATTGCAATATATATTACAAATTAAGCTAGTTTTTTTATTCATATCAACTGATTTTATACTCTCCCATCACCAAAGAAAACAAATATTATAGTTTTTAAGTTAATGTTTTTATAATCAAAAATTAAAATACTTAAAAATTTCAGTCCTTAGAAGAATGTAAAAAAAACTAAAACAGTAGAACCATAATCCAATATACAGCATTTTATTTTCAATGCCTCTTTTTTTTTCAATGATTCACTGTAAACAAGAAAAATAAAACAAACCAAAATCATATTTTTGAAATATTTATTCTGGAAATTGGACATATGCATATTATACATTCAAAAAATAAACAAAAATATAAGTGAGATTTTTGAAACAACATACCTTCATCTATAAGTTATTTTTTATAAACACTATACAATCGATACTATAGTCAACTCCATTGTTTTAATGTAATATATATTGAATTATTTGCTTAATAATAGAAATGAAATTAATGCAAATTAAGAATAAAGCATTCATCATCTAAAACATGATAACAGGTTTAAAAAGTATGATTTTCTAAATATTACACATGAAGGCATGTATTTTTTTGAAGTTCACATGTATAAAAACTACTGTTCAAAAATACCACACATTGGAACAATATATATATATCAGTACACTACACAGCGAATATCTTTTAGGCATGGTTTTGAAATTGCTGCAAATAAGATTTTGGTATCCAATAGTTTTCAATCTAAGATGATGGTCTCGCAATAAGAGCTAATGCGACGCCGGTTTAACTTAAACTAATTAAATTGATTAATTTATTTCGTTAGATCCATTTTAAATAAAACCCGGTTCTATTCTTCTGTTGGCGTCACACTATAACTTAAGTTTAAACATTAGATCTTTTAAAGACAAATAAACTGTACTCTAAATCAAAAGACATTCTTAAAATAATTATTAATTTATTTTTTAAACAATAAGATTGAAATTACTTTAAATTATAAAGAGATACATAACAGAACATTACTTAACTGATAGAGATCGAGAGAGAGGAGTCATGACGGTGCCCGGAGAGTCCCCAACTGCGGTGACTAATTGGAAGGGACGTGTCAGACCAAGTGGGTGTGTGAGAAATGCCTCAGAGAGTGTCTCAATTCGGGGTGCATCCGCCTTTTATTCCGCGGCAGTTTTCTCCTGTATTCTGGAGCGGATTCTTTACAAAAATTCAATCAACTTATCTGATTGGTCTAGAGTCAGCGGAAGGATATCCTCTCACGGTCAATGACATCCCCCAAGCGCGAAAAATTCCCAAAAAACACCCCTTACCATGATGTATTTATGGGTGCAATGCCTTCTTCCAGGCGTGGGAACGCGTCACCCTTTTCGGTGGGGTAAGAGACGCACCCAACAAATTCCTTTCGTTGTAAACAACAACAGGGCAGATATAAAAATTACAGTTGCAATCCCTAGGGACCGGCGACCTCCCATCAGAACTCAACATGAAAATAGTTTAAAAGAATGGCTTATTCCTGACAAAAGAGGAATTACATTATGAAGCAAAAATGTAAGTACTTTTTTGTAGAAAACCAATTAGAAAAATATGGGTGCCAGGATTTAAAAAAAAACAGAACACAAGGTATTTAGAAATGCCAGGAAAAACTATGGAAATTGGAATGTGGGGAAAATGGAAAAATAATAACTGCATTTAAAAGCGTGGGATGCTTGATATCAATTGTTATAATTTCTTAATAGTTCTATTCTGTAATACAAAGTTAGTGTAAAAATGTAGTACAAGGGGTCCCCCACCCTTTTACCACAATGACATTAATTTTCTCGTTAATCATTTTGTTCTAAGAAAGTAAGTGCTGTTTTTTTTTCTTCATCTTAAATACGTTTGATTAATTTTTGTATTGTTTACATATATTTTCATTACGATCCACCTTGTCCCGCTATATTCACTTGCCGCCATCTCATTCTGGAAATATATGTTAACAATACAAAAATTAATCAAACGTATTCAAGATGAAAAAAAAACAGCACTTATATACTTTCTTACTGCTGATCTTTTCCGAGTGGAGGCTACAGCATGACAGCGGATTTTAATAAAAAGCCTTGAAGGCCTCATTGTTAAGAGAATAATCATGGGAGTGCGGCCATAAATATTCTGCGAGGCAATGGTCGAACATACCCATTCAAAATCTCCATCCAAAACAGCACTCTTTCGTTCGTATAATCCCATTCGCTCATTACATTTAGAACATTCATAATTCAAAGCAATCAATCCTTCCTTCATACAATATTCAATCAATTTTTTCTTACATTTCGCATTCAACAAAGTACAAAATTCAAAGGTATATCCACTCACATACGTGCCATACTTCCAGCCCGGGGCCCAACAACAAAATGACACACAATTCTATATGCCCGCTGACAAAATACAAAAATTCCAGAAATAGTTAGGTTTACCATACATAATGTATCAAAGTAGAGTTACCAAGATGGTGCAATTATCACCAACCAAAATAATTTGCTCCAAGGGTGTGGGCTCTCCTAGGACTGAACCCATTCTTATATTAAGATTTACTTTTTAGTATGATTAACTATAAAAGCATTTTTTTTTAAACTATGGTGTTTCATGTACGTCAGACTGAACAGATTTCAGTACTTACGTATTATCAAAACAATCGCCAATTCTATTAATAATTCACTGAATTGACAACTTCAATTGGTACTTACGTCTTATTGGCGACATTATATGAAATGAAGCACCTAGATGCCAATTTTCAGTGTGTCATCGGGGTTGCCAACTTGGTGAGTTATTAATAGAGTTGGCAATTGATGCGATATTTCATAAGTACCCTCCAATTTCCTGTGTTGTACATGCTGAATTGGCAACCAGGTGCTTCGTTTCATATAACGTTGCCAATAGGTTGCAATAATATATAAGTAGGGGAAACCTGTGTACCTAGGGCCATATTTTTTCAATGCACAAAAACAGAGCCCCTGACCTGTTTAAAAATGTGAAACTAATATGCACTCCTCATTATACTAACTATCATCCAATTGTAAATATAAGAACTTAAAATATTAAATTCTGTGAAATAAAAGATTTTAAAAAAATTCACAAATGGCCCTAGGTACAATATTATACAATAGATACAACATTGTACGTAGGGCCTTTCCCTGAAAGTTAGGTTTCACTCTGTAATCAATAGAAAACAAACATACACACATGAATTTAATAAAAGAAACAATATCATCTAATACACGGATTTATCATGTAACCATTTAAATTGCAATGTGCCAAATTATTAATGATTGTCGTTCTGAAGCATCAACAGATTAGGGTTTAGACAGTTTGAACAGAATATTTCTGTTGCCAGTTTTATAAGTTTCTTCTTTATCATAAAGAAACTTATTTGAACGTGCAATATTCTTCAGAAACTTAACACTCTTGTGTTCTTTTTTAACATCCATTACTTCTGCCATATAAAAATGTTTAGTTTTTTTGCCTTGTATTTTTGTTAAACAAAAAAGTCCCCCTTTTCAATACTATCAGTTACTGTAGAATTTGCATCATTAGTGAAATGTGAGAATCTTCAATATCTGATAATTCTTATATTATCTGCATTAGGTTTTGACCATTTTATTCAGTCAGGATTTCTAGGTATCTAAAAAAGTTAGGAATTTATATTTGCTCATTAAGAGAAAAATTTAATTGAAATATCATAAAAATTTGATTTAGAATTATATTATTTTTGTAACTATAAAAAATTGGGGTTTTTTTGTTAACTAAATGCATTCTTATGTTTGTATAAATAAAATAATCCTGAAAAATAACAATAATGGTAGCTAAGATATTTTTTTTTTTTTTTATAAATCAAGCATGTTGAAAGTTTCAGAACAAAATATACACTCCTCTCATTTTAATAACATCCAATAATAATAAAAAACTTGACTAAATCAAAATGGTTCAGATAATTAAGACCATTTTCCTCTTTTTATCATGAAAACTTTTTCAATAAAATAATAACATAAAGAATATTAATTGCAATTGTACCTAGGTACAAGGCAACTATGTGGCCCCAGGTACAAGACTAGGTAATTTTATACAAAATGTCTTCTGCAGAAAATCCACATAGAGAGAGGATTTATTTAAAATCTTATTTAGTACTTAATGCTACAAACAAAATTATGTACAAGAAAAAAAATTCAAAGAAATTTTTTTGACTTACTTTGTACAACAATAAAAAGAGATGAGCTACAGAACTTTACTTCGGACTATGTAAACATGTTTTACATTTATAACTAACCACAACTTTCTTTTGAAAAATTTCAGTTTTAATAAGATAAAGATTTTTAAAAAAAATTAAGATCCCGTGAAAACATTGCACTCACTCACAACTAGATCAAAGGAGTGTATAAACAATGTGCTGAATACCCTTATAAAAAGAATAGAAAACTAAATTTAAGAGTGAAAAATGTAATAAACATAATGTATTTCCTACTTTTCTTTCTTTTTTATACAAATTTTATGGTATAATCAGAACGTAAACATCCTTGGGGGTGTGAGATACCCTGCGCAAGAACTTTAGGCCATTTTTTTCGTATGAGTGATGCAGGGTTATAAGATAAATTAGTACTTACATACATGGCAATAATTGTTGGCAATACCAATTTCGCATGTGTCATATGCGCTGAATTGCCAATAATATGCTTCATTTCATATAATGTCGCCAAAAGGCTGTGATAATATGTAAGTACTGATAAATCCAATTTAAACAATGTCGATCAATTATTAATAAAACAAAATAGTCGTTAAATATTATTAATCAAGAACATTTAATATTTATATGTAATGTCTAAAAATAAAAAGCATTCTTGAAATATAGATTACATTCAATTTTACTCACTAATTTTGCTCATTCTGTAATTTCTGTTCAGTAAATTTTGATTCTTTCAATATTCGAAAATGAGAGTCAAAGGAATCAAAGTATATTGAAAAATTGTTGAAGCTCTTTAAATAATTTTTTATGAGAACTTTTAACGCATTTTCCATAAATTTACTAATAAGCTAAAAAGGTACTTTAAAACTTACAAGAAATTAGACTCACATAAAAATTATAGTTTAAAAAAAATAAAAAACACTTATAGTTAATCGAACTAAAAAGGAAAAAATAATTCTTAATATAAGAATAAAATGATTAGCGAGACAATGTCGTGATAAAAATGTGGGGTGCTCAATATCAATTGTTATAATTTCTTACTAGTTCTATTCTGAAATGCGAGTTAGTGTAAAAATGAAGAACAAAAGCACCCCACGCTTTTACCACAATGACATTAATATATATTTTCTCGTTAATCATTTTATTCTTACATTATGCATTATTTTTTAGTTTAACTATAAAAGCGTGTTTTTTTAAACTATCATTTATTTATTTCCATTTTCAAAGAACGTGGGCAATTGTTTATATTATAATAAGAAATTACTGACATGAGTGTTTTCGCTTTAGAGTTGTAACAATCTTTCGGTCACCAAATCTGGAAATGGGAAATTGTTAATCGTCATGATCCTTATCAGGACAATGGAACAAAATTATTCTATTGTCATCAGTCCTTGAAAAGTGTGCAAAATTTCGAATTAATCAGACCTTTTTGAGTGGGTAAAAATGTAGTTCAAAGATTCCGTTACATACAGGTGAAGCTTATAAAAGAGTCTAAAAAGATTACTAATTGAAAACGAAAATTTATTTTGTAAACTTGCCTTTTTCAAACCATGCAAGGCATTTTCGAGTTCAATATGAAAGTAAAGTTAAAATTATTAAGATGATCAACCATTCTCCTTTTATAGATCCTGTCCTTCCTCGAAAAGTGTCCTCCTTTTTTCAATATTTTAAAACAGATCTGTTAATCTCTGTATTCAGAGATGAACCAAACATGTTTCCAATATGTCGAGGAATAGTCTGAAACAAATATCACAGGAAATAACAGTTTTCAATGGTGTTTTTGGACTTTATCACAAGTAAATTGGGCAGATATAGAAAACTGTGTTGATTTTTTTATCAAAAGAAATGTCTGATATTAAAATCATTGGCAATGGTCAGTTTGCAGACTGAATGTATACTTAAGTTATAATAAAACTGAAACAATTGGAAAATCAACATGCTGAAATTGATAAGATGGATTGAAATACTTAACCATTTCAAAAATAATAATAAAAATAATTTAGTTATTCTTTTTTAATTTACATTGTGCTGCCCTGGAACTAATGCACCAGTTGAGTCTTTTCAGTTTATGGACAAGTCAGAAATCAAGATTGAATGTTGATATTTTTTAGTTGCAGTATTTATAGTAAAGATGAAAGGTAATTTTTGCTCCGAAATTTCCGATAAATTATAAAATATATTGAGAAACGAAACAATGCATTTTTGTTTGAATTAATAAAATGTTTCATACATTTCCGTTGTAACTTTTTCTTAAATTTTTCGTTCTCCTTTTCATTTTAAAAATCTAGTCACCTTAAAAGTATTCCAAAGTAACACAATTATTTGCCTGAATAATTTAAACAAAATGACTTATTATGAATCAAGTAAATTATATTACATTTATAACACTAATCCGCCAAAATAAGGTGAATATTTTTATCCCATTAAATTTTTCGTTCAAAGGCAGTTACTTAAGAAATACAAATGAGTACATTTAACTCAAAAATCAAAACAATCTTGTATTCATGTGTTCTTCCGCGGGTAGCGTGGTAGATACAAAAAATAGTTCGGAAGATTTATGAGAATTAAATTTGTTGTTAAGCCCCAATTATCAAAATATGTAGCCGATATATTAAAAGAGTTTCTGCAATCCTGAATATCTTTTTTAATTTTTCCGAAAGCATTAATTAGCATTTTTGGGGATTTTGAGTGTATGTAAGGAATCAAATTCAATCAAGGCATGCGGTCAAATCTGAGGCAATCATAGTCATTTCAAATTGAGTGTATCTAAGTACTCATTCTTGAGTAAATCTTTTTTCTCCGTGTACACTTGTGGATTAGCTTCACTCCAAATGCGGCAGTTTTGTTTGTTGACGTAGCCATTCAACCCGAAGTGCGCTTCATCACTAAACAAAATTCGCTTATGAAAATCGACCATTATTTTCGAAATAAAATTGCACAATTTGAAAGCGTTGTTCAGGCGTGAGTCTATTCATGATGAATTGCCAAACCAAACTGAGAATAAATCCCTTGACAGCTGTTAAATCGGTCGCCATCTTGGAAAGTAATGCCAACTTAAACTTCTATACCTAAAAAAAGAACACTCAGTACAAAGGGTATTCGGAAGTGTTTGATGGTATGCTGAATAATGATACTTGATAACATTGACTTAACCTACTAAAAAATTAATTTTTTATTAAATATTTATATTATCATAACGTTCTTTTTCAGTGACGATAAGAAGAAATGATTTTGAAAGAAAAGATACTAAAATGATGCTTATTCTCTAGTGAAACGAACATAATATTCCTTATCAATACTAGTATGATTCTGCATTTACTTTTCCTCTTCAGATATCTAATCAAAAGCAACTTGTTCAGGTAATTAACATACATCATGCAGCCTCCTTTTTCACACGAATTTTATCCGATGAAGGTTCTGAGATAAAAATATGACACCGAGGTAGATTTGGTCAAAAGTACTCACAACATTGCTGAGAGAAACTGAACGTAGGTTTTTCTTCAACATGAAGGTGCTCGTGTTTTTAGGAATTATTGCAGCCGTTTCAGCTGTTCCAAGTAGGCGCAATTTTGTTAAAAAATCTTTAGAAATAGACATATTTTTAATTGTATATGATATGTTAATTCTTTATGGGAAAAAGGTTTTGATCGAAATAATGAGATCATTCCAGACAATTTTAACTTTTCGTATCATATGAATAATCTAGAGAAGTTAAACGAAAATGTTTGTGTTTTTTCCCTATTTAAATAGCCACAAACTACTAAAAATTAATTTTGTTCATATTTCGTTTTAAATAATTACTATAATTGGTCCACTACAGTAGTGTGCATGCATATACATTGTACGCATAAACATACCTCTATGATTATTTTTTCACCATCTGTGTGATGAAAACGACAAAAAAAAACACAGTCATATTCTCCATCAATGCATAAAAACACATTGCATTTGACACAAGAATATGTGGATTTTTCGGAGCATAATCATATTTTGCTTTGAGCTGTTTTTGCAGTATCGAGAGAACTGCATCACTCCGTCATAGAAAACATCTATGAACACGGAGCACTGAATATTGCATTTGAAACTGTTTGATGTCTTATTTGCGACAAATCTACAATTGATACATACATACAGATTCTCAAAAATACCTCTATTTCATCTCAATTGTGATTTAATTCATTTTATAATATTTTACAAATGATATAAAATGGATAAACAGGGGAGTGGAATCAAAGTGTTTACGGAGGAGAAAAAAATTAAACTTTTGTGAACTAAAATGGACATGCTGCAACAAAGCGTTAAAAACATTAAGGGGACTTGGCACCCTTTGAGCAAACTTCTTTATTTACGTATTTAAAAATTATATTTTAACATTTTATACAATGTTTCTATTCAAGAAAATGTTACCAGATGAAAATTTTCATATATTATTCACACAATTTTAAAAATTTAAATTTTTTGAAGAAAAGTGGGAAAATTTTAAAATTCTACTCCTTTTGTCAAAATTAATTTTTGACCTGAAATTTTTATAATATTCTTATGGATGTTCTTAACAACTTTAGGGATCGATTTTAGAATAACTTCATTCGTTTTCGAGAAAAAAAAAAATGTTGATATACAGGCTAAAAATCAACGAAAAGCCAACATGTCTTACATTTTATTTTTTTTTAAAAAAAATTTCAGTTTATAGCAAAACGGATCCCTAATTTTATTACATGCTTTATTTTTAACACGCAGGAAAAAAATGGAAGTGATTGGTAAATAATTGTCGAAGGAGTAGCATTTTGAATGCACTAAGGTTTCGAAAAACACAAACTGAGAAAAACCAGTTTAAAGTTTATAATTCTGAAAAAATAATTATTATAAGCTTAATTAAACTTAAAATACCACTTTAAGATATTAATTATACTTTTTTCTTTAAAATAATTGCATTTTCATATGTTTTCAACCCACACATTTTTATAAATGATCAACTTTTAGAGAGTACTAATTGAACAAGAAAAACGTTAAAAAATTTCTTTTCTGTCACGACAGAAATTTTAGCTATTTTTCTTCTTATAATATTAAAGTATTACATTTGTATGAAAAATATATCAGGAATAAGAACTGAAATTATAAAATTATTAATATAAAATGCCTTAATTTAAAAATTTTACATGTACACAAGAAAGAAGAAAGGAGGAAGAAAAATTACATTATTGTATTGCCTCGGAAATATTCTGCTTTTAATACTACACATTCTTTTTTATAGTTATTATTTCTATTTATAAAATAGATTTTTTTTATCATTTTTTATCATCATTTTTAGCTTTTTTTTCTAAAAAGGGGGTGTGGCTGAATGGCCTAATTTGTTTTCAAATGAAGTTTTATTCAACTTCTAACTTTCCGACATGCACAAGTGATATATCAATCGAAAGATAATAATGCAAAGAATAAGATTAAATGAAAATAAAAAAAACGATAGGTTTGTGATTTTTAGGGTACCAAGTCCTCTTAAAGATGCTAAAAGTGCTTGCATTTTTATAGAATTCCAGAGTATTTTAGAAAATCAAAGTATCTTTATAACAATAAGAGAGAGAGAGACTCGGAGGTTCTTGAGAATTTCAATTAATTTAATACAGTAAAATTGTAAAATTTCGTCATAAACCTTCTCAAAGAGATTTTTATTTTTAGAAATAACTTATTTATTACTAGACAATAGAGCAATTGAAGAATTCAAAAAGGATTTACGAGAGATGGCTTTGTGTTCACTTCCTAAATATACACGATTATTTTCTATTAGTATAATTTGTTGATATGTAAATAGTACTTATTTTAAAACAATATACACTACGTATATTAAATTTAAGCAGACTTTAAACCATTTTTTACCGTTTAGTGGGAAATATGTTCAATGTAATTCGTGCTAATAATGAAACAATTCAATTAATAATAATAATAATAAAATTTTAATATTCAATTTACTACTATTCGATTAAAGATCTAGATTCCAGTTATACACTGCTTTTACGAAATAAGCCTTGCTATCAATGTTATAAATATATAAAAGTAATTATTATCACGAAATATAGATGATGTCTTCCAAAACTAATAAACGCATGATGAGAGAGAATGATTACTCATGACGATTTTATGGAAAATTTTAAAGTTTTTTTAGAAGAAGTATAATTGTTTAAAAAACATAAAATAAAAATAATTTTCATGTAATTAAAATACATATAAATCTTACTTTGATGGGATTTTTATTTATTTTTATGTATTATCTCTTAATAATTTTTGTCCTGCGATATAACGTAGCAAAATGATATAATCAAGTTTTCATGTGTTAAAACTATCGAATCATTTTCATAAATGCAAGGTATCCACTCGAAAAATTATTCCATGATAGTAAAATAAGGATTATTACTTTTGCTTTCTTTATTATATAAAAGTAAGGAATAACGTAAATTTAAGATTTTATGAATTAATTAACTTAACTCAATGGCGCAAGAACCCATGAGTGCCAAGGCCTACTGTGCCCAACGATGAACTAATTAAAGCTTGTAATTCATACAGTTGCAATTTACAAAACGTTTATAATGATTTTAATATCAAAAATATTTTTATCAGAGATTGTTATACTTTTATAACAAATAATTAATTTTATTTAAAAATCCCTCTGAGTGTAGAAAACGATTTTTTCCGTGTTTAAATATACTTAAGAGTGTTGTTTTAATCTTATTCTCTCTCCAAGTCTTTACGAATTGATTGATCACTTGTTAAAGTCACTCAGAAGTTACACTAAGGTAATGGCAATGGACCTCGCAATTTTTAACCTTAGTTAAGTAACGTTTTGCGAAGGATTGTTTAGTTTATAAATAAGTTTTAAAAAATGCTGTTAAAATTGTAATTTATATATGTTTCAAAGTAGTTAATTTTGTCTCTATATTTTATTTGCAGCTCATCATGATCCTATGATCAATGAAGGTCTGTTTGAAGGAGATATTTTGGGAATCGACCCTAATGCAGTAAGAAATCACATGAACTTTTATGTTCCTTCCTTGTGTTCTTCTTTAAACTTATGCGTTATTTTATTTTCGTTGCAAATACATTGCAAATTAAAACTATTAATTGATCTGTGATGGAGACCACGCACCAGTGAGCTCTACGACCTTTTTACAATCATGAGCGATATCAGCGATATCAGCGATTTTATGGATTTCTCACCGACGCGACAATCAAAAGTCGCAGCCTGCGAAAAACTCAGGGATACTGTTCACAGCATCTCAGCCATGCATAGCTCTATCTCAGAAGGTGCACGTACACCAACCAAGAAGAACTCCTTGAACTCTACCAGATGACTTCTTACGACTTGGCTAAGAAAAAAGACGAATTGGTAAGTGAGCTCAAAACCCTTCCCCCATGTACAAGAGATGATTGCAAAGAGCATAAAATTCCCCCGATTGTTGAGGATTCTAACGTTAGTGAATCCACTTTGGATAAAACTAATCATAATGTCAAGAAGAAAAAACAAAATAAAAAGCGAAAAAATAGAACTAAGGAATCCTCGGAGGAATTTATTTTTCCGAAAAAGACGGCTCGGCCCGTCTCTCCCATTTCTACCCAGGACCCGATAGAAACTAAAAATAATTTTTCCGATCTCGAACAGGATGTCGAGCATCCACTCCCTACGAATGAAAATGTAATTTCCGAAACAATTACTCCCCCGACTAAACCCCCCTATCCAGTAATGCTTAAAATAAAAGATAATTTCCGTGATCAGATGAAACTTATAATAAATAAATTCCCAAATCTCCGCAACAGAATCGTTGGTGATGTAGTAAAAATGTTCTCTAATGATCATGAGGAACGCAGATCCCTCATTCAATTTTTAAAAACTGACATAGATTTTGAATTTTACGTCATTGATGTTAAAAAGATAAGCCCATTAAAGCAGTAATTAAAGGCCTCCCCAACTCCTCTAAAACCGATGATATTACTAGCGACCTAGCAGATGTAGGTTTCAAAATTGAAAGCTGTACTCAGCTTACTTCTAAAAGAACCAAAAAACCCCTCCCATTTTTCTTAATTATTCTCCCGAGAAACGCGCATAATGGCAAAATTTTCGACTTAACTCACCTAAGTTATTTACAAGTGAGAGTTGAGGGTTACCTCGTTAGAGGAATAACCCAATGCTTCAACTGTAATAACTTTTATCATACCGCCGCAAACTGTCACATGCAACCAAGGTGCTTAAAATGTGGAAAGAACCATGCCACGAGAAACTGCCTAATTAAAGAAAGACAGGAAAATCCATTCTGCATCAACTGCCAAGACTACGGTCACTCGGCATGCTACACTAAATGCCCCAAATTCCCCCAGCCGAAAAAAGGAACCCCTTTCGGAGACCCCAAGAAAAAGCGAAATTTCGCCTCTAAATGGATTAAAGAGGGAATTTCCTTCGCTAACGTTGTTAGCGGCGAAGTCCCCAATCAGATTCCTATCGATGACAAAAGAAGATTCCCCCATGGATTCCTTAGTCAAGATAGTAACAATACCTCAGACTTAACTCAAGTATTAGAACTCTTCCAAATAATTTCTAATTTAGTCAAGAAAAATCCCAAAATCCTAGATCTACTCACTAAATTTAAAAAAGCTAACTCAGATGAAGAAAAAACCTGCCTTCTCGCAGAAGCAATTATGGATAAAGTTTAAACTTTATCATTTTAATTTTTACTCATTATAATCAACCTAAAATTTTTCCCTTATTACTTTTATCTTAAATTTAATTTACTCTTCCATATTTAACTTTTAAATTCTTTTTAAAATATCAAGTTCATGCAATCAATTCCAAGAGCTCACTTCCATTCTATCTCAAAGCCACACCACAGAAACTGGTTTCAGCCAATCACATTGGATCTCTCTCGAAGTCACGCCCACCCCTCCAACAAAGTTCCAACACAACGAACATCGCAGTTCCAGATAGAGGGCAGAAGACTGCTGGCGCAGTCTAGATACCTCAGACTTAATAATCACCGTTAAATTGATCTGTGTAGTTAAATAAACTGAACAAAAAATTCATTTATTTCAAATTGTGTATATATGTATATATATATATATATATATATATATATATATATATATATATATATATATATATATATATATATATATATATATATATATATATACATTTTTAAATAAATATGTGTGAAAATAATAATAATCTTTCAGAAAATTTAATTTTGGAATGTAATCAAAATGTAGAGACTCAGTTATACATGCAACAATGAAAAATAAATGTTGGTACAAATTGTTTATTTATACCGACAAAAAAATTTCGGAAATCCCGTAAATAAAAATTAGGATTTTAGCATTGCATTTATAAGCGATATGAAAATAAGATTTAATATTTTTAAGGGTTTAATAAAATTCTAATGAATATCGATAACTTTCAAAACATTGTTTGTCAAAAAAAAATCTTATTTGTTTGCTTTCTTTATTCCAAAGAAACAATAAGTAGAGCACGCAAGAGTGGGGTTTGAAAGTTCGAATCCCTCCCTAGATATACAGATTTTTAATTTTTACCTTAGAAGCTACCCCTTGTGACGTTGTGGACTGGTTTTCATGATAAATAATTCACAGCCAATTGTAGAAATAAAAGAAAAATTTATTTGCTCAACAACCTAATTATTATTGATGCAATAAGGTAAAGTCTGTTTGCGCCAAGCCGGTGCGTTCTGTCTCTTAAACGTTGGAGTTCAATCGCTACACATCATTGCTTTGTTCGAAAAGGACAATTGTCCAGATCTCTATGAAATCGGCTGGATAATTTCTTCAACGCCACCAACGTTCATTCTCTTTTCTTTCCCTTTACACCAGGGAAATCCACTTTGGATTTGAATCTGATCTCTGCTATCCACTCTCGATCTAATCTCCGTCTCATCATGTCTCCTCTCTGATCTCGCTTTTTCGTCTCTCTCGCCTCTCACCAAAAAATAACCCTTTTAAACTCTAGGGGCTGGTCCACTGCACGCCCCCTCATCACCTCTCATTATCAGGGCCCCAAAAGTCTGCACACGGCCCTCGGACTCATAAGTGTCCTATTCGTTTGAACTCACAATAACACGCTCTGACCAGTCTGGAACGTACTGGCGCCAGATTTCTCGTCCAACATCTGAACACTTGTCCATCATGCTGCTATTGTTGTCTTGAAGTCATTCTCCTGTCATCTGCCTAGGCGTCAGTGCTCTCAGTTAGACAGGCCTCATCAATTTTCACCCGGTGGGCACTCCTATGTCCATTATAACTCCCAGTCAGAGTGTTGTCGCGGATCCGAGGCCAAACAATAGACAATGAGCACTGTCTCCTAGCCGCCTGCTCTAAGCTCTAAAACTTGTCATGCACGGATGGGTGGCGCAGTCGTTACACCCTCGGTAACCTGTTCATAGAAATGTAATTTGTTTAGGTATTTCAAAAGTAACGCACCAAAAATTAAAAACAATCCATTAGACTTATTAGAAATTTTTTTCATACAATGCATAACTATTCCCCTTCCCCGGCTGGTGGGCGTAGTTTTTTTGTCGCTGGCTTTGTACGCCTGTTGCGAATTCGACCCCTAAGTCAGTGGATTTTCATGATGCAGAAAATTGACAGCGTCTGTGTCGTATGATTATGCGGCGCGTTAAAGTTCCCTAGAATGCCTGTTAGGCTTCGGTGCTCTCGGCGAAAAAAAAAATTCCTTGTTCCATTTTGCATTATCAGAGCCCAGGTGCTTCCCTTTGGAGAGGAAACTGCGAGCGTCAAAATTGTATTGCTCAGTTGGTATTCCATCTATATGGTGTTGCACTAAAAAGTGATGCCAGCTCCTGTGGAGTGTACTACGTCAGCAATGCTAAATACCAATCCGCAAACCCAATGGAAATAAATAAGAACCTATTGTCTATTTATAATGTAATTGGTTATAGTTAAGGGGAATTCAATTAGTTTAGTTTTAACTACACCTATATATTTTTGCAAAATTTTCAGAATAAAAATTAAACACTTTTATTACAGTTTACCTAAAAGGTATGTACTTGTTAAGAGATTAAAATGTATATTTTTATGAAATTAAGAGAATCTTAATGAAAAGGTATGCCCTTATATACATATCTAGTAATGACTAAGTATTGGGAGTAGAACTATAAAAGGGATCTCATCACATTGATCTTCAAAAATGCATTATTAATATTTTTATTCTTTTCTTCAGGATAGAAATGCTATTCCCCGTGACTCTCAACGATGGCCAGGTGGTGTGGTACCCTACATTATCCTTCCAGAATTAAGTATGTTTAATAATATTAACACTATTAAGAATATAAAATGCAAACAAACAGTTTACTACAACTATTTAAATATGTACTTCTCATATATGTATTATGTAACACACATCTTACCCTACTTAAAATTTAATATCCTGTTATTTTACCATTTTTTTTGTTTGTTTGTTATTTTGTTAGATTTCTGCGTTTTTCTTATTTTTAAGTAGTTTTTAAAAATATTTCAGATTTCTTCTAAACAAAAGATAAGTCTAGTTTTTTCCTAAGCAAATTTTTCCCGAGAAGTGCATTTTTTCCCCTTCAAATTTATCAAAGCATTTTATTTGGCGCTGGCCTTGAAGGCCCACATTTTCGGGTTCGACTCCGGCCCAAGTCGGTGGATTTTTATGATGCAAAAAATCCCCAGCAACCATGTCGTATGATTATGCGCCATGTTAAATATTTCTAGAATGTCTGTTTGGTTTGTATGCTCTCGGTAAAATTAAATTCGTGGTACAATTTCGCATCGTCAGAGCTCAAGTGTCTCCCTCTGGGAAGGAAGCTGGATGTCAAAATTTATTGGAGCAATTGGTATTCACTTATATGGTGCCACACTAAAAAGTGGTACCCACTCAAGGGAAATGTACTAGTTTTGCAATGGTAATTGCCAATCCACAGCCCCATAAAGAAGGGGGACTTATTTTTGAATGCTTATGAAATTGTCGTTCTTTGACTATAAACAGAATGTTAAAAATATAAATATTTAAGATGACTCTTTATTTTTCTTAATAATAATGACTTTTTTCAGACAACTTGAAGAGTAAGATCCAAACTGCCATGAAACACATTGAAGATAATTCATGTATTCGTTTCGTTCCCAGAACAAACCAACAAGATTACGTGAAGATTTTCAAGCACAATGGGTCAGTAATGACATTTTTTTTTCAAGTTCTTTCTCATTTTTTGACATACCTGGTCAAGTAGGTAGATCAGTGGTTATGTGATCGCGTGAATTGTAAAAATAATTTTTATTGAAGACATTCTAATGGAAAATTAGGAACTACTGTACGTTAAATTCAATTGTACTTCAAAATTATAACGTCATTTTATGATGTCTTACAGAATTTTGAATAATTTAACAAGCACGGAGAATTTCACAGAAATCAGATACTCTCACAAGACGGACAAAAAATGAAATAGTTTTTTATATTTGACTAAGTGATTTCTCAAAACTTGAGAATTATAGAAAAATGAAACCTATCTATGTAAGGTAAACAAAGAGAAAGAACTAAGTATATTACTACAATAACTATCGTTATAAATTGTTGTAATAATTTACATGCCAAAATAAGTTCCATCAACGATACAATTATTTCTTCTTTTATGTAAATAAATGGATGCGATCCTGATTATAATACAAATAAGAAAAGCAAACAGGAAACTTTTCTACAGTTTCTTGTAGAAGCACTTTAAAACCTGCTTGTAAAATATAATGGTGTCATATTTCAGCAATCATAATAACATTTAAGAGTACCAGATCAACATACACATTCAAAAAATAGGGTTTTCAATTTTAGTCTTAAAAATAGTGCATATTTTTCTAAATCTAAAAATCTATCTCGCTTATATGTTCGTTGATATGATAACCTCAAAATGGGGAAAAATAAAAGTGATAAAAATGTAAATAAACAACCATGCTTCTTTTGATACATTTTAAAAGATAGTTCCTCTTGTGTCTGTGATGTATATAAACTATTAATTTGCATTTTTTAAAACAAACAATAATATGCTTCTCTTTTTAATGTCTAACTTTTTAAAAGAATTAGTTTTACATGAGAAAAAAGAAAAAAATTCGCGATTTTCAAAACTTTAAACATTTATGGGTTTTTTTCATCAAAAAACTATTTAACAATGTTTTGTCCCTTGTTTTATATACGTATCTGAAATATTTTGTATGTTCAAGAAATATTTTTATAAAGAATTGTACTTAAAGGAAAATATGTTTGACAAAGTTATGTTCATATATATTCAAATATAACAACGGAATTTTTTTAAAATTTAAAATTACTTGTAACAAAAGAGACTGTTTAAAGTATCATTATTAGGTAAACAAAGAACAAGCAGGAAAATATTAATCAAATATGCAATATATGAAAATATTGTTATTTTATTTATTTATTTATTTTACTTTTTCTCCAAAGCGTAATTTTTTTCCTTTGGGTTCCCTTTTTTTAAAAAAAGAATAAACTATTGACCTATATGGTTCTAAATTCTTTATATATTTCTATACAGGATATATGTGTATACAGCGAACTTAATTTTTTTCAATGCCTAATTTTTAATAAAATAGTTTTATGTATGAAAAGGAGAGAAGAAGAAAAAGTTTTAAAACTACAAAACTCTATAATTTTTTAAAGAAACTATACTAATATTTTGCTAAAACATAAAATCACTATATTTTGTGTATTGTTTTATATACGTGTAAAAAAAATTTTACATATTTAAGAGATACTTTTTTAAAAAATGGTACCTAAACATAAGCCTGTGTTATGATCTCTCAAAAATTATGTCCAACTTTAACTAAACAGAAAGAAAAAAAAATTTTGAACTGAAAAATATTTTTTATAGTTCTACGGAATAATTAAAATATCTCTTTATTAAAAACACAAAAAAAATCTAAGTTCTTTTTGAAATTTTAAAAGATACATATCCCATAAAAAATAATCACAATTTTTTGACATGTTATTCTTTCAAGCATGACCTGGTACCCTTAAACGATTTTCTTTGTATAAGAACGCAATAGCTTAAACAGCTTTATTGACAAGAACATGTGACTGTGAATAAGGCTTATACGAATATGTACCATGAATTTAGGTCATGATGAAACTGTGTAAAAAAAGGCATTGTTGCGGATGTTATCCCTCAAATAAAAATGTTGCCAATACTATTTTATCATTTCCTATGTTTCTACAGATTTTACTATTTCAAAATACATAGGTTTTTCTTTGTTTTATACAAGGAAATCACTTATAATTGATATTGACAATATAAAGAGTTTTAGGTTTATATATATATATATATATATATATATATATATATATTATTCTTACTGAAATACTCTAATATTCAGCAAGAGAATAAAAAAACAAAAAAATAGCAGAAATAAAAATACATCACAAAATTGCATTTCCCATACATTTAAGAATTTTTCCATCATGTAACTATATATGATTATATTGTATATCTTAAAGATATTTGCATATATATATATAGCATAATTTGTATGTGTTACTGAAGAAAAGTCGCAAGATAGAGCCTTTTTATTTTAGCTCATATGGCTGAAATGAAAAACATATATACCTTTATTGTACCACAAATTAAAATGAGTTTTATTTAGTGTGTTTTGAAATTATTCTAATGTTAACTTATCAAGAAATGTAATTAAAGGCATAATTTATAAATACAATGAAAAGAAAACAGGAAGAAAATATACGTAGGATATAAAATTCAGTACAGGATATATTCGTCAAACAAAATGCATTTAAATGTAAAGATAGTAATTTGAGTAGCTGTATTTCTTAATAGAAATTTTAAATGCATATTTAATAAACTCGAACAATTTGAAAAATCTAAGCATTAATGTTTTATAAAATAAAACTGCCTTTAAATAATTACAATGGTAAGCAAAGTTTACTAGCTATTCATTCTTCGAAATTTGTTACGCAGAAAATATTATTGTTGCGTTTTCGGGGGTTCGAAATGATTGAAGCCGAAGAGCGGAATCCAAAACAATTTTATTCTTGGCCAAAACAGTCCTCCACAAATTGTAGAACAGTTCGAGAAATTCACGTACAATCGATGAAAATACTGATAACACAGATGCAATACACTAACAAAAACAATAGTAAACACTCAGCACAAAAATAATAACTCAATAAAAGCAATAACACACGCACTATGTAATCGTCTCTCTCAAGCAGAGAGGTATCACTTGCATGAAAGCTGAGATCTGACTAACTAACTAGCTGGCTCGGGCCCTTTTATACCTTTCGGTCAGAAACCTCTGGCACTTGCCAGAATAATCTAGAAATAGAAAGGTCTAGAAAAATCCGGAAGGTATGAGAAAAGCTCAATACATAGTGTTACAATACCGCGATAGGGTTGCCAGACAGGGTTATTAGGAGCAGGGTTGCCATGGCCGCCAAGCTTATCGCCCACATTTGGCGCCAAAAATTAAGTCGCCAAATCCGTCGCCAACTTGGCGCTAGCTGCAATATTTGGCGAGTTTACCATTTAAACCAATGTTAAAGCATGGGGACCGTGCAATGCAGTGGAAATGATATTACAGGTAAACAGGGTTGAAATCACATTAGATACGACAAATTAAACTGTAGAAATGAACACAAATGAGTAGAAACAATTAGAATAAGACTAAATTCGTAACATTGCCCCCTCTCAAGAACTGCACGTCCCGGGCAGTACAACCCTTCATCAGACGTTAACATAATAATAAAGCAATTGATTAAAAACAATTAAATGAATATGCAATAATAAACATGTAATACATAGTACAAAATAAACACCTAATGCATAGTACAAAATAAACACGTAATGCATAGTAGAAAATAAACACTTACAAAACAACAAACAAAATTATTTACAAGATTATTTACACACTAACTTATTTATACAAGACCATGGTCAAAATAAATTACACGATAATTGACACACTAAGAATTATGGCCATAATATGGAGCAAGCCTGTCGTAATGAACGACTCTAGGCTTCGAATTCGTTGACTTACGGATCCGGATTACGACGTCGTTTATTATCTTTAAAATTGTATAAGGACCGTCCCAATGCGATTGTAGCTTAGAGAAAGTCCTTTGCGTCGAGTCGGGTTGTAGAACCACACCTTGTCACCTTCCTTGAATTGATGTCCTGTGGCTTTTGTGTCATACCGAGTCTTCATCTTCTCCGTCCTCAGGTTGATCCGTTCTCGAGCCAAATGGTGTACATCTTCAAAACGTGCCTGGAGATTCTGCACGTACTCCTCAGGCGATGAAGGTGTATCCGGAGGGCGACCAAACAGCAGGTCACAAGGGAGACGAAGATCCCGGCCAAAAAGCATCTGGGATGGTGAATATCCGGTAGTCTCGTGAACGGCGCTGCGGTACGCTAGCAGAAAGAGAGGAACTTTCTGGTCCCAGTCTTGTTGGTTCTTGGAGACCATCAGTGAGAGGTTATTCAGGATGGTACGATTAAACCTCTCCACCATGCCATCTGACTGTGGGTGCAAAGGTGTGGTCTTGGTCTTGTCAATTCCGAGTAGTTCACAGACCCCCTTCAATACCGCAGAGACGAAATTTCTTCCCTGATCGGAATGAAGTTGAAGAGGTACCCCATATCTCGATATCCAGTGTTGCACTACAGCCTCCGCTACGGTGGGGGCTTCCTGATCCGGAATGGGGTACACTTCGGGCCATTTCGTGAAGTAGTCCATGACAACAAGTAGGTACTTATTACCAGACGCAGTCCTTGGCAGAGGTCCCAGGATATCGAAAGCGATACGTTCGAAGGGTGCTCCAACATTGTAGCGATGCAGCTTCCCTCGGCTACGTATCTTTGGCCCCTTCCGAGCTGAACAGGCATCACAGGACTTGCACCACTGTTCCACGTCAGCTCTCACTTTACCCCAGAAGAATCGCTCTCGAACTCGGTGCAAAGTTTTCATGACGCCGAAATGACCTCCTGTTGGGCTGCCATGCAATTCTTTGAGTACCTCTGGGATACGAGATCGAGGAAGTACTAATTGCCACCTGAATGTCTTTCCATCCTCTGATTCGAATTTTCGGTATAGAACACCATTCCTGAGATGTAGAGAATTCCAGAGGGCCCAATACTGCTTAGTTGTAGGACTATAAGCCGAGATGTCCTGCCAACTTGGTTTATTGCTGGAAGACTCCATAAACTCTATAAGGGGTTTAATATCAGGATCCGCCATCTGGTCTTCTCGAACTTTCTCGTCACTCCAGGGATCGGGTGGCGTCGCTGTTGAAGTTGTTATCTGGCGTATAGCATAGTCATATTTGGTCTCTACTCTGGAACAATGACGACAATTTTCTGGGCATGGTCTTCTTGAAAGGGCATCAGCATTTCCATGCGAGGAGCCTTTACGATGTCTGATGTCAAAGTAATACTCGTTGAGCCGTTGTATCCATCTGGCTACCTGGCCTTCAGTATTTCTAAAATTCATTAGCCAGGTTAAAGAGGCATGATCGGTACGTAGAAGAAATTTTTGGCCATAGAGATAGTGATGGAAATGCTCGATGGCTTTCACAATAGCCAGTAGCTCTTTTCGAGTGACACAATAATTTCTTTCCGGTTTCGATAAACACTTACTCCAATAAGCTACGACTCGTTCCTGGCCATCTATTTCCTGAGATAATACTGCTCCGACACTCTCATTACTGGCATCAGTGTCCAAGATAAATGGCTTGTCCGGTTGTGGATATATTAAGATCGGTGAAGACGTCAAAGCTTCTTTAAGCTGGAGGAAGGAATCTTCACATTCTTTTGTCCACTGAAACTTTTGTTTACTTTCTGTTAGCTTGTGCAAGGGTCTTGCGATGTTAGAGAACCCTTTCACAAACTTTCGGTAATAAGTACATAGTCCCAGGAAGCTTCGCAGCTCACGGAGGTTTTCAGGGCGTTTCCAATTCTTTACGGCGGACACTTTTTCGGGGTCCGTACGAACACCTTCTGCAGAGATGATGTGTCCCAGATAATTGACTTCTTTCTGGAAGAACTTGCATTTCGAAGGGTTTAGCTTCAAGTTAGCGTCGCTTAATTTTGATAACACCTTCCGGATATTTTGAAGATGTTCTTCAAACGTACGCCCTCCTATTATGACGTCATCCAGGTAAATAAGGCAAGCTTCAAAAGTCAGACCCTTTAGCACGGTCTCCATCAGGCGCTCGAAAGTAGCTGGCGCATTGCAGAGCCCGAACGGCATGACTTTGAACTGCCATAGTCCTTGGCCGGAAGTGAATGCTGTTTTTTCTCTATCTTCGGGATGGATCTCCACTTGCCAGTATCCGCTCTTTAAATCTAAAGTCGAGAACCATTTATGACCGGAAAGGGTATCCAGGGTGTCATCTATCCTTGGAAGAGGGTAGCTGTCCTTCTTGGTGACGTCGTTAAGTTTTCGATAGTCCACGCAAAATCTTGTGGAGCCATCTTTCTTACGAACCAAGACGATTGGAGATGCCCACGGACTCGAAGACGGTTCTATGATGTCATTTTCCTGCATCTCTCGTAGTAGTGTTCCGACCTCTTCCTGTTTAGCAAACGGCAAGCGTCTTGGGTGCTGTTTAATCGGCGGATGGTCTGCTGTATCAATTCTGTGTTGTGTCACTGTAGTATGGCCAATATCGCTACTGTTTCTAGAAAACACGTCTTCAAATTCTTGGAACAGTCTTTCTGCGGAGCTTTTCTGTTCGGGGGACAATTCAGCATTTTCTAGAAGGTCGGGAGTCAACTGTTGAGGCGAGTTGGATAGGAGCAAGCTCGAACTTTTGCAGACACACGTTACTGGACTGCAGGTTGCCAACACTTCACCTTTCTGGAACACTCTAGGTTTTTCAGTTACGTTGCAAATTCTTACCGGGATAGTTTTTCTAAAAAAGGTCCACTAGCGTCGAAGCTATTAGCAATCCATTCGCTTTATTTTCCGCAGTTCCAATTAGTCCAGAGTTGAAACTCACATCGTTACCGATGTATCCAGGTACTATGATTTCAGTCCTTGGGGGAATGGTAATATTCTCGTTAGCGGTTACCTGTCGAATAGATTCTGTCCTGTGTTCAATTTTGAATATAGTGACTTCTTCGTGTATGGAACGTAATTCGTTCTTGTTGAAGTCTAGAGTGAAACCATGCTCCTTTAGAAAGTCCAGTCCAAGAATGAAAGGGTCTGCAATATCTGCGACATACACAGCATGTTGGTAGGTAGTGTCTCCAAACTGGATCTTGACTTTTAATTTTCCGTGAATATCAATCTTTTCCCCCGTCACGGTCTGTAGCACCACGCGGGGCGGGGTCCAGATAAGTTTCTCTTTTAATTTTTGAGCCAGATCGTTCCGAATGATAGACACATTGGCTCCTGTATCGATGATCATGTTGCAGGAAGCTCGTTAACATGTCCCATTATAAAAATTCCATTCTCACCGGTACTCTTTGTCGAAATTTGACACACTGGAAAGTGGGGCTTTCCAAAATCTGGCAACCTCCGCCCCACGAGATGGCCATTAATTAGTTTTCCGACACCTCCTTCTGGGAGGCGCTTATTAGTTTCAGCGCCTTGGCGTGCCCGGCAGCTTCTCTGCAGATGCCCTTCTCGACCGCAGGTCCAGCATTTAAGGGTCTTCTTCCCGTCTGCTTTCTGGGACATCAAAGACTCAACTCTATTCAAGAAGCTTCTCATCTGTCGCTCTAACCGCTCCACACTTGAGTTCGACGTGTCCGATTCGTTGACGGCTCGTATGGGGTGTCTGTCCTTTCGTGTTGCTTGCTGGGCTGCCTCGAATTTCATAGCAAACACTAGGGCCCCTTTAAGTCATTGAGATCCGCCATTCGGAGAGCTTTCTGGATTTCCGGATCACGCACCCCGTCGATGAAGTGTTGCAGCGCCAGGACTTCTCTTACTTCAGTCGGACAGTCAGAAAACGCCAAGTGAGAAAGCCTCTCGACGTCCGTCGCCAGTTCTTGGAGAGTTTCGGACACTTTCTGCTGCCGTGACTTCAGCTGGAGTCTGCTGTAATCCTTCACACATTTCTCTCCGAAGCGTAACTCCAGAGCATTAACGAGAGCGTCGATATCCAGCCGCTGTGTTTCCGGCAAAGTTTGCAAAATGTCAGCAGCGTCGGCTCGAAGAGAAGCAGCTAACTGGCAGGCCTTGGTCTGGGAGTCCCACTGGTTTGCATCCGCCACTATGGAGAATTGGGTCTTATACACCTGCCAAGAGGACTTTCCGTCATATGTAGAAAGCTTGATGGAAGGCTTGGAATAAGGAGCTTGAAACTTAAATTCATCCCCTTGACCAGTCATGACTTTCTGCTTCAATTTCTCTAGGTCACTCCTGAACGAGATGGAAACATCTTCTACCTTTTCGAAAATTTTCGCCTCTAGTTTGCTCTCCATATCTTCGAATTTTCAAATTTGTTCTCTATATCCACAAATTTGTTTTCGAATTTATTTTCCACCGACTCGATTCTTCCTTCCATTTCTTCAAATTTCTTGTCCATAGTCGTCAATTTGTCGCCAATGCCCTTCAGATCACTTTTCAACTCTTCCTTGTTGGCGCTGATCTGCTCGTTTACGTTAGTAAGCTTGGTATTCAATTCGTCCATATTGGCATTCATGCTGGCGGTCAACTTCATTTCGCCCATGTTGGCGCTGGCGGTCAACTCCGATTTCATTTCGCCCATATTGGCATTCATGCTGGTCAAGTCCGACTTCATTTCGCCCATATTGGCATTCATGCTGGCGGTCAACTCCGATTTCATTTCGCCCATGTTGGCATTCATGCTGGCGGTCAACTCCGATTTCATTTCAGACAATTTTTCTAGAAGAGTCTGGAACTGGGCCTCCATCGCTCTTGTTGTTGGCATTCAATCCCACTTCTGACACCAATTGTTGCGTTTTCGGGGGTTCGAAATGATTGAAGCCGAAGAGCGGAATCCAAAACAATTTTATTCTTGGCCAAAACAGTCCTCCACAAATTGTAGAACAGTTCGAGAAATTCACGTACAATCGATGAAAATACTGATAACACAGATGCAATACACTAACAAAAACAATAGTAAACACTCAGCACAAAAATAATAACTCAATAAAAGCAATAACACACGCACTATGTAATCGTCTCTCTCAAGCAGAGAGGTATCACTTGCATGAAAGCTGAGATCTGACTAACTAACTAGCTGGCTCGGGCCCTTTTATACCTTTCGGTCAGAAACCTCTGGCACTTGCCAGAATAATCTAGAAATAGAAAGGTCTAGAAAAATCCGGAAGGTATGAGAAAAGCTCAATACATAGTGTTACAATACCGCGATAGGGTTGCCAGACAGGGTTATTAGGAGCAGGGTTGCCATGGCCGCCAAGCTTATCGCCCACATTTGGCGACATATCGCCAAATTTGGCGCCAAAAAATTAAGTCGCCAAATCCGTCGCCAACTTGGCGCTAGCTGCAATATTTGGCGAGTTTACCATTTAAACCAATGTTAAAGCATGGGGACCGTGCAATGCAGTGGAAATGATATTACAGGTAAACAGGGTTGAAATCACATTAGATACGACAAATTAAACTGTAGAAATGAACACAAATGAGTAGAAACAATTAGAATAAGACTAAATTCGTAACATAAGTAAATTTATAAGAGGACACTCATTCACATAATTTTAATAATTTGTAAACAATTTCATAGATTTATTAATATTGATAGTAAAATTAATTAAAATTTTGATTTCATACATATAATTGAAATTAAATTAGTTAGAGACTTTAATTTATAATGGTCTTGAACAATACAAGGGGCTTCATGGGTTAAATGATTTTCATTTTACTTTCCTATAAAGGGAACTATATAACCACGACTTTATCTCTCAAAAAAATATAAAAAATACCGTTTTTAAAATCAGGATGATGCAATCTTGCATCACCCGTGTATACAAATCGATCAGAAAAAGCCTTTACCGAAAATCGTATGATTTTAATAGCTTCCGGTTATCCATGATTATAAATAGACGATATCTCGGGGCGAAAAATGAACGTTTTTGTCCTTTGTATTGTTTGTGCGCGTGTTTGTCGTTCATGTCGTCCCTTTGTGTTTAAGATCGTCAATAAATGTGATTTTAAAATAGTAACATGTTTCCTCATCAATCCATTCAGCGACTGCAACCATCAAATTAATAGATTCCATCCCAATATGTATAGTCATTTAAGGTATCCGACTACTTGCGACCACATTTTTTAAAAAATGGAAATATGGAGATTTTTTTGTGGTTTTTAGATTTGTTTAGAACATTTTAAGAAAAATATGCTAAAATTAAGAAGAAAAAAAGAAATTATTATTATTAAAATGAGAAAAAGTGGTAAAAATGTACAAAATATAGCAAAAACGGGGCCATTCTGTACCTAAAGTTTAGGAACAAACTTTCAACTTTTCAATTATGAAATGTTGCTATGTTATTCCTTTTTGAAATGACCTTCAGGATAAGAGATATTTTAACTTTTACAAAAACTAGAGCACTTTTATCTTAGTTATTATATGAAATTGCTTATAAAACAGTGATTATATTCACATAGGGTACTGTACATTTTGTAATAAAACAGTGATTGATAAATCTGAAGGTTAAATCTCTTTTACTATTATATAAGACATACACAAAAAATTTCAGTTAATTATTTTCAAAATTTTTTGAACAATCGCTGTCTCCGTTTGAGCATTTTTTAAAAAAAAAACACATTTCGAATAAAACTCGTTTTAAGGTATCCGATTACGTTCGGAACCGTGATTTTCAAAAGCACATAAATGGATAATTTTCATGACATTTAGTGTCACTTAGATTAGAATATATGCATAAAATTGTTTTAAGGATATTCTGACAAAAAAAAAATTTATTTAAATACAATATTTTTGTCAAAAAATTAACTTAGAATAATCTTTTTCCAAATGTTCTCCTTTTGTGAAAATGCTTCTATTAGAATAATATTTTGCCTTTATATAGCTCAGACCTCTGTTCAGAGGCTCAACTAGAATTTTTAAAATATATAACTTAGAAGTGGGTTTATTCATATTTTACGACAACAGAGGGGAGCAATTTTAAGAAAAAAAAAAACGCCAATAGTTATTTCAATTGATGGTAACTCTGAAAATAATAATGTGAATTTTTCAAAAATTCTTTGAACCCTCTGTAGAGAGGTCTGAGTATATACAGGCAAAATATTATTATAATAGAACCATTTTTCACAAAAAGGAGAACAGTTGGAAAAAAAGTTTATTCTAAGTTAATTTTTTTCCGAAATATTGTATTTAAATCATTTTTTTTTTGTCAAAATGAGCTTAAAACAATTGTATGCATGTATTCTAATCTAAGTGACACTAAATATCATGAAAATTATCCATTTATGAGCTTTTGCAAAGTCACGTTTCCGAACGTAGTCGGGTATTTTAAAGTGTGACATCTTGCTTAAAGTAATGGCATCTGCTTTTACTAAAACACTTGTAGTGTTTGTGATAGTGAACGGAAAATAATAAACTTGGTATTTTTATAAAGCTAATAAGATGGCATATAAAATAAAATCATAAAAAAAATTGTCTACTTAGGGCAAAATTCGCAATTTTAGGGTAGTCGAATACCTTAAGTGCCGTTCATTTAATTTTAAAAAATTACAATAGTCATGCGCTTTTTATTTTCTCAGATGTTATTCTCATTGGGGAAGAATTGGTAACGAGCAGCTTTTGTCTCTTGGACCTGGTTGTGAGCCTTTTGGCACTATTGTTCACGAACTTCTCCATGCTATTGGATTCGAACACGAGCACAACAGATCTGACCGAGATGATTACCTTACCATCAACTGGAGCAACATCGTGAATCGTAAGTGAATGCACACTAAGTGTCAGTTACTTTTATAGAATGTAAAATAAACCTTTAATTTCTAAGTAATTTTACTTTCGCCGGGTACTGTGATGTGCAAGTTTTGATAAAAACAGTTATCTATCATATCACAAAAGTTTCTGCCGTAAAACAATAATAAAATGGATTTAAATTTAATTAATTTTTATAATTTTTTAAAATACCAGGTGTGCCAAAAGTTCGTTTAAACTTTAAAAATTCATTAAAAAAAAGGAAGAAATGATGATAAAGAAATGTGGTTTGAAAGAAAAGGATCACAGGGTTGTCGGGAATTTTTAGTTAAAAACGTTACCGGTAGAGGGCACTGACATGCGAGAGAGGTACATACGTATTATCGCAACCTATTGGAGACATTTTATGAAAGGAAGCACCTTGTGTCCCAAATTGGGTTGGAAACCGTACACAGCGTTATCTCCCTCTTTTACGCGAGAAAGTTGGGCCAGCATTAGATCTAAAAAAGTGTGTTTTCTGCAATAAATTTTTTGCAGGATGGCATACAGCCACATTATACCAATCCAGTAAAACGATTCCTATTGAGTACCTTTGATGAATACATAGTGATTGGTCGAAGTTGCAAGATCTCATGCCACCGAGATCACCCGGCCTCACTTCGATCGACTTCTGGTTGTGGGGGCTATTTGAATTATATTTGTGTACCATTCATTCCTTTCAACATTGACAGAACTGAGTATTTCATTTGTCGTGAGGTTTATGCAATTCATTTCGGCATGTTGCATTCATGTATAACGGGCGTTGTGAATCGCCTAATTGTTTCGGGAAATGTTCTGGTGGTCATGTTGAACAATTTTTATTGAAATAATAAATGAATATATGAATAAATAAAACTGTTGTCTTCATTGTGTTTTGGGTCGTCAGGCCCTCTATCTTAGACTATTTTTTTACTAAAAATGGTTTTGGTGCTAAGCAAGTTCCTTCCGATTTGATCTGCCAAACCATGAGGAAGAAATTTCTATATGTTCCGGCAATGATTATTATTTTAACAATAGAGAAATGCCTAAGTTAATTTATTTTTTGGGTAATTTTATATAAATTAGAAAACCACCAAAAAAATCAGTAGCATTAATAACTGACAAAAATAAAAGGAAAAAATTACTTCAATATATGTATTTAATTCAATGCTTAACAAATACTTCAATATATAGATCCATAATTGCGCAGTTGATCTATTTATATGCAATATCTATAATTTAATACTTATATTTTCTACACTTCAAACGAAGACGCATAATGAATAGAATTGAATTGAATTGCTGAATAGAATTATAAACTTGATTGAAGTTTTATAGTTTTATACATAAATAAAAATTATAGTTCCTCTTAGTCAATTGAAATTAATAGAGATGTTGGATATTTACGTATTATACCATCAGTTCAGTTCAGTTCTGGTTTTGTGGGATAGGGAGCAACAAAGGCTATTATCCCATATTCATCAATCTCACCAAATTGGAATATGTTGCCAGTTCAAAAGACTTAGCGTTACTTATGTATTATCGTCGATACAAACGATGAAAGCAAACTTTCGTATCGCTTATGTAAAGCATATTTATAAAAGCACGAGGAAACTTGGCTTTATACGAAGGTTTAAAATATATTACTTGGGTTTTTATTTGATATTTGAGAGTGAGATGTTTATGTGTGAGCATCTAAAATTTTGCTGAATTGCCGTGAATACTTTCTTTATAAATTTTATTATTCTATATGATTCAATGAAATTTGAATATAATTTAAATGAAAGTCTTACATTTGCCATTGTGCGATACATTATTTATCTGTGATATGGATAAAGTTTGTTGTGTTATAGACTTCGATGGCTTTCATGTTTGTAATAAATTTTTAGTACGAGAATTCGGATACATTGGAACAGATAGTAAATCAGCAAGTAGCATTCGGTTTGATTTACGCCCATTTGAAAAAGAATTAAAACCTTCTGATTGGAAAGTTGTAAAGCATGTAACTGAAAACATCACTGGCTTACCTTTTCTGCCAATACAGGATGAAGAAACGATTCCTTTGGATGTTTTAGATTCCAAAATAATTGCTGTACATGAGTTGTTCAGTACAAATAAAAGAAACGTGGTTGCTTATAAAGGTGGAAATATAGAAAAAGATCGACTGAAACAATTGCAAATACCTTACCTAAATCTTGAACACTATGGCTGTCCAAAATATGACGTTTTGAGACAAAAAGAAAATATCGAAAATTGTGGATATCATTTGAGTAACAAACATTGTCCTCTTGCCGAGGTAACGGCTTTCAGAAATTGGATGCTAAAAAAACTTTAGTAAATACAGAAGACTTTGTTTATCAATGTATATATTTTAGAAATCTCTTCGACTTTTTTAGTTCTTGAATATTAAAAAAAAGAATATCTTTTTATATATATAACACTATATATATACTCTAGTACTAGTTGATTTCTGTATATCAATATTTGAAAATAATTAATTATTTCATAGCCTGAAGTGTATCATTCTTGATATTTGATGAGAAAATGTATAAGTAGTGTTATCCTCTGTCAGGAAAATTGCATATGCAAATGTCCATTTAACTTGATTTAAGTAATTTTAAGATGAATGAGATAAAAATGGTATAACTTATTTGATGTGAGAATTCATGTTTTCTTTTGAATGAACTCAATAAAGTAAGAAAATAACTTTCGCATTGATAAAAAAAGTCTTGAATTGATATTTACATATTTAGCAAAACGAATTTATTGAAATTGATTCCTCGAACTATCTTAACTTAGCGTTTTATAGTTTGCCACCAAATAATAACTGCAAAAACTTTAGTAAATTTTCATCATCTGTTTATAAAACAATAAAATTAAATACACCTAGACCAATTGGTGCGAAAAAAAATTCAAATAGAAATAGTTTTTTCAAATGTTTGCATTAATTAATAAAGTGGCAACGCTTATATAACTTCGTCTAAATCTAACTAAAATCTTTCAGGGATACGTGAATCTGTATTTTAATGCGCTTAAAATATTGTTTTGTCTTCAAGAGATAGCACAATTCCCATTAAATGAAAGAATTCATTTTGAAAGTATTTGGCGCTTATGTATTATATCATCGACCAATTTCGTCAAATCAAAAAATGTCACCGAATGCCGCGATAGCAGCCAATTGACGTAAGCCATTCCCTGGCATGTTCAAACACAATGATAACAATCATAACAATGATAGAGTATTTGGCGATGTCGGTACTTTTGTAATAGTGTCACCGCAGCAAATTTTGCTCCACATGAATCGTGCTATGATATCAAATCAACAAAAGATTTTTACGAGTTTTATTTGGAAAAAAGAGAACAAAAAAGTTAGAGATTTTGATGGAAAATGAAGGGATTTGCGATACACAAAGGAGGTGAGTAAAGATCGGGCCTTTTTTCGCCCATCGGCAAATTCATATTATAGGGGAGACCGGGGCAAGATGACTATGTTAACAGTTTTTGTTGTTTATCAATTTATTTTTAAGGATAAAAAAATTATTTTTACATGAAGTGTTAGAGTAGTCCTTTGTAGTATTAAATGCATTATCATTTAGTTTTTCAAATAAAAAAAAAAGGATAATTTGGCCTTGGGGCAAGATGACAACACTGAGAAAGGTTGAACAGATTTTATCTTTTAAATATGTTACATGGTTTAACAAATGATAACTGTGTTTTTAAATCTTACAAAGTATCAAACTAAGCATAATGCATTGTAACGTAATGTTGAAGTGTTTAGTTGAAGTGTTTTAGTTTAGTTTACTAACAACAGTCACAAATAAAAATGCCATTTTCATAATTGGAACATTCCTCATGCCACCACTCTTAGCATTTACAGCACTGGATCCATTCTTCTGTTGGAGGATCAGCAATATTCCTCTTCACAAGCAGAACATCTTATAACACCATCCTTTGAAGTTGATGCAACTGAACTGTTTGGCCTGGATTTTATAGACTTAAAAAAATCCTGCTCTTCCTTCTGCCTTTCCCTTTGTTCTAACATTTCTTTGTTGGGTGTGCTTGTAAGAATGCTTGATCTCACTTTTTTGCTTTTTCTTTTTTTTTCTCACATTGTGTTGCTTTAGGCAATGGTTTGAAATAAAAAAAATACTAACAGGCTTCTTTAGTGCTTCGCAGTCAGCATTTGCCATAAATTCTGGTTTTTCTGGAGGATTTATAAATGTTGGTTTTCTACTACCAGTGTATGAGGATTAGCACTATTATTCTCAGTTTCATTGTCAACAGCATCATGGTCAGTAGCTTTTGAAGCAGCAAAGTCATGTTCGCTAAACACAAGAGGATTATGAGTCTCAATCTCATATTTTTTAAACCCTTTAAAGGCATTTCCAACTGTAGCTTCTCTGAAGTAAGCGGTGCTCAAACGCTCATTAATACTTTTGTCTATGATAGTTTGTCCTGAATGAGTAACCATAAAGTTGTTAGCGGGTGGCAAAAATGTCTTCCTCTTGTCGCCCCTTTCGAACGACACATTCCCTGATCCAATGCACTCCTTAGTCCTAGAAGAGACAGAAACGCAAGGTCGAGCGGACAAAAACACAGATAAGCGTTACAGGATTTAATAGAATAGACAACATAGTTTAATAAATTCCGAAACACGGGGCAAGATGAGGAGCTCGTCATCTTGCCCCGAACTGCCTGTTTAAAAATATTCGTTTCCATATCCATGAAAGAAGTCGATTAATTGACATTTATTCGTGGTAATATATGTAGTATTTAAACCAAGTTACTCATAAATATTAAAGATAAATGACCTTCCCTGTATCTGTAGCAAAGCTTATTTACAAATGCATAAAAGTTATATCGGGGAAGCGGTAAACAATCAAAGCTTCACATCTAACACAAAAATTGCGATTTCAGCTTCTTTATACTATTGTTTAACGAACGGCTAATAGGAGAGCCAGTAGTGTTCAATTGATCTTGCTGCCTAGCAGAAAACGGAAAAATTAAGACATTCGTTATCTTGCCCCACCCTTCATCTTGCCCCGGTCTCTCCTATATATATATATATATATATATATATATATATATATATATATATATATATATATATTAACAATGATACTCAGTCGAAATGAAAAACTGTTAGGCTTTTTTTTTCAAAAAAATCTTTCATTAAATAGAGAAAAACAGCAAAAAAATAATGTTAAACTATTTGCAAAAAATATCTTTGATTATACTTCCTTCTGGCTTTCACTGGCTGAATCGTCACTGGACCATCCATTAGCAGCGTCTTGAAGTGTATCAGCATATCCACGACAATGTTTCTGTCTGAGTGGGATTATGGCACCATTATCCCAATTACCAAAGTACAGATGCAACATCTGCACAGCAACCAATAATTCTAGCACCAACTTTGCACTGTCAATACGATTCAATGTTTAAATTATGATCTTATCCATATATTATATACTTTTGAACTTGTGTGTCGTAATCTCAACTGAAGTCGAACAACTGAGGAATCTTCTCGATTTACGTAAAGAGAGCACAGCTCCGATTGATTAAGAATTCGTGAGTGTATGATTGGCTTTGCTTAAGCTGATACATCCCAAAAGTTAAATAAAAGTAGCTCCTTCCATGTTAATCGTGGAAAGTCTGGAAGATCATAGTCACTTAACAATGTCCATATCGCTCTTTTTCCTTGCCTAGCCATTTTCTTCAATTGTTTGTCGTAAGTAATTAGGCTTCTTCACTAAATTTAGCATTCGTTAGGCAACTACATTGTCGTCCTCAATATTGTTAAGTCTTTCTGGGAGGAAAGCATTAAGAATTGCCCAGACGATTTGAACATAATTCCCAATATATGGTATTAGGACATTTGGAATAATATTGTTTAAAGCTCTCCACTTCTTGAGCTCGCCGTTTACTACTTCAACTATCCAACGAATCGATATCACCAAACGTGTCTCGTAAGTATCTTGAAAAGACAACTGGGCTTGTTTGTCCAGGAATGTGGGCATTTTAGGTACTAGGTCCATTTCTTCTAAAAGCTCCAAAGAATCTGACTGATTCGCAGACAAGCTATTATATTTTGTTTCGTATCACATCAATGCGCTCGATGCACCAAATGATTGTTAGTTTAAAAAGCCTTATTATTGTGGTAATTGAGAAACCAAAAAAATAGCGGTTAACAGTTTTTTAAAAATAAAAGTTAGAAAAAGCGCTTAAAATAACAAAACTCAACGAATTTGCCAAGTTTGATGACTTTTTTTTATGTGACTTGCTATTTTTTCCCCTTACTATTTTAGAATAAAAGTAAAGATCAGTACCTAAAGTTAACATAAATATAATAATATAACTTCAATAAATACTTTGAATTTTCATGACTATGATGGTCGAAAAAAGGCCGATCTTTACCCACCTCCTTTTTTGCGGTAACACTAATTGTAAATACTAAACAATGGTTTCATTTCGAAAATTTAATTCGAATATTTGTTCAATGTTTAGTCAATGATTAGTTCCTTTTTGAGTTTTTTTTTTAACCAATTTCTTTAAAATTTAAGTATTAAAAATAACATGGAATGGTAAATAAAATTATAAAATCTTTTTCCTTCTTCAGCATTATACACCTGGGCAATTATGAATTATACAGACGATTAATTTTGTCAAATCAAAAGACGCTGCCAAATGCCACGATGTATAATCAATTGTATAAACCGTTCCCGCGCATGTTCAAACATTACAATAGTAACGATGACAGCATTTGGCGACGTTTTTTAACTGGCAATAACTTTGATTTGGCAAAATTGGTTGACGTATAAGTATCTTTAAACTCTATCGCATATTTTTTCATGGCTCATGTTATGATTCTCATTACAGAATGGTACTATGCTTTCAAGAAACTCAGGCCTGAAGAAAACAGATTGCTGAGCTCATTTGACTTCAACTCTATCATGTTGTACGGCAGCAACTCATTTGTCAAGACATGGGGTCAGTTCAGTATGACATCCAAGGACGGAAAGCAATTACCAGAAGTATACGACAAGAAAGCCATGTCTGCTTCTGATGCACATAGAATAAGGTCCCTTTACAACTGTTAAAAGTAGAAATGAATAAAATTTTACTCTGTTCATAAAAACTTTTGTACAAAGCAAATCTTCTGACTGTTACGAAAATTTTCTTATAAATAAATCAAATGATGCACTTTCATTTGAAAATGTATTCCATATTTAAAAATATAGCATTTCTAACCAACATTTGTTGACTCGAAAATGTTCCAATCTCTCCTTTGCTAGCGTTGTATTACAGATGAGTCTATAATAATATAACTGAGAAGAATTACTCAGAACATTAATAAAGTTATCTTGAAAGAATGGTTTTGTAGTCATTATATATTACATAAGAAATACAATCTAGCACACACACACATATATATTCTACGTTAAAATTATAATTTTCTATCATTGGCGATAAGCGAAGTGACGTTCCAAGCTTAAAAATTGTTTTTTTAAGAATTGCTTTAATGAAACCGTATAAATTCTCCTAACGACTAGTTGCGCGGATAATTAAAAAGTTAAAATGATACAAACATTTTCATTTCTGTTTAATTTACACGATATTTTTTTAAATTAATCTTAGCACCAAATAATACTTAAAATTCAAGTTGTTTTTATATATGTTATAATTTATAAGATTATTATTTTTATTTCTAATAGGCTGCGGATTGGTGTTTTACCAATGCAGACCTAGTACATTTCCCGGAAGCTGATATTGTGTGGCACCACATAGGCAGATGGTCGCCGCAGATAATTTTGACGCCCAGTTTTCTCCCTAGAGGGAGGCACCTGAACACTGACGATGCGAACCTGTACTAGGATTTAATTTTGCTGAAAGCACCCAAACCAAACGGGCTCTCTAGGGATCTTTTACGTGCCATACGATATGGCCGCTGTCGTTTTTTTGCATCTTGAAAATCCACCGACTTGAGCCGGGGTCGAACCCACTTCCATAGGTTCAGAAGGACAGCAACAAACCAACCAAGCCCTTCAGCCGGCTATTTATAAGATTACTTAAGTGTAGAGAAGCCCTATTTTCAATATTAATATTTTTAGGTGGCGGCGGTAGACTAGTTGTCAAGGTCACAGACTCGTAGCCGACATGTCATGGTTTCGAGTCTTATGCCGATGAAAATCCGCTGTGCAGAGGAGGCCGTTGCACGTTAAATCAGCCGAGGCTTACACGTCCTCTCGTTGGTGTGGAAGTAAGGAAAGGGGAGTGCCAGCTCCGGTGTCATCCGCGTCACTTGTCCATGGTTCAAAACTAACGAGTTCTGTCGCCAATAGCCCTCGTGTAGTTTTACAGTGCCACATTAATAAATGTTCATTCACTAACGTTTTTAGTTTATCTCTTCAAATATAATCATCAGCTAAAAAGTTATAAACCTTGTATGAGTTTCTGGCGCACAAGTCATATGTATTTAACCAGTAAAAGAACAAGACCAGAACTGAAATAACTTTCTCAGATAACTTTTTTTTTTCTTTCGAATTGGTGAATTTTTCTTAAAATAAAACAACAATTTCTAGCGAGTTGAGCATTTTTTTTGAATGAATAAATGTAGACAAAACTAAAATTTTTGAAAGAATCCTGATTCATTCGACAAAGAATCATAATTCCTTAACAAAGAACAAACAAATGAATGAACTAAACAATAATGATAAACTGTGACATTATACACGCAGAAGTCTTCATTTGCGAACGTGAAAAAGAAGGAAAAGGCTAAAAACTCGTTTGGTGACAGTATAATTAAAAATTTATGGATAGTTAACCCCCAATTGATATTTTCCAGTTCTTTTTTTTAAAAAAAAGATCATTACTTTTATGAATAAAGTTTTGAAAAGTGATAGTTTTATGAATCAATATGCAGTATGAGTGAAATGTTGTTTGGATCAATACATTTCGGGAGGGTTCTATTTAAAAGTTTGTGAGCGACTTGCACCTGAAGTTTCTCCTTCACCGTCTTGTCTATCTAAGGATGGGGAAGGAATGAAAACAGAACCAGAGATTTCCATAATAACAATTATTTATTTACTCAAACACACTAACCAATAACAACTTATTCTCAACTCAATGTCAAAGGAATAGCAGGGAGAAAGCAATGATTAATAAGCAAATATGCGCAAGTAACTTATTTATCTCAACCAGTGGCGCACACAAGGGGTGGGGGTCGTGGGGTCCGGACCCCCCTCCCCCGCCCCAAGCCTTTGATTTCTTTCCGATTGATTGTAATTCTAAGTATATAGTACGTAAAATTTAATTAAGTATTTGTTATTAATGATTAATTTTATTAATTAATGCTAATATTTTATTCAATAATTAGTTTTTTACTGTGTTTTGTTCCCGAAAATCGACAAAATCAAAAGGAGCATGATACAAGAATGGTGAACTTTCGACCCCGGACCCCCTTGAAAAATTCCTGCGTGCGCTACTGATCTCAACCTAATCTAACGTGGATTCCTATCCTTAAATCTACTAACTCAACACAGTGGCCAAACACCACTTTTAATCTATACATGCAAAAGTCAAATTTATTCATTCGTACCTGCGTAGCGAATGTAACAGCTTCTACCTCCTTCTACTATAATTACAAAACTCTGACTTCTTATGTAGTCGAACTAATCTGCATATCATGGTTTCTTCTTGAGAGGGATGGCTGTGAATTAAACACGAATGATAGCCCAAAGATTCTCCAAGAGGATTAGTGATAGGACGCGTAAAGATCCGTCACAAGTTATTAATCATAAAAGTATTTTTCAGGGCTATTTTCAAAAATTCGTCAGAAAAAAGCCTAAATAGTTTCCATGAAATGAAGTTAGTCTGATTAAAAAGACTTCAGTCTCTCAGATGAGGCAACAGTTGTAATTCTGCAATATATAGTTTCAAAGCTGGGCCGTAAAGTATACCAAATATCGCTTCAACTTAAATAAGGAAATTATCAAATGAATTTTAAAAAAAAATCATTTTAGGTTGCATTTTACTGTCACCTTTAAATTCAGCGTACTAAGTTTCATACATATATTCCATTCCATTTTTGTGCAACGCTATCCTATACATACACAAACTCTTCTCATTCATATAGATTCACTGTAAACTTAGGAAATTCACGTAATTAAATTATAGTAGAGAAGTAACACTTATTTCAAATACAATAATTATGTTTTGTTACAACAGAAATTCATTCGAAAGTAAAAGGTCCAAGTATGTTTATTTTTATGAAGGCCATACCTTTTCAAGAACACAGGTACCAATCAAATTCATAAGAATATTGTGGAGTACTTTGTCCGGTAAAATGCGTGTTCACTATTATTACAAGATTTAACAACATAATTAATAAATTATAGTTAAAAAAACCTAAACAAAAAACACGCTTTTAAATTTATAATCGAACTAAAAAAGAAAAAAATAATGTAAGAATAAAAGGATTAACGGGAAAATTATAATGTCATTTGGGTAAAAGTCTGGGGTGTATATATTTATGTGTTATAATTTCTTGCTAGTTCTATTTCGAAATGCTGAGTTAGTGTAAAAATCTAGTACAAAGCACACCCTACACGCTTTTATCACAATGACATTAATATTCTCCTTAATCATTTTATTCTTATTTTAAGAATTATTTTTTTACTTTTTAGTTCGATTAAACATAAAAGCATATTTTTTAGTTTTTTTAAACTATAATTTATTTTTCATTTTTTAGTTCGATCGACAATAAAAGCAAGATTTTTTAGTTTTTTAAACTATCATTTATTCATTGTTGAATTTACACTCATGGACAAAAAAATTAGCGCACCAAGAAATAATTGCTGGATCGTAACGAAACTTGGCATGAAGGTACATGTCGAGGAGATATGCAAATGCTTAGAAATGCAGCGTGATTGCGCATTACGTATAGTCGGTAGAGGGCGTTTAACTTTATTCTCCATGGAGTAGAAAACAAGCAACCAAAGCTTGTTTGAGAGAGCTGAATCGTTTACAAAGGAAGAGCTGAGGTAGACATGCCATTACGCCATTTTCGAAGACAATATGAGCAGCTGTCGCAGTTTGAGAGGAGGAGAATCATCGGCACATGATGAAAGCTGGGTGGTCAGCTAGGCCAGTAGCTCGTTAATTAGGCCGCTCTGATTGTGTTGTGAGGAGGTGTTGAGACCAGTGGATACGAGAGATGTCATTTACACGAAGACCAGTCTCAGGACTCCCTCGACAGACCAGTCGTCGAGAAGACCGCCACATTGTAAGAAATGCACGCGTACAGCCAACTGCTTCATCGACCGCCATCCAGGCACAGGTAGCACCTTCATTAGGGGCCCCTGTGTCTTCTTGAACCATACGAAGGCGCCTGGCTGAAGGACATTGGGGAACGCTGCGCCCATTACGTGTGCTGCCCTTGACGCCCACCTATCAACACCTCCCTTTGGAGTGTTGCCACGCACGAAGAAACTGGACTGCAGTGGAATGGAACCAGGTCGTCTTTAGCGACGAATCCAGATTCAATCTCAGCAGTGATAACAATCGTGTTCGTGTGCGGAGACTCCGTGGTAAACACCTCAATCCTATCTTTGCTTTACAGCAACACACCACTCCCACAGCTGGTGTGATGGTATGGGGTGCCATTGCCTACAATACTTGGTCACCCCTAGTATTGATCTGGGGCACCATGACGTCCTGCAACCACATGTGTTGCCACTCATGTAGCGACTGCCAGGAGTCATTTTTCATCAAGACTATGTTCGGTCTCACACGGCAAGGCTAACACAAGACCGTCTACACACTGTTACTCCCCTTCCTTGGTCTGCCTGATCCCCAGATTTGTCTCCAGTAGAGCATATCTGGCATCATTTGGGACGGCGAGTTGGGCATCCCACGAGTTTGAACAAACTAGAGGTAAGGTTACAGCAAATATGGAACGAAATGTCTCAAGACATCATACAGAACTTGTATGCCTCAATGCTTGATCGTATCGCATCGTGCATTCGCGTTAGAGGGGGTTCTATAGGGTATTAAATCCTCCGTTCTTTTGTTTTTTTCTCTGAAATAAATGATCCATTTTTTCCCCTTGATTTTCTATTCATTGACAAAGTAGTCATTACGTATGTGAAATTTCGTTTCATTTTGACGACTCATTCTTGGTGCGCTAATTTTTTTGTCCATGCGTGTATGTTTGAGTTTGATATTTGGAGCCGAAATTACGTGGCTGCTGGAATTAGTCTTGCTCAACAATGGATATTAATTAGCGGCTCTGAAGGGTATTTATTCTCGCCATTTACGGGGCCTCGGCTGAGTTCCGTATCGTTATATTCTAAAGATTCCATCTCAATAGATATAGGTCAAACTAATAAAAGTGTGTTAAGAATAAATATTAAATGTCATCATATTATCACCTTTTAATGGTATTGCTATAATGTTAATTCGTATCATCACTTCTAAACGTATTGCTTAATAAAAAAAATATTTAGCAGTTAGAACATAATTTTTTTTTCACATGCATGTGAGTCTTTTTTATTTTTACTTACATTTTCAGAAAAACTAGACAATTGCTTACAGTATCTTAAGAATTTGCTGACGCACCCACCATCCCCTTTCTCACATAAAGAACACTTTTTTTGTCTGTTTTATTTGTATTAACCACAAACCTTTCCGCGCTTTTAGGGTTGCACCTAAATCCTAAATTAGTCACCAAATCTGGAAATCGTTATTCTTGAGTCCCGGATCAGGTCAATGGAACAAATTTATGAAATTATTGTACTGACATCGGTCCTTAACAAGTTTTGCAAAATTTCGAATTAGTCTGACATTTTAAAGAGGGAAAAAATCAATGTTATACAAATAAAGAGGGAACAGAAATAAACAAATCATTGAAATACTTTATGACAAACTTCCAATTAAGGACCAAGCCTGCGTGTAGCTTCTAAGTGCGGAGTTTACTTACAATCAATCAACAGATAAAGGGACATTGTCATTTATACAAGCAAATAACATTCTTTTCCATTCAAAACGTTATCTGCATTTTACTTCAAACGATCTTTCTGACTAGCCGTTTTGAATAGGAATATTTTTGACGCCTTTTCGAGTACTTCACCCTATTTTTTTCTTTATTTTGAGTAAAACCATGCTTTTAAATATCCTGAGTAGAGGGAAAAAAGATGTACACACACAACTCAAGGAAAAATTTTAATCCTATGAAGCCAGTGACAGAAAAACGTAAAAAGTAACTCTGTTTATAAGAATATTGATAATATTTTATGATTTTTTGCTACACATGCCTTGGGCCCCTGTAACTTGAGGGTCCCGTATCATTGATACAGCTGATACTGTGGTAGCTACGCCCTTGTCTGTGTACCCCAATAAAATTCTAAACATACAATTAAATCATCAATTGGCTTTCTCTAATAAGAATCTAAATAAACAGTTGAATTATTATTATTAATGGCGAACATTTTATGAAAAGTGATATATAAAAAATCCTAAAATTCTTGGCGATTTTAGTTGCAAGTTACGCGACCCTAGTTTAAGAAACACTGCTCTATACAATTGAACTGCAAGACTAACAAAGAATAAAAATTTCCGCTGCATTTTTTTTTATTTTTGAAAATATTTATAATTGTTTATTTTAATATCTGAAGCAAATCATGAAATAAATCAAAATCAAAAATTACTTTCTAAAGAGGTCGAAAAAATAAAATTCCACATATGCAAATACTTTTTCATATTTACATCTTTTTTTCTTTTTTGCTGTTTAGCTACTGTATAAACATAGTTGTCTAAATTTGAAGAAAAAGGTAGGAATTCCATAGGAATAAATTACTATCACGAATTTAAAAGGGCTATAAAGCGGGAACTTCTTTCCATTAATTAAAATTCAGTTTTTAAAATCATTTAGTTTTCAGCAATTGTAATCTGCATTTACAAGTAACGTTGGTAAGCAAAAATTAACAATGTATAATCGTCAAAAAAGGGACCACCTCATAAAACTATGTAGATCTGATTGTAGCAGGGCAAAATTAGAATCAATATTAAGTATTTAAAGAGAACTGAATAATGATGTTATTGTATGAATTAACTTCAATGTCCTATAGTTAATTAATTTCTAAAACAGATTTCTTTATGTAGAATCTGATTTCTTACAGTGTTGGGTGGAAAATAGTTGAAACAGCTTTTCTTAAGTTTAAACTTTTAGGAAATTATGTATAAGAATATAGAGAGAACATAAACCATTTGTAATATTTCCCCCGTTTTATAACATTGCCTAACCAAGAGATATAATTAATATTTATAAAATAGCATGCAGCCCCTTAATGCTCCATAATTTAAAATCACAAAAACTAACATTGTAAATTTCCTAAGCTATTGCTGGGAATTTCATTAAGTTTTGGAATTAGGAAGCTTATGACATTACGATTACAAATACGTAGAGAAACTTATGTACTTTACAATTTATCTTTTTTTTTAACTGTATTTGATTAATTGTATTTTTCATAATATTATTATTTTATTTTGAATCTTTTTTATGTTTTTAGAATTGGAAAATATATCTATAGTTTTGGTGATAAGAGCTTTTAAAAAGAGTTGGTCACAAAAATTTTTTTATCGTCAAATGTTTGCGATACTTATTAAAACACGCAACTTAAAACTTACAAGCGGAATTTCACGAAATTTGAAATTTGGATAACTATAAGATGAAATCTCAAATACATGATAAAATTGGATTCTAGAAGTTAATTAATATTGTTGATAATAATTAATCCTTTAATTTTTTTATATTCAGTTCTTTATAAGTATTTGACATCGATACTAATTTTGTACAGTTGCAATATGTTCAACAGAATTAATTGAGGTGTCTCGCCTTTTCAAAGACTTTTTTTTAAAGTACACATTATTCTTTTTTTAAAAAAGGCGGCAAAATACTACTTTGCACAGAACAGTAAGAAATTTAAGGATGGACTTGAATTCAGAAGAACTGTTACATACCTGAGTTAGAGAGTTGTGCACAAATGTGGTTCGTTCGTTGCACGTTTTTGTTGGAGTACTTAGTCCTTCCGGACTCTAACCTCCTATCATGAAGTGTAGATGACTGAAACAAATTACTATGCCCTTTTTAAAAAGATAATATAATTAATAAATAAATTGTACTAATAATAAAACATTAAAATGCAAAGGATTTTACAGGGAGTGAAAATTATTTATTTATTTAAATAAAGTAAGTCTGGAAGATATACGACGCCCAGAGTGGGCGGTTTCATTAGCCAATGGGGAGTGACTGCAATTCAACGAAGTTGAATTGCAGTGAAAAATTAGAGATAAGTAGAGAAACTTTTAGGATTAGAGAAATGAAATTTTGTAATTAATATAGCATCTACACAATATTGGCAGGGGAGCAGATAACTCTCAATAGACATTGTAGTTTTTCTGTTGGATCAGTGCATTTTGATGATTTTTCCATTTCGGTTAGTAGAGAGGGAAATAAGGTAAAAATCGTTTGCATTTCATTGATAGCTTGAAATAGGCCAAATTCGCCAATTTTTGTGAAACATTATGTGTTTCCTTGTTAAGAGCGTTATTTTTGCTAGTTTCAGGAATGTCTGACGCCGAGGAGGCAAATCCGGTGCTGACATCTGGTGTTTAGAATTCGAGTTGAGAGTAGAGTAAACCGGAAGTTACGGGGGTGGTATTTAAGTTTTGTTTTTGATTATTTACAGGGGATTTACCTTTAGTTTTTCTGGGCTTGGGAAAGAGAGGACATTTAACTGAGGAGGCCATATGGCCTTTAGCTTTACAATTTATGCAGAGCGGGTCTTCGATTTTATCCTTGATCTCGCACATACCTGTCCTGTGATTTTCACCACATTTCAGGCATCTCGTTTTCATGTTACAGTTAGAAGTAGCATGATGAAAAAAGTTACAATTAAAGCATTGAGTTATTCTATTTCCTTTTTGAAGGGGTCAATCTTTATTTGCATGTAGAGACAGCTACGCACTTGGAAAATGTCATTGACATTTTCGTCACGCTCTATCTCTATCATGTAAATAGGGAGGGGGGGTTTCGAGATAAATCTTTTGAGTTGGGTTGTTTTAACAATTTTTATTCCTTTGGATATTAAATCTTTCTTAATATCTTCCGGGTCAATATCAACAGGTAGGCCTTTGATTACTAGTTTAAGTGGTCTAGATAGTGGGGGCTCTATGGTATAGAACTCAAGGTTTTTATCTTTTAAATATTTGGTAATTTCCTCATGGTCTTTTTCATTCTGGGCTTCGATTTTTATATATCCTTTAGCATGGGTGTTAGTTGCTGTGGGAAATTTCCTGTAAAGGTCCTGAAGAACCAAGTTATAGGAATCAAAAATTCTCATAAAAATGGGTTTGGATTTATAAGCTGGGGTGACTTCCTCGCCGTCAGTCATTACAGAATCTAGTACTTCGAAAGAGTTATTAGTGTTAATATCTTTCTTTTCAACTAAAGGGGGGGTTTTCACTGTTTTCCAGGGGAAAGTAAAATCAGTATCAGTAGAGCTTTTTGCTTTGTTAGTTTTCGCCGGTTTACTTACCGGGGCGGCAGATCTTTTAACCGCTTTTGATTTGTTAATTTTAGGGCTAAGGGCAATCGGGCGAGGTAAAAGCTCAGTCATCTTACCTTCGATGAGTTTCATCTTTGACTCCAGTTCCTCCAGTTCAGATTCCAGTGCCATTCTAACATCTGGCGTCGGGCCGGGTTTGTCAATTTCAATTTGGAGCAGCGATCTGATATAATTAAGGCGAGCTTGAAGTAGTCCTTTTTCATATTCAGGGCCTTTTAGTTTTAGTTTTTTAGATGAGCTCTTCTCGGTAGAGTTTGGACCGAGGTCCTTCGTAATAGTGCTATCGGCTGTTTATGTGGTTCAGAGTGAAAAGGTTGAGTGATTAGAGTGCAACGTGATTGGTTGCTGATTCATTTTGGCCACGCCTTCATTATAGAAGGCTCTGCAGAAGGTTAATCCATACATTATTAAAACATTCGTGAATTTCCGAGCAAAAATTTGACTTTTAATTATTTTATGACTGCAAATAATTTACACACACATTGTGTGTTTAGAATTATTTTCCCAAGATGGTTCGTAAATATCGATACCGAGGTAACCTGTGCGAATGGTATGAGGTAAGTTTCTCTCTCTCTCTCTCCACACACACATACATATATGTTAATATATATATAGCCATTAATCAAAACTTAATTACCCCAAATCTCATTTAATGTTAAACTGTGAATAGACAGTATAGGTCAAATTTAGAGATCACAATTGTAGAAAAGTTAACTCTTATCCTAAGGAAGCAAGATTTTAGAGTTAAATATAGTTATTTGTGTGTGTGTGCGTGAATATTGAATCAGGGCTTACAAATAAAATTTGATTATTGATTTTGTGTTTTGATTAGATATTTTACTTTTATTCTTTGATATTTGAATAAACTATGTAACTATTCAAACTCATTTGGTTCAAAATAAAAGCTCTCATTGTATTTGAATGTGCTCATATATAATGCCTTTTAGAATTTAGTTCTTTAAAGAAGGTTACAAAAGATTTTAGATTATTAGAGCAATTTCATTGAGTGGATTTATTAAGGTATTTTATGAAAAGAAAACCTGATTCACAATGTTGATTTGACGTTGGCAATAAATTAATATTTTGTTTTTTTTTTAAGTGCAATGTTAGTTCAATGGTCATTTATGTGCATTTCGTTAGCATTTAAAAATTTTTGCTCTATCTATATTTCCGACTGTGTGTATGTGTGCATTTGTTTTTGCATATGAACTTTGTAAAAGCTATTTATTAAAACAATAATGCCAGGCAGCGTAGAGTAAAAAATGTGGGGGCACGTACCAAATATATTAACCCCTTAACTGCCACCGGTATATATATCCGTAGGCATCTTTTCTCAATACGAATCTTTTTTTGCGCTGCTGTCAGTAAAACCATTCCGAAGGCTTTGGAATGTAATTAAATGACATTGACAGTGTTTGCGAAGGAATTAGTTATTTCAGAGAAAAATTTGCTCATTTACAATCCCCTCCCCCAATACACCACATACACACGCCAATGGAAAAAATGATGTCACTTTTAATAATCGCGTAACTTCTAATCAGCAGTTACGGGGGTTATATAACTAGTAGGAGGCGAGCATTTTCCTTTTAAGTGTAGATATTTTTAATTTTTTAAACTTATTTTATTAAAAAGTTATCAAAATAAAGATTTAACGAATTTCTAAAAATATTTAATTGAATTATTTTTTGCGTGTGTTTAAAATTTTTCATAATTTGACAGCGTTTTAATTTTTTTCGTGGAAAATTATATAATAAATTTATTTAAGGGGAAAAAAGGGCTTTTATCTAAGCTAAAATTCATAGGAATATACATACTCTATTAGTTATATGAATTGATATAAATGAATCATCATAAATTTTTTTAAAAGGTATTAACACCCAGAATATAACAGTTAAGTAATGTACTGTTTCGAAAAAAGCCACATAAAAACTATTTCAGCAATGATAAGTTATTTCGTTCATTTTCCATTCCGACCACATTAAGAACACGAATTTTCGTAAGAACAATTCTCATAAAAATATTAGCTTAAGGGTAATCTTACTATTCTTCAAAGAATATAATGCTTCATATTGTTATAATGAAAATTCTTATCTTTATTTACGAATAATTCTTGCAATTTTTGAAAAATAATTTTTTTTTTTTTTGTTTCTGGTATTATTGTATGAAAGCAAAAAAAATTGAAGATTCTTACTAAGTCACTAAGTGATCAGCTCAAGAATTATTTCAGCTCTAATGGTCAGAATATTTAACCTTTAATTTTCCACCACCTTTTAATTTTCTTAGCAATGTTTTCTAAAGTTTCAAGTACAGCCTTTTGATAAAAAAAAAAATAAAAAATGGAATGCGTTTTGTAAAACAAACCAATTTTAAGAGAAATAATAATTGAGTTAAATTATTTTTGCTTAATATAATAACTGCTTGTTTTTCTTTTTTCTTAATACAAAATGTTAAATAAATTCAAAGAAATATATTCTTTCCAATAAAATATTTTGAAAAATTTTGTATGGTTTTCAGGATTTTTAACTATATTGATAATTTATTTTAAAGAATTTTCAACAATTTTTCCTTAAGTGTTGCCTTGCTTTGATTTTGGTGGTACCTGACTAAATCTTCATGATAATTCTGGAAAGATTTCGGTTATTTAAAAATTTACTATAATTAGATTTCTGGTTTTTCTGGCTATGGCATGTAAATTAAAGTTTTTCATAGCATTTGGTTTTGAAAATAATCTTCTACGATTTGTATTTTAATCACGGAGGAAAAAATTATTTAAGAAATGAACTCACGTCTTGTATCAGGTACTTAAGTCAACAAAGTATATAATATCTAATTTATTTTATGAGTTTCATTTATTTTACAGAAAAAGAGCAATGTCAAAGAAATACCTTATGAGATTCATTATTCATTAGGTAAGTTGAATATTGATATTTATCATTTACTTCTAATTGTTTTGGTAAAACAAGATACTTTAGTTTTATAATTTAATAACTAACTGTCTTTTACTTTTTTTTCTCCCTGATTCTGTAGATCAATAGGAGGAAAGGGACCTTTTATTCTACTGAATTTAAAATTAACTCACAATCTAAGCGAAATCTAACAAAAATGCTATAATTTACTTATAAAACCTCATTCAGTTAATAACCACTTTCCTTTTAAGTTAACTTCAGAATGGGACATGAGAATATATTATATAGAAAATACTATATAGAATATCCTATATAGAAAATACTCTATAGAGAATGCATCTAACAATATTATTAGGCATTCCGTAAAATAATTACTATTATAATAAACATATACGTGTTGTGTTTGTGTGCGTATGTTTTAGTTGAAATTTACTCAAATTGAGATAGGAATCTTCTTGTTTGAATATGAAGTAAGAAATAAGTGTTTTAGAACATGTGTACATTTTGTATTTCAGATTACAGTAGTAGATTGATTGAAAATGCTATGGAAGTGATTGAAAAGTATTCTCGTATTGTATTCATACCAAGAAAGAGTGATCAACAATGTTATCTAAAAATTATTAAAAATTACCTTGGGTAAGGAAACTACTACATTTTTATTACAATATACACTGTGTGTGTGTGTGTCTACCAAAAAGTTATTGGATACCTGTAATAAAACAGATAAACAAAATTTATTCATATTCAATAAATGGCAAAGCCTCCACCTGAGGCAATTACAGTCTTAACACTCCGGGGCATGTTTTCCACAAATTTTTGGATGATGGACAGTAATATTTTCTTCCACTCGTCTTGGAAAAGACATGTAAGTACTTTCCCCAATTTTGGACGGTTGTTGCACCCCTTAATTCATCGATCCAACTCGTCCCAGAGGTTTTCTATATGATTCAACTATGGATTCTACGAAGACAAGTCTAGTCGGTTAACCCTATTGTCATCATATCATATCATCAGATTACAAGGGGAGTTGTCATCCTGTAAGTAACAATGATCTAACCAGTAAAATTGCCTCAGCGCAGAAAGCACATTGTTGTCTAGATAAGTGCAGTAGAAGTCGGCGTTGAGCTTACCATGAATTGGGATCAAGGGTCCCAATCCATACCAAGAAAAACATCCCAGACCATAATTCCACCTCCTCCAAACTTTACTGTTGCCCCAATACATTCTGATAAAAGTATTTCTCCAAATATACGCCAAGCCCAGACTCTTCCATCCAACTGGTAAAGATAGAACCTTGATTCATCACTCCAAAGAACCTATTTCTACTCATCTAAGATCCAATTTTAAAGTGCCTTGCACCATCTCAACCGAGCAGCATGATTGGAATTTCAAATCAAATGAATTGGAATCAAAGGATTGTGAGTGGCAGCACGATCATGGAAACCAAGCAAATGTGCTTCCTTGCGGATGACATTTATCCAAACAACAGTCCCGGATGCTCGTTGGAACTCCGGGAGTGTAGGGGCCACCGATTTGGGGTGGGTTTTCCAAATTTCTTTGGACAGCACTTGTCGGTCTCTATCTCTTAGTATCGTGAGCCTGCCGCATCGAAGCACATTCCGACAATTCCCACTCTCCTTCCACTTTTTAATCACACAATCCATTGTCGATGTTGCAATGTTTAATTCACTAGATATGTCTCTTAAGAATCGGCCTTTTTCTATGATATCCGACAATTACACCCTTCTCGAAGTCAAACAGCTAAGAATTTCGTAGCATCTTGCATGTGACTAATACCAATGCTGTTTCCTACACGATATTTAAGCACAGAAGGCGTATCGTAGATCAGGACTGGAGATATCCACATTTGCTTGGGTATCCAAATGCTTATTGGTAGATAATGTATTATACAAGGTCTTGTCCAAAAACTATCCGACCTTAGGCCAGAATAAAAATCTTAGTTACTTTTCTGGATTGGGATCCTAATCAAATTCAATGTAGGCACCTTGCGCTTTCACACACTTAGTCCAGTATTCCTTAAACTGCCGAAAAAAGTTCTAAAAAGCTTCTTTAGGAATGCTGCTCAACTCCACCGTCGCATTCTGCATTATCTCCTCTCTACTCTGAAAATGGGATCCGGTCATGGAAACAGGTAAGAACAGCCAGGATCAGCGCTGATAGTGTCTAGTATGTTCTGTGTAAATGCAAAACGGAGCTTTTTCTGTTCCACCAACAGAAGCTTGAGAACAAATTTCGCAGTCGCTTTGAGCATGAGCACACAAAATTGCATGTGGAAGACTTGTACTGATCAATCTCAACGTGTTCAGTAGTCTCTCGTAAGGTCAAGCAACGATCTTTCATCTTCAGATTTTTCGCCTTTTCAACAACAGTTATATTTCGAGTGGTTTTTTGGCCTCCCAGAACGCTTGTCACTCTCTACCAACTTGCTGCCACTTTTGAATTGGTTAAATCATTTCTTAATTTTTGTGACCCCTATAACATCCCCTCCAAACACTTACTTGAAACTTACGAGTTGTAGATTTTGACAAAATTTCATGCAGTGCCCTCCTCAAGTGGTTCAGTCATCTTTAAAGAAATAACAGCATCTAACTCGACTGTTTGCTGGAAACGACTGGTACATTGGAATGAAAGGAAAAAATTCAAACATGTGCATTAAGCTGTCACCTCCCACTGTGCTCAGTGGCGCTGCTTTAGAATTTCTACAGTGCGAAGGCAAATTCAAAGTTGGATAGTTTTTTGAACAGACCTTGTATTTATGAGTGCTTACAAATGAGAATTATTTGGTTAGTAAATGTAAGTTAAAATCTATATTGTTTAATTATGATGAAAGTTACAAGGAACTTGATGGTGGATTTGTGAATTGTACATATATATATATATTAAGAAATAACATAAAAAGGACCATTGTAGCAAATTCGTGGCTAGTTTCTCTTTCTGTCAAGTGAAGGAACCGAAACTTAGTACTTCGAAGACCTGATGTGTAGAGAGACTGTTCTACACTCAATCTAAGAGGCTTAAAGTCTTCCCCTTCGCAAGATGGGAAGAACTCTACTCTCCACACTTTCCTATCTTGCGAATGAGGAAGTGTGGAGAATGGAGTTCCGTTTCAGGTATCATGCTTGCCGTAGTTCGAAATTAAATATCTGTTACCAGTAGCTCTCGTATTGCTTCGAATGCTGGCATGAATGAAGAATCGAATAAATAACTAAAACTATTTCTGCGTCATGAAAATAGCCATCTTTTTAAATGAAATAGATTGACTTTTTTTTTCTGCATGAATTATTTTTATTGTTTCAGGTACTGTCCTGAAGAAGATAATGGCTGCTTTCCTATTATTTCTCTCGTAAATAATGAAAGCAAACGTTTTGAAGTTATTCTTCACGAGTTAATGCATTCTCTTGGATTTCACCATGAACATTCAAGACCTGATAGAAATCTTTATCTCTGGATTTTTTGGGATAATATTGATCCAGGTAATATGAACATCTCAGTAACAATTTTTTTTCATTAACTCTGATTCTGTTCAGATACTTAACACATATTATATACATTGCCATGAAATTTCTAAGGACAATTTAGTTCGTGGCTTTAACCATGGAAACAAGATATCAGGGGCGGCTCTAGGGTCGGACAAACTGGACCCCTGCCCAGGGCGGCAAATTTTAAGGGCAGCATTTGGATCGAACTTCAAAAAAAATTTACATTTTTGTCGTTTCAGAAAATTTGATATATTTTCGGAAATATTATTGGGTGTGAATTTGGTGTTTTATTATTGATGTATTTTATTTCCCTATTTTGTACTCTGTATGCTTAATGTCAATTTTCTTTTATGTTGAAACTTGAAAGGTTCGAAGCAGGAAGATATTTTAAATAAGAAAATTTGATATTTTTACACATCTTTCACAAGTATCTTTCTCCCCATCCTAGTGTGGAGTCACAATGGACATTCCCTTCCCTTATGCGATGTTTGGTGTCAGCTATCCAAAAGAGGACAAGGGTAATAAGTTTTTGGTGGAGAGCCACAGAAAATGTTTTTGGTTTTGGGTGTAGTGACTATATAAGTTAAAATAAACACTTGTGATCCCCACCATCAGTTAACTCTTTTTCGAAGAAATTGGCTTTCTGGAATGGGTAATTCCTTCTCTTACATTTTACTCGTTTGAAATAATAACAGATAATTATCTCCTTAATTTGGAATTATTTTGTATTTTTAAGGCTTAAAATTATATATATTCGTTATTCAAGTTTTTTATAGGTGGGTATCTATGTGAATTTTTTTCTTTTTAAATTATAATTTTTTGATTTAGAGAAGGGGCGGCATTTTTTATTTTTGTTCGGGGCGGCAAAATTGCTAGATATAATTGCTAGAAGATATAAACTCAAAATGTATGCTATGGATAGCTTACACCAGGGTGCCAAACTCGCAGCCCACAACGAACATTTTTGAGGCCCGATCATTATATCGGTACACAATATTATATAATAAAATAAAAAAAGTTCACCCCCTTGTGAAATTGAAAAGATGGCTTACACATTAATTCAGATTTTTAGGGCTTTTATTTTAAGGAATTCTTAACAAATGTAATTACTTTATTTATTGTTTCCTTGATATTGCAGATATTGCAAAATTCCAAAGGAAGGAAGATATTAATTATTAGAAATTATAAAATGTCGTGTGACTCATTACAAATGCTAAAAGTCCGTCTTAGCCATGTGGCCATGTTCGTGAACTCGTGGCTGGCATTGTCGAGTTGCGGCTTCAAAACCTCGCGCCACTAAAAACCTGGTGGGAAGAGAGGCTGATGCACGTTATATGCTGTATAAACCTACCAGAAAGTGTTATGGGGTTTATTGGTTTTCTTTTTGAGAAATTAGTTGGAATTATTCTGAATATTTAATGGTACGAGGTGAGTCAGAAAATAAGTTTCTCCTATCAACTGTGGTCAGAGTTGTGTGTGAAAGTCAAAACATAGAATGAGACATTAAAGAGAAAACATAAATTTATTTTTCCACATAAGTACCAAGTACATAGCGACATTTGTCATACCGCTTGATAAGCTTCAAAAAGCCCTCCAGGAAAAACTCAGGGATTTGCAAACGGAAAAAGCGTTTAACGGCTATGGACGAAAGACGACACATCAGGTGAACACGCAAGACAACGATACATCATTCGTTAGTACATTGGGTACATGCTAAGCAGTACTGTGACACCCTGTCAAAATTGAAAGAGGCGATTAAGAAAAAGCGGCCCGGGTTCTTCGATCTGGTGTTCTGTTGTTGGATGACTCGGCGACGGCAACGCAAAACCATGTTGCAACTCGCGGTTGGGAGCGCTTACACTATCCGCCATACAATCCTGATCTCGCACCAAGTGACCTTCATCTGTATCCGGCTTTGAAGAAGAATCTTGCCGGAAGGCGCATTTGAAGCAATGCTGAAGTCAAACAAGCCATTAAACTCTTCGTCCTTATGCAAATACCTGAGTTTCTCCTGGAGGGCTTTTTGAAGCTTATCAAGTGGTATGACAAATGTATCAATGTACTAGGTACTTTATGTAGAAAAATATGTCTTATCTTTAATGTCTCATTCTACATTTCGACTTTCATACACAACTCTGACCACATATTCGACAGGGGAAACTTATTTTCCGACTCACCCTCGTAATTCACTTAATGGAAATTAAAAAGGATAGTTATTTTGATTGAGAGTATAAGACTCAAATTTCATGTATGTTTATACATACGATTATTACTTTTAATTTCAGATTCTTTGTCACAATTTCGAATGCTGAGCTATGATGATTACCAATGGAACGATTTCGAAATGGACTACCAGTCAATCATGATGTATCCTAGTTTATCGTACTCCAAAAATGGTCTCATAACTATATTTGGAAAAGATGGACAATTCATAGGCCAAAATATGCGATTATCATTCTTGGATAAGATAAAACTAAGTTTATTATAATATAAAAACGTTTTTAAGCATCCTATACTTTCTATATTATTGAACAGTTTTAACCCTCCTGATTATTTTCCTTTTTCTATTTCCTTACTTATTATTTCTATCATTTTATTACGAGTATTTACATAACTATTTTATACATTACATTTCATTTTGAAACCATTTTTTTTAAAAAAAAGAATATGATGCACACGTAAATGTTTAAAATAAATGTTTTTTTTATAAAACTATACTTAGTGACTGAATACTCAGAAATAAAATTTTAAGGACAATATTTTTGTGGAATATATTATTTGAAGACTAATTGCACAAATTCTAAGTCAACATTACTTCATTTAATTATGTTTGAAACAAAAGTAGGTACAGTTTTTGGATTAAGGGGACTTGGTACCCTTTGAGCAAACTTCTTTATTTACGTATTTAAAAATTATATTTTAGCATTTTATACGTTTCTATTCAAGAAAATGTTACCAGATGAAAATTTTCATATATTACTCACACAATTTTAAAAATTTAAATTTTTTGAAGAAAATTGGGAAATTTTAAAATCCTACTCCTTTTGTAAAAATTAATCTTTTGACCTGAATTTTTTTTATAATATTCTTATGAATGTTCTAAACAACTTTAGGGATCGATTTTAGAATAACTTTATCCGTTTTCGAGAAAAAAAATAAAACGTTGATATACAGGCTAAAAATCAACGAAAAAGCCAACATGTCTTACATTTTATTTTATTTTAAAAAAAGTATTCAGTTTATAGCAAAACGGATCCCTAATTTTATTACATGCTTTATTTTTAACACGCAGGAAAAAAATGGAAGTGATTGGTAAATAATTGTCAAAGGAGTAGCATTTTGAATGCACTAAGGTTTCGAAAACACAAACTGAGAAAAACCAGTTTAAAGTTTATAATTCTGAAAAAATAATTATTATAAGCTTAATTAAACTTAAAATATCACTTTAAGATATTAGTTATACGTTTTTCTTTAAAATAATTGCATCTTCATATTTTTTCAACCCACACATTTTTATAAATGATCAACTTTTAGAGAGTACTAATTGCACAAGAAAATTCAAGAAAAACGTTTAAAAAAAAAATTTCTGTCACGACAGAAATTTTAGCTGTTTTTCTTCTTATAATATTAAAGTATTACATTTGTATGAAAAATATATCAGGAATAAGAACTGAAATTATAAAATTATTAATATGAAATGCCTTAATTTAAAAATTTTACATGCACTCATTTCACAAGGATGAAAAATTAAATTATTGTTTTGCCTCGAAAATATTCTGCTTTTTAATACTACACATTCTTTTTTATAGTTATTATTTCTATTTATAAAATAGATTTTTTTCATCATAACGCATTTTTTAGCTTATTTTTCTAAAAAGGGGGTGTGGCTGAATTGCCTAATTTGTTTTCAAATGAAGTTTTATTCAACTTCTAACTTTCCGACATGCACAGGTGATATATCAATCGAAAGATAATAATGCAAAGAATAAGATTAAATGAAAATAAAAAAAAACGATAGGTTTGTGATTTTGGGGGTAACAAGTCTTCTTAAATGATGAAAAAAAAATGGTTAGATTTAGAAAACATGAATATTAGGTGGCTCGCGATTACATGGAGGGGGGGGATTTATCATCAATCCAAACCTACCAATGAGGAAAAAGGCTCTATGGCAGGGGTAACCAACCTTTTTGGGAAAAGTGCCACTATCTGATAAAAAAAATATGCGTGCCTCTTCAAACTTTTCCAACAAACAAAAGAATATGAAAAGGTGAAAAATGTTACTTGCAGGCATATTATGGTATTTTTACGCAAATAGCACGAATTTTATGAAAGTCTATATATATATATATGTAGAGAGAAATTTAAAAATAATATAATAAATAAGACAAAAGTACAAAAATTCTTGAGTTTTATTGTTAATTTTTTTTTCGGTTTCATTTAGTCAGGTTAAGAAAAAAATAAAACTGAGTAACCAGAAAAATTTAATTCTAAATAATTATTAAACAGTCAATACTTTCTTAATGTGGTTTTTCCATTTGTAGATTTTTTACTGAGCCATTTACATTAGGATTAGTTCGCGAAGATGCTAATAAAATCGGGTTGTTTTAGGTGTGCATCAGTTTCTCTTTTTTCTCCAAAATCGAGAAAAAAAATGCAAAAATGTACAGTTGAATCTGTTTTTGTGCGGTAGATAGAGACCGCACAAAAAAAATATTGAAAAATTTCATAAATTCTTACATATAACAAACTAATTCGGGGTAATACTACAAAAAACTTTTTTATGCGGTGGATAGGGACCGCATAAAAAAGTCGCATTTATAAAATATGCCAATTATTTACGAAATTTATGTAAGAGTACTTCCATAACAAAATAAATAATTAAATATTACGCATGGAAACATTTTAAAAACATATAGTTTCTCATTGTACATAAGGATAAGTCTTTTAAATGCACATACATAATTCATTGCTACTCATCGTAATCCAACGTCCTGCAATGAATAAGTTCAAAATCCCTTTTGTCACTTGAAGGTGCAACTTGTTATTTTTTTTTTATTTATTTTTTGATTTATTTTTTGGCAACATAAAGTAAGAGATAAGTTTTTGTGACTAAGGACGCGTGGTCAGTTGCTTGTAAATGTCACAATAACCAGCTATACATGATTAAAGCTTTTTTTTGGAATTTTATACTCCTTTCTTAACTGGTATCCATTTTAAGAAAATGCCTTTCCAATTTGTTGGAAAGCTGGATCACTGCATATTTTTATCCGCTCTCAAAGAATATGACTTCTTATACGTCTTCATAATTTATAAAATTATTGATAATGTCACTGTCATTGAAAGTTTCGTCTTCAATCAAGCGCGGGCTGCTGGAGCGTTGAGAGAAAGCAACTGAATGCGCATTGTCGGGAGACTGCTTATAACAAATGAACATAGCGTCTTGAAGTGTCTACATTTCAGTGGCATAACGTACAGCCCCAAATCACGGGAGGGGGCAGGACTCTAGGGGCCAAAGGTCTGACTTACGCTAAACACGTATTTACCCAATTTATAAAATAATAAAGGCAAAACCTGACTTTTAGGGGAGGGGGTGGGCGGTCCTAACTTTCTCCGTTACACCACTGGTAAACAGATAGAAAACATTACAGTGAAGCCAAAGCCGTTGAGTCCTGTCACAGGGGGGGCAGGACTCTAGGAGCCCAAGGCTTGACTAACGCTAAATACGTATTTACCCAATTTATAAATTATTCAAGGCGAAACCTGACTTTCAGGGAGGAGGGGGTCCTAACATTCTCCGTTACGCCACTAGTAAATAGATAGAAAACATTACAGTGGCGCCAAAGTCATTGAAATTCATACACCGCATAAAAAATATCGCACAAAAAGGAAATCGCATAAAAAAAAGACCGCATGAAAACAGGTTCGACTGTATTCATAAAAGACATATGATCAATCAGGGTTGGAAAAGGACAGTCTTTTCCTCGTAATCTCTGACCGGTTAGAAACATCAAATCTCAAAGCCTATCTTCATTCTTGAGAAGCAAGCACTCACTTTACTTTCGGATATTTTAAGACACGCTCCCTCAAATTCCAAAATGTCACGAATGCTCTTCCTTTGGAAAAACAACGCACACAACATTGAAGGAATGTTGTCTACATTATAAAGGGTGTTTTTTTTAGAGGTATAGAAATTTAAATTGCAATAAAACAACGATGTATTATTCGATTGACATGAACTTTTTTTATTCGAAAGATAATCTTGTGGCATTACATTTTAAATATGATTTCTGGCATAGAACTGCCACGGCTGGCTCGGATGTAGTCCAATCTGGACGTCCAATTTTCGATGACTTTTTCCAACATTTGTGGCCGTATATCGGCAAAACACGGCGAATGTTGTCTTCCAAATGGTCAAGCGTTTGTGGCTTATCCGCATAGACCAATGACTTTACATGGCCCCACAGAAAATAGTCTAGCTGTGTTAAATCACAAGATCTTGGAGGCCAATTCACAGGTCCAAAACGTGAAATTAGGCGGTCACCAAACGTGTCCTTCAATAAATCGATTGTGGCACGAGCTGTGTGACATGTTGCGCCGTCTTGTTGGAACCACAGCTCCTGGACATCATGATTGTTCAATTCAGGAATGAAAAAGTTAGTAATTATGGCTCTATACCGATCATCATTGACTGTAACGTTATGGCCTTCATCGTTTTTGAAGAACGATTCCACCAGCCCATAAAGCACACCAAGCAGTCAGTTTTTCTGGATGTAACGGTGTTTCGACATACTCTTGTGGATTAGCTTCACTCCAAACGTGACAGTTTTGTTTGTTGACGTAGCCATTCAACCAGAAGTGCGCTTCATCGCTAAACAAAATTCGCTTATGAAAATCGACCATTATTTTCGAAATAAAATTGCACAATTTGAAAGCGTTGTTCAGGCGTGAGTCTATTCATGATGAATTGTCAAACCAAACTGAGAATAAATCACTTGACAGCTGTTAAATCGGTCGCCATCTTGAAAAGTAATGCCAACTTAAACTTCTATACCTGGAAAAAAACTCTCTGTAATATTCGATTGTAATTCAATTCAATGCATTTAAAATAAATTTTGATATTTTGTTATATCTGAGACAATCACCTTTAAAAAACAGTTAAAAAAATCAGTATTTTTTATTATTTTTTAAATTTTTTTAATTTTTCAATAAGTCTTCGCGTGCCACTCTTACAACTCAGCCGTGCCACACTGTGACACGAGCGCCGCGGGTTCCTCCCCTGCTCTATAGTGTGGAGATTAGGAAAGAAAAAATATTTAAAAAATTAATTTCACAAAATTTAATTTTGCCTCAAAGAAGTTTAACTTTAAAAAAAAACGGAAAAAAGACAATTTTGGTTATAGATGACTTTAAACTTAAAATAATTATTTCTCTGCAGTATAATTTATCAAAAGTGATCATTACTGATTGCTGAGTACTGAGTAGTACAGTGTGTAACATAGCAACATTCCATAACCTAACTTTCTTTCCTTGCACCATCTAATCATTCCGATCCAGGTTTTTCTCCTTCTTCCTTTATATTGAACCGTAATTTCCACAGTTGGCTTTTAAAAAAATGGATACTAAAGAAGCTATTAAATATAGTCCTGATAGTTATTTTCCTTGTAAATATTTAGTATTTTATCGTGATAAATGTTGAAAAATATTAAAATACCTATTTCGATGGAACAAGAATTCTTGTAATAAAAAAGTTCAAATACTTAAGCCTCATTCTCCTTGTGTGGCAGTACTTAACGTGAAACTTAATTTTTTTTTCATTTTATTTTCCCTTTTATTTATATACTATAAAAAATCTTTTCCGCATAGGTAGGTTTTAAACTTTTGGGGGAAAAATGTTTGATCCACACTAATATATACATATAATATATATATATATATATATATATATATATATGTGTGTGTGTGTGTGTGTGTGTGTGATGAATCCTTAACCCTTCAAGTGTCAGTTGGGGTAAACTTCTTACCAGAACAACTCAACCCATCTCCCACATAATTACTTTGACTTCGACTTCGGTGAACTTACGGAGATCACGTGAGCAAACGACGCACTGACTCCTGATCGACGCTGAAATAGGACTCATTTTGTCATGGCTTGGAGTACAGACTGCTTTGCTGAACATTAACAATAAAATATAGTATGATAAACGGCTGCACGTTGCATTTCTCCTGTCATTCTACGAATCATTCCAATACAGGATATATATATATATATATATATATATATATATATATATATATATATATATATAGCAGTAAATAAATTAAAAAGAAGACTAATAAATCCTTAAACATCTTAAGAACAAACCGAAAGAACCAAGAACACGGAGCCATTAGAAACCAAAAAAGAGAAATATAGCTAGAGTGGAAAAACTATTATGGTTTCCGCAGCTGTCACTGGCTTAGGACAGTGAAACAGGGTTAAACAGTGTTTTACGAGATCTCAACCTTCCCCTTCAGCGGAAACTTTCGACATACCCACGTGGGTGGATATAACATCAAAAGAATAGAATTGAAAAATTAAATTACTATAGGAATACAGACGAAATAGACAAATATAAATATGTATAAACAAAAAATATTTGCAATAGAGGTTAATAATGATTATGACCATAAGTAATAATAATGAAAATGTGCGAAAAAACTAAAATCTTACCCGATGTATTCCGATTCCAAGAGTATGCTGACACCAAGCACAAAAAAAATAGCATAACTAAAAATAATGGCGCCATCTATATATATATTTAGTAACTAAACTTATAAGAAAATTAAGAATAATATATTATAAACTAAATGGAACTGAATATATTAAATAATAATAATTAAATAGCTATAATTTTGAAGACATATATTTATATATAAAATTAGCTGGATAATTATAGTCTAGGCAACTTTGAAATAATTTTTTATAATTATTAATTTTTAAAACTTCTTCAGATACTAAATCTTTATTTCTTTTTATATAATTTAGAATAATATTTCTAAAAATTAAAATGTGAAGAGAACTATTCCAATATATATACTTAGTTTAATTCAGTCAAATATGGGTTTCACCAGAGTTGCAAATTGTTATTGATCTTTATTAAATAGTATAATCACAAAAAGAGACTTCCTTGTTCATTTTTTTACTCTCTCGAAAAAGAGTTATTTGATTGTCAGGATGTGTGTTTCAGGGTTTATAATATAAAACTAAATATTCGAGTAAGAATGATTTTTGAAAAATCATTTTCCATTTTTATGCTTACTAGCTTTTTGGAAAGTGAAAATAAATAAAAAGAAACTTTTTACTTAATGTGTCAAATTAAATGATTATTTTTAACCAATTTATTTTCAAAAATCGTATCCTTTGAGATTTTTTGCCAAGGCACGAGATTTCTGTATAGTGCACTTATTGAGATTTGCACGAGAATTCTGTATAGTGCAGCCTCCCCAGCCGCTTCTCCAATAGGAGAGAGAATTTGTCAAAGCCGCGCCCCTTTTCTAAAAAAACGTTCCATTCAACTTTTATCCCGGGAACGATTTCGATCACTTGTTGCTTACCGAACAAAATTATAAGACTGATTCCTAGTTTTTACCACAACAACTTTGTTGTAACGACATTTATTAGCTTTTCAGAGAGTAGTGTTAATTACGTCAATTTAATATTATGATTAAATTTAAAAATGCGGTATTTTATGCTGCAAGTTATGAGAATTCCTCTTCTTTCCTCTCGTATTTGTCTTTGTTTATACTTTTAATGTGTACTCCCGCGCACTTTTATCAATTTATTCTTGTTACTAGAAAGATATAGAAAATAAATATAAGTCTGCTTAAAAATTATTTAATGCCTTCTGATACAACAAGCTGAAACTAAAAAACATTATTTTTGTACATTTGTATTTGTTTCATAGGCAAAAGTATAACCTCGGTTATTTTATTTTTCTCCGGCGCAAATCTCGCCAAGTAAACTTCACTAGCGACAACACCTAATTACATATAAAATAATGTTGGTAAATGTTAGCTCAAAAATTAGAAACTTCGAAGGGATACCGAACTGGTTACCATGAAGGAGTATTCTCTTTGGCGTCGGTTGTGTCATTTTTGGCAACTTTATCGCCTGGACGGCAAAACGGAAAAGTACAATGAGTTTTAATTTTTTTCTAACACATTGTGCACAGTGTCCAAACTTGTATTCGTAAAAAAAATTTATTACATCAAGTTTCATGAACATAAGGATTCTGAATAATTTATAACTGCTTATAAACTGATATTACAAAAAAAAAAAAAAACTAAATACAAAATTAAGAATTTAGCAACTAGACAAACAAACAGAAAAGTGATGCTCCTAATAACACAAAAATGAAAAAGTAGAACAAAATCCTTGAAAATTATTTTCTTTATTTTGGCATATAATTAGTGCACTCAATTTCCGTTTTTCTGTGTTTCATTACTCCACCAAAAAAAGAACGGAAGGAAGGAAGTATTGTTCAGAGAGAGAGAGAGATGTCAAAACGGATTGATTTAATATTCTTCAAAAATTTTAACTCAGATTTATTTGCTCCAGGAAGATTGATTGATTATTTATTAATGTCAAAACAGAGGCAATACAAGATATATTTGCGACGGACCTCATAATTTTAAACCATGGACAAATTACAAGAACCGCATCACAGCTGGTATCTCACTCCCTTATCTTCTATATCAGGGTTCAGCAACCTATGGCACGCTTGCCAAATTTGCACCCAGATTTTCTAGGTGGCACTCTACACCTATCTACAAATGTGCCCGTTTTTTATTTAAGTTGATCATTTTGAAATGAAGCTTATTGAACTATATAACATTTTCAAGATTATGGAAAGGAAAATTTGCTGAATTATTAAAAAGTCTGGACGCTAGATAACTCTGATGACCAATTGACAGCTCTTTTAAGGGGGTTTAACCATTAACGGCTGGTTTTTTAAGCATTTTTAGGTTTTTTTTATGACCATTAAAATGATAAAACTTTACATTTTTTATTATATATTTATATGCATATTAAGAGTATGCATATAAATTTTTAGCCAAAAATATCCAATAGAACGTGAGTTATAGCGCTCTGAACACACCCGCCTCGCAAAAATGGACCCTCACTTCCTCCACGATTACGGTTGATTGGCTTATCTGAAATAAAAAAAAATAACGGTGATTTAATCCATAGGCTTAAATGCACCGAATGAACTAAACGCAATTGAAAATATAAAAAATTGGATTTTTGGTAGACCTCTGAAAAAAATGTTTCAAATTCATGGGTTTTTTTATGTTTTGACTATAAAAAATTGAAATATATTTTGAGTTTTGAAATGATCGTGGTTCATTTGGTGCGTATATTTGTGCTGAGTCTACCCTATAAATTTGAAGTCATTTCGTCAAACCATTCTTGAGATATGATGGAGGAAAGTTTGAAAAACACAGTTTTGAGAAAAATGGGTTAGTTTCAAGTTCGATAAAAACAATGAAAATCTTAACTTAGCGCACCGAACAGCTGCTCTTCTAACACCTGCTTCTTTTTAATGACTTTGATTTTAAAAATCCCTTTACTACCGTATTCTAGACATGTTAAGAAAGCAATTTATGAAAAAAAGTTTTTTCGATTTTTTTTGAACCCATTACATGGGAGAATTGCCTTAAATTGTTGGATGACATTTTCGGAGAGATCTAATTGTTTGAAGAGAAAATTGCATATGCTCTGCTTTCCGCTTTTAGTTCTACATATCTATTTGAGCAAATATTTTCTCATATGAAAAATATTTCGAGTCGGCAAAGAAGTCTGTTTAACAACTTTTTTGCGGATTCAGCTGATCATTCAGTATCGTGTGAAATATAAAATTACAAATCATACCCCTGATATTGCGATATAAAATAGAGAAGTGCAGGTACAAAGGTTCATTTAAAATATTTAACTATATTGAAAGAATACTTATATTTTGTTGCTTGTTTCTTATTTTAATGATTAATTTTAAAAGGTATATGACATATAAGGCAATTTTAATTTTTTATTTAAGTTAAAGGATGGCTTACATTTTGCTTATTTTTATGTTAATAAATTCCTTTGAATAATGCATTGTCAATATAAAATAAAACTCTGAATCTGTTCTTGACCTCTATCCCCTAACTCTGGGTGCATTGCCGCGGAATCGAATTACTTCAAATATTTCCTACTGTGCGACACTCTGAGTCACAGAGCCAATTTATCCACAGGGAGCCGGTTAAGCTGGACTTAACCAGATTGACTAGTTATAAATTTCAAGGGCTTGTAGATTTTCTGCACCTCTGGCCCGAAATGAGCTTAAACCGCCACTGCTGAATCAAATTGATAGATTAGTTTGGCACACTACAGCAACAAGGTTGCCGACCCCTGTTCTACATCATGCTGTCATGTGGATTTTGAACCTCGACAGATGTAACGTGTGTCAGCCTCTCTTACACGGAAGTGGAACCAAAACTCGAAATTCGTAATTCTTGAGTTCAATACCATGACTACTCGATACTAGATATTATTGTGCTAATAGACTTAACGCAGAAGATATCAAAAATACATGTAATGCGAAATACTTAAAAAAGGAATCTGGCAAGAAAAAAAAAGATGTTTCACTAATGCATTTCCAGTGCCAAAAAGTAGTAAAATTTTGATGTACTTAAAAATTTATTTCGATTTTCATGGAAACATCATGCTTGAGAGTATTCTTTGGATGTATTCAAATAAAAAAAATTCAAAAATTTACATATTAATGTAATTTTTATTAAAATAAGAATAAATATCTGATTTTTCTTATTTAAGAATGATTTTAAATAAGGTGATATACTGTTTTGCATCATTCTTTCATTATACGAACAAGTAACATTTAACTACATAAAACTCCTCTCAACGTTCCTTCAGTGTTCAGTTGATCAATTTTATTTAAATAAAAGAATTCGAAGGTATTTATGTAAATAATTTACATTTTTTTAAAAAAAGATCCCGGTCTAAAAAAATTAATCTATCTTGGCAATTTAAAAAGAAAAACAATGAATGTTCGATATTCAATGAAACAATATGTTCAAAAATATTTAAATGCTTTATTAAATATCAGCCTCTAGAATTAAAGCAATAAGAAAAAAATGTTATGGAATGGAATGAAACATCTTCTGCAGGAAGTGTTTACTTTAGACCATTTTAAACTCAGTTCAGTAAAATACTAATTTCACACGTTTAAATTTTTATTCTGTAAAATTTCTTCATGTTTGTAACATTATTTAAAATACAAATAACAAAATTTTACGTTTTAATTAAAACACCTGTCATCAATTTTCTCTTTTTCTTCTTTCTTTTTTTCTTTAAATAATAATGAAAACAACAATATAAAAATCACATGCCTTTTAAAAAAATCAGCTGGAACCTTTATTCATTCTGAGTTTTATACTGTGTTTATTCTAAAATAATCTCTTAGGCTCCAAAATAATTAACTTAATTAAAGGAATTTTAAAAGAAGTCAGATAGGAGTACTAAAGATTTATTCTGATATAAACTAAAAATTTATAAATTTTTGTTTTTTATAATAACGACAGATGGCGCCAAAATTTAAAAAGCATTACTAAAATTAGTTTCTTGGTTTGTTTTCGAGCTTATGTCAAAAAAAACAGTGGCGGTAGTTCCCCTAATTTTTCTGCGATACAAAATTAAATTTTTATTCCATTATAGCAGCATAGAAATAGGAATGGTACTCTTAGAACATTTTCTACAAACCTTGCTATCCTCTCATCTAATAATAATAAAAAATACTTGAGTGGAAATATGCACAAAATGTCTTGCATCATCATTAAATTCATGTGTCAAGACACCTGAAAAAATAGGTAGTTAAGGGGATTCCCTGTTCTTAAAATTGGGTGAGTGAATGAGTGTTGCAGTTTTTGGCACAAGAGCCGGATTTGGCTATACTGCGCCAAGCATTCGTTAAAATATTTATAAACACATTATAAAATACAGTAGAACGTCGTTTATCCGAACGTTTATTATCCGGAACGTCAAATTTCGGACCAGGTTTTTTTTTGTCAACTACATGTACTGTATATGAATACGTTTTCGAACAGTGCAATGCTCAATAGCTGTTTCGCGTGATACCAAAAGTGACAGAAAAATCCAAGGTCAGTGATATTTGGGGAATTTCATTTGTGTGATTTGGTAAACATATGCGCGAATTATTAGGTCAGTTTGTTTCCAAGTGAGGGGGTGTATACGTGCTCTTTTGTTGAGTTGTGAACTGCTATGGCTTCGAATTCAAAACGGAAGCGCAACGTTTTGAACAAAGAGACATAACTTACAATATTGAACCGTGATGTATCTTCCACCAAACGTCACTGCGCTAGTGCAACCAATGGACGTATGCGTCATTGAAAAGCTCAAGAGAATTAATAAGAAACAAGTTTTGTGGAGATTACTTTTGGCAGAAAACGACGAAGAAAGTGTTGTTTTTGCTAAAATGCTGAATATGAAGGACGCCTTCTACATATTAGCCGAAGCGTGAGACTCGCTCGAAAGACAGCCTGAAAAATGCATGGAATAAGCTGCGGCCAGATTTAGAAATGCGAAAAAGACTTCAATGACGACCACAGGGAGGAGATTACCCACTTTATCCAATGGATACCAGTATTTCAAGAATATGATAAAAAGATATAGAAACCTGTATGGCATGCGATGCAGAACACTGTGGATTTCAAATGCTAAATGATGACGAGATTGCGATTTCCGCGCAAGAAGAATCCGACCCTATCGACGATGAAACGGATGAAGACGAGAACAACAACAATGAAAGTAGCAAGGGTCCATCAAATGCTGACGCGTTTTCTGCGTTAAAGACTGCTATGGAGTGGTACGAAAAACAGAGTGCTGTGCTACTCAACTACTGCTGCTCAAGAGAATCAGAAACCTTGCAGCGAAAAAACGGAGGTGTACATTGGTACAGCGAAAAATAAGGGATTATTTTAAACAACAAATGTAAAATTGCGACATTTTGTACCTATTTTGCTTTTTCTTCAAGCACGTTTCCCGCATGTGATGATTTTTAATATTTGTATATATATATATATATATATAAATATATATATATATATATATATATATATATATATATATATATATATATAATGTCCGGTTTTATATCCCTTTAAGACCCGAATTATGTTTATCTTTCAATATTAAATTCTTCTGGTTATTAATACTATATGAACTCCAATGACACTGGGAAAAATAATAAAAATCCCCCTCCGGAACGTAGACGATACTCGCACGATTGTGCGGGATTGGCGTTATCTGTGAAACAGGTCACCTATGAAATTTTACGAGTTTTACATTTTTAGCTCTAATTTGATAAAAGAAACAATATCTTAATTCAACTAAAATTGTTACAAATAAGGAAATTATTCTTGTGTAATTAACTCTTTTATTAATTCATTATTTATTTACTGTAAAAATCTTTTATTTTGTTTTTGACAAGTATAAATAATCATTGCATTTTTCACAACATGTTTTCGGACTGCTTTCGCAGTTTTCAAATCTGCACTTGCGAGGCCTTGAAATGTCATCAACACATTGCAAATGGCTATAAATGTCAAGCCTTTTATCCTGGAATGGCCAGGATAAAAGCCATGACATGTATAGCAGGTGGATTATTGCACTTCGATCTTTTTGCGAGTTGAATTACTACACTGTTATCTTCATAATCAGCTAAAATACTTTTGTTAGTAGGTGGAGAGGCTGATAACGCTTCAACTATCTCTAACTTAAATTTTAAGCGATCTATTTTTATTTTTGGAGGAATTTTATTTGATATATTGCATTTTGTTTGCACAGAAATCAAGAATTTGCAACAGCTAAATCAATGTAATGAATGGGTTCAAGAGACTTTTATGGTAAAAAATGATCCAAAATTGTCTTTCCATTTCAAATAACCCCGTGTTTGTTTGTTTTTTTCATCGCTCTCATCTGAACTTGATTCTCCTTTCAGTATGGGGCCGCGGAAGCCGAGTGGTATAGGTATCGGATCGTGGCTTGTCTTGTCACGAGTTCGAGCCACTGAAATCATTGAAACAGAAAAGAAAAATCGCACGATAAGTACTTAGCTTTACAACTGCAGTGACTCAAGTAACGCCCAACCCTCACGATCGTGCGGGTAACAAAACCCCGAGTCCTACAGGCAACATTAATAGAGTATAGTTAATATTTTTTCAATTTTACAATTATTTAAACATTAATACAAAAATTTGCATCAAGCTATTTGTATCTAAGAAATATATTGATAATTACCTTTTTTTACGACACATAAAAAGAAGACGTGTTTTCATTCTATTTGAAAACAAAGCTAGATTTGCCAGCTGAAAGTAAGACATGAACCACAACAATCGTCTGTTGATAAAAAGTAACACTTTACACTTTTTGCAAGCCGGCTCAATCGTTACATTCGGGATTTTCTTACATACGACTATTGCAGAAGCAAAAACGTATAAGAATATTTAACCCGCACGATCGTGCGGGTTGGTCTTAAAGGGATATACTGCATGGATCGCATTCGGTTTTCAGTTATCCGAACAATCGCGTATCCGAACGGTGTCCAGTCCCAAAATTGATTCAGATAAACGACTTTCTGTGGTACCTATAAAAATGCTAACAAGAACAATTATCAGTAGAATGTAAAATAATCAAATATAAAAATCTCACTTCAAAGATAAAAGTAAACAATTTTGGGTGTTGGTGTGTGGGGGGGGGTCCCCAATCAAGTCAGACAAGCTCCTAAAATAACATAAAGCGCTAAAATAGATAAAGGTAAAAAAAGTGAGATGGCTTAAAAGCACAATGTTTTATAAAAAAAATTAGTTCCGTTTCTGCAACGGGTTAGTACTAACATGTGTGTGAATATTTCCAATGATCTTCCACTAACAAATATTCAAACGGAAAGTATTGAATCATTTCCTCGTCGGATGAATCCTATTGAGGTGCACTTTTCCACGGTTTGTGGGGGTTTTATTCCTATTTCAGATTTATTTGTTGATTTTACTAATTTTTTTTCTAGTACGTCTAGAATTTGATTTTAAATCCCGACTTGTAGCTGATGAAAAGGAAGGGTGAATATCGAAATTGGAACTGGTTAATGGCAAAATGTTTGTTTCATTCAATAAGGATAAATGAGCTGAGGAACATAGACTATATTGGATGTGATTGATCAAGATGATACGATAGGGATAAACATATTATTGTTTTATGAAGGAACGGCATATTAGACATAGGAATAGGTGGCTGTAGTTCTGACACTGTAGCTGCTATTGAAGAAGTGGATGGCAAGAGGAGTTTAAGGAGGAGTTAGTTTTTTGTGCCTGAGTTTAAGATAATGATGTGGAAACAGTGGGAGTAGATAGTGATATATTTGGTTACGAGAGAGAGGAATGAAAGTGACCGGAGTAGATTTTAAGGTCGACATTTTATTTTTGTTATATTTTCATCTGTCTGCGTAGTAGCGGATATTGTTGACGATGTAGCAACATGTGCGTATGTTTGTGATACCTGTGGGATTTTTAAAATTGGAATATATATACTTCAATTCTCATCATAATATTAAAATATAAAGTTAAGGTAATTGGGAACTTATATAAATCAAATTTAAAAATAGATACTTAAAATTAAATCTGAAAATAATTCTCATAGATTAAGATTTAAAAATAAGTAAATTTATAGGGCCCACGCTATCAAAATATTGTGTGAAACTCTCAGTTTATGTTCGGGTTGGTTATGTTATAGTCGGAGGTGAATCTTCTTAACCTTGTTCTAATTGTGTTGACCAGTGGACTTCTTTATAAAGAAGAGTGTGTGTGGAGGAGGGGGATTATATATTTAAAAATATGCATATAAAACGTCGAAGTGTAAGCAGAAAAGCAGAAAATTAAAAATCATTTGGATCCAACTCTAACCCCACCCTTCTGTACGCCACTGGTGTTGACATTTTACATGCAAGTTTGAGATTAAATGATTATCTCAGGCAATAGTAGAGGGTGTGTATGATTATTCTAGTTAAAATACCAAAATAGTTTTTGATAATTTCACTTACAGTAGAGAGTCGTATATCCGATCATTTATTATCCGGAACGTCAAATATCCGGACTTGTTTTTTTTTTCAAATACATGTACTGTATATGAATACGTTTTCGAACAGTGCAATGCTCAACAGTTATTTCACGTGAGGCCAAAAGTGACGGGAAAACCCAAAGTGAGGGATATTTGAAGAATTTCAGTTGTGTGATTTGGTAAACATCTGCGCGGAATATTAGGTCAGTTTGTTTTCAAGTGAGGGGCTGTATACGTGCATGTACTCAACTACAGCTGCTCTAAAAAATCAGAGACCTTGCAGCGAAAAAACGAAGATGTACAATGGTACAGCGAAAAATAAGCGATTATTTTCCACAATAATGGTAAAATTTTGCAACTCCAAACGATGTACGGTCCCAATTGATTCGGATAAATGACATTCTAATGTACTTTGTTATGTAACAAAAGGCTAACAGAGGTCTATCCTCTCTAACTCGGGTTTTCTTCGATCCTGACAAATTGACACTTTAAGCTAGAACAACACCTCTTTACAAATTTTAATATCACTACCAAATAGTACATAAAGTATCCGTGAGATAGATCAAATAATATAGATAATTGTAGAGAAGAGTAGATGTCCGCGTAGATGATATTGCCACGTTAATTAATGGCGCAATCATTTTAGTTCATTCAGATTTAGTTCATAGTTACATTTACGACAAAGGATTATGCAAGATTTTCACTGACAAGTTTGAAAGTTTGCATCTCATTTCAGACAAGTACAAAATGATTGAGTGGCCGTGGGTAGCCTAGTGGTTAGAGCATCGGACTCCAGACTGGAAGGCCAGGGTTCGATGCTCGTTGTCACCAAATACCCTCCGAGTGCACATGGAGTACGTGCTCGTTAAATCAGTGGGTCCGTAGTCTTGTGGGCTTATTCACGAGCGCAGGAACTGGAGAATATTTCCCTCCCCTTCAGTTCACTTGCAGAAATTGTGGAGGTGGAGATAGAGGTCGTGTCGCCATCTATCGTCCCTTCTGGGAGTTTCACCGAGCTTAAATCACACTGTCACCTGTATGGTGCTCAAGGCCAACGACAGGCGTACCTCTTGCCCATGCCACGAGGAATTTCGTGGGCCTCGTTCTGACTACGTCAGACAGGTGGCATTAGCCACAACAACACAACAACAACAACAAAATGATTGAGCGTTTCTTATCTGTATATCGCGTATTTATTTCCAGTGTTTAACTTAATAAAAGTAACGTATTGCAAATCTTGTAGCAATCATTTCGAGTTCAATTCAATGGCTTTCTCAACCATGCTGCTTCAGCATTCCCTGGTAATTAAACTAATGAACATGATATTTATCTTTACCAACATAAGGAGAAGGTATTCCCCGAAAGTTAGAGAATAGTTACATGTAAAAAAGTAATAAATCACTCCATAGAAATCTGATTTTACAAAGAGAATAACTTTCTGCATGGCGTATGCGTTGAGCATTGTCAATTGCCATTGCTTCTATTTTTCTGGCATCAGCATTGTTGGATTGACTGTATCAGGAACATTGCTCCCTCCAGAACAGCAGGAGCCATGAATCACTGTCCAATGTGAACCGAGACTCATCTGTGAAGAGTACAGGAGCACATACTCTCTGGTCACAAAACACGTTCTCTATCCCAACATTCACGGGATAATGACTTTATACAGCTCTTTTACAACATATTTATTAAAACAAGAACTTCTGCAAATTTTGCCCCTTACAATTGATCTGCAAAAAGGGTCCTCAGTTCAGGTGTCTTTCGCGGCAAATTTCTCTATACCACTCGTATAAACATATTCATTAAAGTGAAAATCTCGGGCAATACCCTGTACATTTGATATGCCAAAGGCATATCCACAGTTCAATATTTTCCACACAGTTCCACAGTTCAATATTTTCATTTTCAGAAAAACGTCCCTCGGTAATTCCACGCTGAAGTTGTTTTTCGTTCGCTTGCTCTACATCCACCGTCCTGTCGTTGGCTCGAGGCTACTCGATTCTCAGTCCACCTTCCTTCTCGTTAATTCGCGGATTCCCTGGTAATTCCACGCCGAGTTCATTTGTCGCTGGTTAGAGGCCTTTCTACGGTTCTCTAACGTAATTCCTTTCGCTCTCCTTTTTAACACCCAGGTTTCTCATGGTCCCGCTCTCCGAGCATTCCTTTTATCTCTTGTCTGTCAGTCCCTTAAAGCGTGGGATCTTTTACGGCACTTAATGGGGGCTCTCCTCGCCAGAGATGCGTGGGAAACGGAAGGTCCACTCAAGCCGGCATCTATTTCTCCCCTCGGACTCTAAGAGAGGGGCGTGGAAACAGAGATCAGAATTCTTGGCCACCCATTTACGCAACTTTTTTCACAACAATGAGAGAAACGGGGCGGACCTCTTCTCCGTTTGTTGGCGTACGTTCTCAGTAATTAGAGAAAGGAGAACGGGTACATTACAACGGGAGCATCTCTCTCTACGGTTCAAGAACACACACACAAATAATCGTCTTGTATACAGACTTGCATTGCGGAGTTGTTTTTGCGCCGCAGTACTGAAGATCTCGTTCTCCTGATACGACGTGCTTTGAAACGAGTTGATTTGCAAGAGTGCTTCTCCTCCTTCGGCCCGTTAGAGAAAGAAAACAGTTTCCTGCAGATGTTGTAACTCACGGTTGACTTTAAGTATGCGTTTGAGACATAGAATCTTCATAGTAAAACTGATCCCATAGTCATTAGATCGCACTATGATTCTTCGTTAAGACCTCTAGCATCATCTGCTTGTGACAACCCTATTCCCATTCATCCAAGCGCCTTCCCTCTCAACTAACCGGGTAAATGGCTTATCCTAGACATTGCAGAACTTTCCTGAATACTATCAACGAAATTTCCAACAACTATCATGCAGTCATGCAACAATGCAGGAATCATGAACAAAATGTACACGCAAAGTAGCGAACGTTTGATTTCTCTCTGTTCATTCCCCCCCAACTCCTACGTAAATGTTCATTTCTTTAAAATAAAAATAGTGACTATCTTTTTTTGCAGGTATATATGTAAATATTTTTCTTAAGATTCATTATTTTCAATTATATAAACTATGAGAATTTTATTGTTATTGCCCTTTTTTTAATGGAGAGCTTTAAAAACCCTGTTGTACCTTAACTTTTGGAGGTTATTGTAAATAAAACTATTTTTAAGAAAAACTAAAAATTAGCCTTTGTTAAAAATTTTCTTCAAAAGAGGTTACAAAAATCCTCGACCAAACCTTTAACAAAATGAAAAGAAAAGGAATTATAAAATTTTTCTTAAAATTCTTAAAGTAGGTACTTTAACAAATAAGTAAAGTATAAATCATATTCATGCTTGTCAATTAAAAGAAATACTAAGAAATATCATCTTGATATTTTTCGTTGCATACAAAACGTATTTTCTAAATTTTAAGCACATGTCTTATCTGAAATTTTTTAGGGGGGAGGGGAATAAAATGAAATCAGATATTTGCACTTATTGGCATAATAACTACCAAAAATAGTTCAGATTTTAAAAAAGGACCATGGTCAAATGTCACAAATAAACATACTCGCGTGTTATACCTACAGATTTGATTTTTTTCTAAAGGATATTTTAAATAACCACAGCTTTTACTATAATTTCATTATTAGTTAATTTAATCTCAAATGTCTGAACAACATTCAAGTAATGCTTTACGTTTTATTTTATTGTTTAAAAATTCTGACAACTTATATCACACATAAAATTGTTAAGGTTTTATAGAAGTACACTGAAGTATAATTAGTAAAAAATTGAATAATTTAAAACAAGATTTTATTCAAATTAGCTTCCTCGATGCATTTTCCTCTATTGATTTCTTCATTTTTTCCATTTCTTTTCATAGATATACGGGCCTTTTTTTTAAATTTTGGAATTTGTAAGAATCTAATATATATTATAAATGCGAAAGTTTGTGAGTATCTTTGTGGGTCTTTTCACGCAAAAACAACTGAATGGATATTAATGAAACTTTACAGTAATATAGCTTATACATCAGAATAACACATAGGCTAAAATTTATAAAGATATTGTGAGAAGTTTTCAAAATATAACGACAATTGTCAAGAAAGTAGGAAAAAATTCTGCCATTTGCAAAAAAGCCCGTGACGGCATTCATCTATCTTTTTTATCTCTTCTGTTTTGTCTACGCCATACCTCAGTGCGCTTTCGCTTTTCATTGATTCCCTTCATCAGTGTCGTCACTATTTTTATTTCATAATAAAACTAGATTCCGAAGGGAGAAGTGGTGGCAAGATTTTAACATAAAATAAATACAACAAAAAGTAATATTAATGTATTACACTTCCTGATATAAATAATTTACACTATTTTAAGCGTTCATTACACAAAATTTGTAACTATGACAGTGGAAGGAAAACTATGAAATTAAAATAAAATATCAAAATGTTTTTTTCATTTAGTTTTTTTTTTTAATTTTTTTTCAGTACATGTAAATATATATCTACGCTTCCCCCATACTGTTTTTTATAACTATATATATATATATATATATATATATATATATATATATATATATATATATATATATATATATATATGTGTGTGTGTTTTAAAAGTATTTCTATTAATTCATTACTAAATTAATTATTTGTTAATTAAAAAAGTACATTGTCTATTATTTTGGATAATAATACATTTCAGAGACATTTTTAAGCTAACTAAAGAATCGTTTTCTTTTTATTGCTTCACATTAATAATTTTTTAACTAATGCAATATTGTTTTTTAAAAGTCATAGATCGAAATTTGAAGCTATATTTTATCTGTGAGGGGGAGTGGAAGAGGAAACAGTATAATTTTACACTAAAAAAACCATGTTATGCCGGGCTAGAGGGAGGGGAAAAAAACCTTTCTTAAATCGAAAATATGTGGAACAAATTTCGAAAAAGGGAAATTTAATGAAATAATTTTAGAAATCACTCACATTGCGTGCATACAAACACACACATAATTGCTGAAATCATGAGGGAAAGAGAAAGCCCGTGCAAAGAGCCAGGCCATGCAGCTAGTATTTATTATATTTAACAGACGGGCAACAAAACGATTCCAAAATACCAGTACCATTTTCTAAAATTAATAATAATAAAAAAAATTTTTTAAAAAACCCACTTCAGAGGTTTTGAAATCTTGCAACTGACTAATAGACCATTCAGTGAATTTTTAAGGGTATCCAAGCGTGTTTGATCATGAAAAACTTCTTGTTGCTCTCTAAGATCAAAAAGAACAAATATCATTCTGCACGAGGTCGCAGGTTTTTCGTGACGTCATCGAGTTATCACTTTGCGAACTGAAACCGAAAGATGTTTTGTTCTCCTTTCACTTCCTCTTGTCGCTTTGCATTTTCAGCAGACGCAAAGCGTTTTGTGTTTGTTGACAGATGTTTCAAGAATTAGGGCTTTAGAATTATCTACAAAATGGTTTACAGAAGACGAATTTGGCAAAATCAGTGGTTTGCAGTAAGTTTAAAATTAAAGCACAATATAAAAAGTGTTTTTTTTTAATTTTTTAAAGATATTTTCTATATTGTCGTGTATTAGTTTTTTTTGACATTTAATGATTTTATAAAACTGTTAATATTTCAATATATTATCTTATTCAAAAGGAACGTTTATTTGATTGAAAAAGAACGTCGTTTGAGTAAGTTAGTAGTCGTGAAAATGTATTTTAAGAGTTCGAACTTCTATATAAATTTTCGAATTTTGTTACATAATCTTTTCAGAAAACTAACTAAATTTTTAGGGTATTAAAAACACCCATTGGATTCCTATTTATTGAAATATTATACACAATAAGGCTTGCATCAACAGTTTTTGTATCACATTGCATATTTTTTATGTATGATAACAATAACTGTGCAAAAAATAATTTAAAATACGTTGTTTATCTTTTGATATATAACATACAAATAACAATAAAATTTATTCTTACAAAAAATTCTTTTTTCAGTGGTGCAAAATTTGAATTAATCTTTAAACAGGGGAGAGGAATATTACATGCCGTCATCTTAAATAAAAAAATTGAAGAGTTTTATTATAGTAGTAAAATACAAAAAATAAAAGAAATCGAATTCTTAAAATTCCCTTAATTTAATTCTAAAGAATTTTGTGTTGACTATTTTTGCTCGAAGTGAAATATTTAGAAAGATATATAACTTAAAAATTTTTGAGGAATTTCTTAAAAATTTGTTTAAATGTGTTTTGCAATTATGGAAATCATGTGAATGAGAATGTTTATGAAATATTCAAATTTAAAATGCCAGTAAAATTTTTATAGTTCGATTATAAAGAATTATTGATGAAATTGCAGTATCGACCTCTGGTTAGCGCGATTTTAAAAAATTGCCAATTTAGCGCACTCTTGCATGTTGCGCATTGGAGTAGCAAACCCTCCTGAAGACGTAATGGAAGAGCGCAAAATTCAAGATGGCGGTGAAGTGAAATAATCACAAAAAGCATAAAAAAAACTTTTTAAATTGAAAATGTTTACAAAATTAAAGTATTTTTTAAAAATTAAAATCGTTAGTGAAAAATTATTTTTAAGAAATTAATTAAAAATTAAATAAAAGTAATTTTTGTTAATCATTTAATTAAAAATAATTTTTCTTTCATATAATGTAATCAGTAATCAAGCTTCTTGATGATCCTACAGAATTTTTTATGTAACTGTGTTATTAGATGAGTTGGAATTTAAATCTAGTTCAGAATTTTAGTCATTAAAACTATCTTTGCAAGATTCTGTGACCGCAGTAGTCAAGCGATCAGTCTCGAATTTCATGACCAATGATGTTCAAGTTTCATCAACGTGTTCACGTTTTGATTTCACTAAAGATCTGACTTGAGGAGCAATGTCTGATCCTCATTGTTGCCCAGTGATGCGCCGTGTAAGTCTGGCGAATGAAGTAACAGCTTGCAAGTATCACATGACCCTGGTTCAAAGTCACATGGTCTGTCAGTAGTGGTCCTCGTGTTTTTGCAGTTCGACACATCAAACCAAATCTTTAAACTAAAACATTCAAATATCGAACTTTTTATCTATTTTTAATAGAATAATGTCATACTAAAATATTTTTATCTGAATATAGGCGTATACTTGCTTAACCTAAAGTATCCTTGACAGGTAGAAACCTTAATAAAAAAAAAATTAATGCAATACTTCTGTAAAATGCTCGTACTTTCAACAACTATGCCAGTTTCCCTCAACGAAATGAATGTTTTTTTAACAATAAATTTGTATTTTTCATTAATTTATCTGTCTTGCACTTACAATAATAATAATAATAATTATGTGGTTATAAATAAAACATCAAATTTAATCTGATTTAGTACAAAAATTTTATTCATTTTTATAGGAGGATGACTATGTAGAAGAAATTCCTTATGTAATCCATCCTTCATTAAGTAAGTGAAATATTAGTATTTATAAAAAAAAGTTGTTCTTAGTTGCATCGTAGCTATTAGATAACTTACCTATTAGTTTTAAAAATTGAAATAAATTACAGCTATATATTTTGTCTTCTTAATTCTGTATGTCAAGTGGAAGGGGACTTTTTCATATGATTATATTAGATTACGATTTATTAGTCTATTACAGAGGTTCATAGACCCCTTGCCATGTTTTTCGGTTTGGTGTACACCCTTGCTTACCTAATATTAAATTTTTGCAAATTTATCAACTTAAATGCCTTTTTGATACCTCTCGCGCGTATAGACTACTTACTTTTAAAGATTTAAATTTCTAACTGTAGTGAAGTATTGTGTTTAAAACTTAAGAAACAAACAAGTATTAATTAATTAGATTAAAATTTAATAAATGCATAAAATAACTGAACAACAAACAAATGCCTTTAATGGGAGGGATGAATCTGGCGTTTCAATTAAAAATTTTCAATATTTGGTATCAATCTTGACAGGTTTAACCCTAAATTTCCTTTGTTAATAGTGACCAGTTTTTGATTCCCTATTTCCTTTTTGTTTTGTTTTGTTTTGTTTTGGAGATTGGCAACAACGCTGAAACTCTTCACTAGGAAAAGCAATTAAAAACTTTCTCACTAAAATTCCATAATTCGGAACAAATAACAGGTATGTCTTTTAAAGCCAAAATTGCTTGTAACCGTTTCTAAACTTTACTTTAAGATCTTCGTTAGTGCCTATTCCGATCAGTTCCTATTGTAATATAATTTTTTTTTTCAAAGTGATCATATGATTTGATTGTCCACTGTGATATAACCATAGTCAAAGCATTCTCAAAACTTGTTTCAAAATTTGAATAAGTGGCACTTAAGTGCTGAACGTAGATTAAAACGTCCTGACAGATTGTCTGTGACAAGTTGAGAAAATTCACGACCTCCAATGTTAAACTGCTTTAGCTTGATTCTGGAAAGAAATGCCGAAATAGTTCTTTTTTAATAAAAATTACACTGTGTCACCTTGTAACTAATTAATGTCATTGTTGTTGTCGTATGTTTTTTACTGGGATACGTACGAAAGACGCGAGATAGATGAACAGAAACATATAACACAACCATAGAAGAATACTGATTTTATTCCAAACGATGATCCCTGCATACAACAAGAAGAGGTGCGCTGCCTTTCCTTTCGAGACATTAATCCATTTCAGGCGAAAGACCGACTTCTTTTCCGAGGAAGATACAACCATGTCTTACACGGAATTCGAACCCGAACCCACTCGGTTACAAGCCGAGGGACATAGCCACCATACTGGCAGGGCGACAATTAATGTCATTAAATTTAGTAAATAAATCTGTTAAATAGATAAAACCTGGTTTCCACTTGATTAAATTTTCTTTTAAAATTAAAGCTACTATCATAGACCCCTTGACTAGACTTGTTAGATCATAGACTTGCAAGTCGTCATAGACCCCTGGGGATCGATATAGAGCACTTTGGAAATCATTGGTCTATAATCTCTGGTATATTTATAATCTAACAAAACCACTGAAATTTAACAGTTAATTCGAGTTAGGCTTGATGACAATCAAATTTCACGGTGTATTATGATAAAGTTAAATAGAAGGCTCGAATCCTTATTCTAACTGAAGTCGCATCAAGTAGAATAATAGAAGTTGTTGCAGGTTGAGTGAATTGACCTCAAACCCCTAACGTATTGTGAAAATTATGAGGATATATCCGCGCAAATGGAGGGTGGCGTGGTACGAATTCTGTTGAGGGGTGGAATTCCAAATTAAATGCAATCACTGGCAGAAACCAGTCTAATGTCCACTTATTAGTTAAAATACTGAAATATATATATAAGAAACACAAAAAGAGTCTTTTAATGTAAAATCAGAGAATTAGGTGACCCCTGTAATATAAAGGAACAAAGCATGTACAAAACTGGGTGAAAGAATTGAAAACATCGTAAAAGAATTCGAAATATCGAACAATTTAGAAAAAAAAATGTCTAAAATCTTTAAGTTTTGTAGAGGTGAGACTAAATCCAATGGTAAATGACATTTATGCCTTTATAATAAAGGTTAGTATTTATTTACTTGTATTTATTTTTCTTTTATTTACTTGTATCTGTTTTATATACTTTACTTCTAGTATTTATCTTACGTGGTCCGTCCCCAAAAGCCCTCGTGTAGCTGATCAGTGCGACGTTAATATTCACTCACTAACTCACTCTAGTATTTATCTTTACTTACATTAAGGAAACTAATTAATTTTTTATGCTAATTGCACATGTTCTAATATTTATTTAACTCTAAAATACAAATCCCTGAAATTTGACCATACCCTTCACTATACTGTTACTTACTATTCATTTTTAAATATTTCTCTGAAAGTTTTTATTTTTATTACATTTCGCTATGTTTAAAACGCATTCACACTATAATATCTTAGCAATTCAATATAAATAATTAAACTTGATTGGCAAAAATGTATTTATCCTTATAATTCGATAATCGAGTGTAAAAACAGAAAACTTCGGTAAAAAAAACGTTATCTTACATGAAAGAGATTTGCCGTTTAAAATACTGTTTTTAATTATATTTGTGATTTTTAAAAATATTTATTTCCTTATTTTTATCTGCACCCTTTATCTGTTCTAAGATGGGGAAAAAATGTGTCCGCAACTACTACGCAACCAAATGGAGTCACATTACTTTACAGATATTCAAAATTTCATTTTTAAAATCTTACATCAAATAGTTTTTATACAACTGTAGTGCGACAAAGAGAAAAGACGCAGCATTGGATTCAAAATACTAAAATATTCCTAAACTTTAGTTAGATCTTAGTGAAATTTTTTAAGCTATCTCTTTTATACTTCTTATTAAAAAAAAAGTAAAAGAAAGACGTTTAAAAATATACTAAAATTTTTTGAATACCTCGATTATATATATATATATATATATATATATATATATATATATATATATATATATATATATATGTTGTTGTTTTTTCATAGAGAAGGATTAAAAAAAATTGTGTCGTGATCTATCACACTCTAGCGAGCTTTACGTTCGGAGGAACAGAATAAAATTAAAAATGCTGGTATTATCAGGTATGAGGCCCAATGGCCGAGTGGTAGAGCATTGTGCTTCCACGCCACAGATCCATTGGTTCAAACCCTAGGCTGGGCAAGGTTGACTCTTCCTTCAGTAGGTCGATAAATAAGTATTAAGCTTGCTTGAGAACTAAACATTGGAAGTTTCGCTTCAAACTGACTCAGTGCACAAGGTCACAAAACTGAGACGGGCAGAGTACGCCTTGATCCACCATGGGCTGTTGCACCACTCAGGATTGATGTAAAAAACCATTGTCCAGATTTTACAGTTGCGGTTAGAGTGACAAACAGTCGAAATTTTCAAATAGGTGACACTTACTTCTTTACTTTTCTCGGTAGAGTTAAAACTTCTGTTTATGTAGATCGTTATGCGTGCGTCAATAGATGCTCGCTATGTACCTTAGCCTGTTTTATTTACTAGATATTTACTTCATCTTTTTGAATATGACATCAGGTAGATGTCAGTCCTGTATCAATATTTTGAGTTGCTCCGTTACAGAGCATACTACTAGTCATTTATAAAATTTACGAATCACTCTACTGTACAAAACACAGATTTCTCAGGGCTGTAGAACAATAATGTGCTCACAGTCAATATCACAATTAACTTGATTTGGATTTAAGAGAATATGATATAATTTATTAAAATTATTTTACTAAACAACTAGAAATGAAGTTTATTATTTAATAGAAAGAAATTTTCATGCAAAATTTAAATTTAGTCTGAAAGCCACATTTTTTTAAATGTTTTTTTGAAAAGTAACCAATTTTTTTGCCATCGATAGTGATATTAAATTTTTTCACGATTATAAAATCGGAGGGGAACATTTTAATTTATTCAAAAGAGTTACAGTATTAATATAAAAATATTTTTTACATCAAAACCAATTATATTGTCCTATTTTACTTAGGAAGGGTGGTTAAGGTGGGGTATATTTGATTAAAATTAAAGTTCAACAGGGTGATTAAAATTAAAGTTCTGCTTTCAAAATGCTGTAAAAATGAGCCACGTTTCAGAACGACTTCAAATTTGAAATGAATATACTTGAAGAAAGGGAGAAACCATGAGGCATAAGAAAAAGTTTATTGGCATTTTCATTGTTACTTTGTATGTGGTTTTTGGCCAGGACGATTTAAAACCGATTTTTCCCATGTAATGTGCATAATTTCCATGTTGAATGGTATTTTTCACTAACCATACAACAACTGTTGAATTCCTTGAAAGTGATTTTTTTCCCGTCAAAAATACCGAAATAATCATGCTCATTGAGAAAATACAGTTGGTTTAATGTGCAACTCATCCTAAAGCTGTTGTAATTTGATTTAAAATACCATTTGTAGTGTAGCCGATTCCACTTTCGTTATGCCGCTTGCAGCGCCATCAATGGATATACTTTGGAATTTTGTGTTCATATGACATACAGTTCTCCCACTTTTCACATATATTCATTTCAAATTAGAAATGATTCTGCTAGTGGTTCTTTTTTACACCACTTTAAAAGTGGAACTTTAATTACAGTCACTTTGTATAGCTCTACTCTGGTACGGTATTTTACTCCATAGCGAATTAAACTAAGAATACTTTTATTTACACTTTGGAAATATAAAACGCTCATTTTTATAGCTTATATTTTTATAAAATTAATATAAATTTCTTAGGTTAATATATATATATATATATATATATATATATGATGTGAATCGACATGAAATCAAAGGAGCTACATGTGGTTATTTTTGCGTTTCAGATTACAACAAAAGATTGATAAAAAATGCCATGGCAGAAATTGAAAACTATTCTCGTTTCGAATTCGTTCCTAATAATTATCGTGGAAGCTGTTATCTGAAAATTACTAAAGGCGATGGGTAAGAAAAGTGTGTCTACTAAATGATTTATTTTAGAATGTTATCAGAAAATATATTATGCTTGGCAATGCTTCCAAATGTGAAGTAATAGTTTGGCTAATATATATAATCTCGATGTACACTCTTAAATTATAATTAATAGCGAGGAATTTGACTATGGTTTTGTAATTTATTTATATAAATCAATATTTTTCAACCTTTTTTTTTAAAAAAAAAGGTACACTTGAAAAAGTTATAGTTTTTAATGGTACGATGAGGAAAACATAAAAGAATAGTTTTATAATTTTATTTATTAAAATAAAATAAATTATTTTAAAAGTTATTTATACATTTCAAGTAATAACTGGAATTTAAAATAATTAAAAAATGTGTGTGTGATTAAACTGGTTTAATATCAAATCTAAGTTTCTTTATTTTTACTATATTGCATTAAGGTATCCGACTATAGTTCGTAACCGTGATTTTGCAAAAGCTTATAAATAGATAATATTTATTATATTTAGTGTTACTTAGATTAGAAAACGTATATAAAATTGTTTTAAGAATATTATTACAGTAAAAAATTATTTAAGTACAATACTTTGACAAAAAATGGACGCAGAGTGACCAATTTTCAAAATATTCTCCTTTTATGAAAACTACTTCTATTATAATGATGTTTGTCCTGTCTATAGCTCAGACCTCTGTACAGAGGCTGAACTAGAATTTTTGAAATACATAACTTAGAAGTGGATTAATCCATATTTTAATACAACAGAGGGAGAAATTTTAAGAAAAAAACACCGATAATTACTTTAATTGGTGGTAACTCTAAAAATAATGTGAATTTTTCAAAATTCCTAGTTCAGACTCTCTGGAGAGGAGTCTGTCTTTTATATAAGCAAAATATTATTATTATAGAAGCATTTTTTATTAAAGGATAACATTTTGAAAAAAAAGGTTATTCTAAGTTAATTTTTCGCCAAAATATTGTATTTAAATAATTTTTTAGTTATAATGTCCTTAAAACAATTTTATACATATATTCTAATCTAAGTGACACTAAATATCCCGAAAATATTCATTTATGTGGTTTTTTAAAATCACGGTTCCGAACGTAGTCGGATACCTTAAAGTTTACATATGTTTCTGAAATCGATATTTAAATAGGGCTTAGTTTTAATATAAAACTAGGTCTCAGACTTCCTTGGAAACAGTTTAGTTAATGACTATTAAGCATTTTCAAGGTCTTCTTACAATCTTGTCATGATACGCCGGTTGAAAATTACTGATAAAAAATAATAGTAACAAGAACTATTATATAAGTGAATTAATAACCGTCCTTTTATAGAACAGACTTTGCAATCCAATTTTCAGTATAAATCGATCTTTTTTTTCTCTCTAGGTGCTGGTTTGAAGGATCAAATGAATGCTTTCCTCGCATTTCTCTCGGAATGGGCTGCAGAAATTTTGGAACCATTCTTCATGAATTAATGCACGCCATAGGATTTGAACATGAACATAGAAGACCTGACAGAAACCGTTACCTAAAGATTCATTGGGAAAATATTGAACCGGGTAACAGGAATGTCACACTAGCAATTATTTTTAACAATCCAAAACATTATGACCATCCCCACATTTTTCAATGAATTTGTCTAGCACGTGATTAAGTGGGATTGGTATTGAACTTCCGCTGGAGAAGGTAAGGAATCCTTCTTGATCTTTTCCGAGTGTAGGAAAAGACTGCTCATCCAAGCACATTTGATAAAGGGTAGCAAATTGTAATGGGACAAAGACTCGGAAAGAATACCTCCGAAACTGTATGACTGGTAGTTTGTTTATTATCTTCCGTTGTTAATATTTATGCAAAGTGGATAAATGACGGTGAAACTAGCAGTAGACGTCAAGCGTTTGGACGTCCCTTTATCGTCAAAGAGAAAGGACGTCGGTTACTGTCCCGCTTGGTAAAGCAAAATAGACACCAGACAGGGTCTCAGCTGACAGCCCAATACATTGCAATTCCAAGTAGAAGTGTTTCAGCATACACAGTTCAGCCGTCATTGTTGGATATGGGACTTCGTGGCAGACGTCCCATTCGTAATGTGAATGGGACTCTATTGGTCAAGCATCACAGTCAAATATGCTTAGTAGGGCAAGGAACATCGATACTATTCCTTGAATAAGGGAAAGAGAGTTTCCTGGTCGGATGAATCACGATTTCTTATTTATCTTGTCGATGGTCGTGTCAGGGTGGACCGTCTTCCTGGTGAACAGTTGCTTCTGCCATGTACAGCAAATCTTGCACAGACTGTGTTATTATGCTTTTGGAGACGTTCTCTTGGTGGCTGTGGGGCCTTTAATTATTTAACGAAAGCTGTGGATAATCTGAAAATATTTTTGAATCAATTACATCCTTACACAGCTTCGGTCTTCCCAGCAGGAAATGGAATCTTCTAGGGTTGAGTTGTGTTAGAGGAGTTCAAGGAACATAATGATGAATTCCAATTAGGGCCCTGTCCGCCTAATTTGCTGGATCTTAATCTGTTAGAGAGCATATTTAGGCTTTCATAGAAAGACATCTCAGATATCAAACATCAACATGGCGAAATATCTCAACTTTGCATGACCACTGCTTTGGTATTTGGCTCCAGTCATCTACCAAAAGCTTATGGTATCCATACCAAGGAGAGTTGTAGCTGTTTTGCCGGCCAAAGTTGGAGCAACGCGCTATTAATTAGTGGTCATAATGATTTGGCTCTTCAGTGTGTATTAATAGGATATGTATAGTCTTCAAGAAGAGTGACAACTTAGTAATATTTCGCTATTTATACAGTTGCTTGGCAAAAGTGATGGCAATATAATGACACAGATAGAGCAAAATTACGATGTCATATAATGGTTTGATTTAATTAACCTTGTTTTCTAGTTTTGAAATAGTTTTCCCGTTATAAATGTCAATATTTTTTCTTCAAGTGCCTGCGTTTCAAATTTCGTAACATTCTGCTTAAAACTCACCAATTACCTAGGGTTTAAAAATAGACTCACTAAATGTAAAATGTATGTCTGAAACATTTAATGGTAAAAAAAAATCTACGTGACATTTTTCGAAGATTTTTGTAGTAAACGATAGATAATTCTTGCAGTACTGAAAATGTAAAAAAAAAAAGAAAAGAAGCATTATATATTATGAATAATAATAATTTTTTATACAGTTATGTAGAAAAAGGAAGAATTTTACCATTCTAAAATTTATACGTTTAAAATTTTTTCTTGTCATGAAATTCCAAATAACAAATCTCCCCAATAATTTACGGAATATTTGTGGTGAATACCGATTCAGCATCACTGTGACCAAGCTTCGTTATTTAATTCTTTTATTTATGGTCTGCTCACGTTTGTTATGGGCTGAATTCATGACTATCACATGATAAATTTAATCACGTGTTCTCCATTGAATTCGAAACAAACTGATATTTGACTCGTACTTGTTGTTCCTCTTGTACAATTTAGATATAATTTCAAATAAGTAAATTGGGTAAAGCTATTCATGCGTTAAAATTCTTCACAAAGTTTTTCAATTTGTTTCAATAAATTATTATACTACACGCGTATTTCGAAATCCAGTGCATTTCGTTTACTTATGTGCGTTATTATTGATGACAAATATGTACTTTTTAAGAGAAAGTTTCTGCAAAAAGCAAACATTGGCAACAACGAAGCACTTAAACTTATTGGCAGGTAACACGTGATTGTCATTATCATATGACGTCATAGTCACATGAATTTAGGCCATTCAGTATTCAATTCGTTTTGAAATATTATCATTTGCTTTATATAACGGAACATACGAGTTCAATAACAGATGATAAATAAAAAAAATTAAATTGTGAAGTTTGGCCAATAATGCATCGGCGCTCACAACAGAATGACGTCCGAGTCACCAATATTTGGATTGGATTGTTTTATTGAAACTGGTATAAAAGTGGTAGCGAAAATTATAAAAAGACTATAAACTTTATAAAATCTAAGCTGAATCTAATTCTTTTAATTTATTTGGGAGTTCAGTTATGTAAAGTAAATCACTCACAAACATTCTTTGCAAAAAATATCAGGTTCCTTAATAAGGAAATTCTTTTTTGGAAGTTAATTAACCATGTTAATTAAGCTATGTATTTTATCTGTCACAATTTAGTTCCCTTTGGGTCTTTAACATTGGTATCAATTTTATTCAGCTGCGATTACAATGGTAAAAGTTATTCAGTCTGTCTCATTTTTCTTTATTAAAAGTAATTTTTGCTTTAATTAGAATTTTACTAAAACATGCATTTCTTTGAAATATTTTATTATTTTAATTGAAGGCTTCTAAAGGAATTTTTCATAAATCAGACAAAAGAAAGTTGTGAGGATTCATTGAATTCCTACGAAATATACGGCTTGAATTCCCCCCCATTTTTTTCAGAATTCGGTTGAAATTGTTTAAAACCTTTCATATAGTATATAGTATACATATCTTCATTTAAAATGGATAGAGAAATTTTAAAGCAGATTTCCAAAAATATTTTCTTTGAATATCATATTTTTGTTTATTTCAGAAGACAAGCCCCAATTTAAAAAGATGCAGTATGACGAGTACGATTGGAATGATTTCCGAATCGATTACGATTCCATCATGATGTATGATAGCTACGCATTCTCCATAAATGATTCGATTACAATTGAAATGAGGAGTGGAGAAGAAATTGGCGTCAACAAACGATTATCTTACGCAGATAAACAGAAACTAAACCTATTATAAAAAAAAAGCAGTGGAACATTCATTTATTCCACATCATGTTTATTTTCATAATTAGTTGTATAATTATTGTACAGATTGAGACTTTAATTGTGTAAATATTTTTCAAAAATATAAAATATATGTATAAATGTTTAAAGTGTTAATAAAAATTTTGTTTAAATTACGATATCTCTTTTTGTGTTTGAAAAAATACTCAGAATAATATTCTAAAGAAGGTCAGCATTTAAAAGTATATTAAGTTAATTGATATGTGTTTTGCTCGGAAGCAAGTAATCAGTCGTGCCATAATTTCTGATACCATGATGAAAAAGTTAAAATTAAAAACTTTATAATGAAATTTATACAACTAAATCTTTTTAAAGTTCTCATTTACTTCTAAATTTAACACATATTGCACTTTTTATTTGAATTGACCACCGATTTGACACGGGATTTAAGTATTCGGTCACTTATCATTGCTACTTTTCTTTTGAGTCTACAAAATGTGATGCCTTTTACGACACCCTTTCGCATCCGTTATTGACCACAATTTACAGTCAAGTAAATTTAAATCCCAACTACTGGAAGGCCTGTCCTTGAGCTCTGAGAAGTCCGGCACATTCTCTTTCAATCACCACTTGGTCGCAGGCCCGTTTTTAGCTCCCTCGACACCTTAGGCCAAGGATGGCGAACCAGTGGCACGCTACACAATATTTTGGGCACGCCAGCAATCAAAATGGTTTGCATTTTATTTCAAAATAACAAGGTTCACTTGAAGTATTACGAACAAGTGCGACCGGGAGCACACGCGTTTGTTATTGTCCTGCCTTAGTTGCGTCGTGGACTAAGTTGCTTATGATGTAAAATTTGTCTACTCATAACATAGTCAATTTCGTTGAAACTACTGTAGTTTAAAGTTTATTCAGGCTATATTTACGATTTTTAACTATTACTTAAATCGCTAATTTAGCAAAAGTACAAAAAGGGCTAGACAGTAAGTGTGACTAAGAATTTCAAAGTTGGTGAATCTAGAAACTTGGCATTGGCGACAAAGCGGTGTGTTTTGTGTTCTGAAACAGTGGTATGCAGAACATAATCTGTAAAATGGCATTTTTGAAGCAAATGATAAATCCTCTTGTCAAAAAGGCGAACTACAGCAAAAAATTAAGTGTTTAGAAACCATTTGGCACACAAATGACTCTAATTCAACATGCATTCTACTAAAAACAATATCTTATAAACTTAATATAAATTATTCATCCTTCAATCCGCAACAACAGAAGTCACACTAATGTTACTTTAATTTAAATTACCTGCATAACTAAAACATTTACAACTATACAGTGCAAAGGTATTTTTTCGTAGTAAATAACGAGTTTTGACGACTTATCGCAAGTCAAAATTATTTGACGGCACGTCTATGCCTCATTAAGCACTTTTTTAGAAAAAATGGCACGTTGATCCATAAAGATTCGCCATCCCTGCCCTAGTCCCTTTAAATTGTTACGCATCCCACACACCATTTCCAGACCACATCTTTTTTAGTTTTTACTTTACCATTTTTGATTTGGAAGGGGTTTCCCCTTAACTCTCTTACCTATTTCCCTTTCTCTGATTTTTCTGTTTGAAGAGCCTTTGCATTATCCACCACCTATATACCTGCCGTGTCCCGGGACTGGCAACCGATAGCCATAAAGCAAGGATAATGACATGGTTTGGCTACTCTTGTTCATTTCTTACCTTGTGGTATCACAGACCATCCACCCATCCTTTTGTAAATTAGTACAATAAATAAATGAAATCGTTTGCAATTACAGTATAGAGTACACATTATTGCATGTGTGTGAACTGTTTATATAACTTGCTAATTATTATCTTTTCCATCACTTATCTCTTTACTATTTTTTTTACTTTTAGACATCATTATTCTTTGTTGAGTCGCTCTCATAGTACTTGTACAACAAATGTTTTCTACGAGATTTGATCATTGCAAATTCATTAATGACATTATTGTAATCCATTCCCGTTGTAATATCATTTTGGGTGCATAGCAACATCAAACTGTTAAGCTTTTCTTTTCCCATAGTAGATCTCATTTCAGTCTTTACTTTCTCAAGGGCATAAATGTTTCTCTCATGACTGGCTAAGCGGTGGTACGTTCACTGGAATTTTAATTTTTTTTTACTCCCCCAAATTTTTTCACTTTAGGCACGTGCGTATCATACCTAAGCGGAAAAGCGTCTGTCTCTACTGGGTTATCTTCACCTTATGAGTAGAAACAAAGTTCTGTTGAAAAGTCCAATCGTTTTCCTTGAACAGGTTTATGTTCAGGGGTTTCACTATCCTAGATATGGTAGTGACACTCCTTTCTGGCAAAAGTGATTCTCGGGTATACCTTCATATCTAACACACCACTAAAACAAAGGGTGTTTTTTTAGAAGTATAGAACTTTAAATTACAATAAAACAACGATGTATTATTCGATTGACATGAATTTTTTTTATTCGAAAGATAATCTTGTGGCATTACATTTTAAATTTGATTTCTGGCATAGGACTGCCACGGCTGGCTCGGATGTAGTCCAATCTGGACGTCCAATTTTCGATGACTTTTTCCAACATTTGTGGCCGTATATCGGCAATAACACGGCGAATGTTGTCTTCCAAATGGTCAAGCGTTTGTGGCTTATCCGCATAGACCAATGACTTTACATAGCCCCACAAAAAATAGTCTAGCGGTGTTAAATCACAAGATCTTGGAGGCCAATTCACAGGTCCAAAACGTGAAATTAGGCGGTCACCACAAACGTGTCTTTCAATAAATCGATTGTGGCACGAGCTGTGTGACATGTTGCGCCGTCTTGTTGGAACCACAGCTCCTGGACATCATGATGGTTCAATTCAGGAATGAAAAAGTTAGTAATCATGGCTCTATACCGATCAACATTGACTGTAACATTGTGGCCTTCATCGTTTTTGAAGAAGGATTCCACCAGCCCATAAAGCGCACCCAACAGTCAGTTTTTCTGGATGTAACGGTGTTTCGACATACACTTGTGGATTAGCTTCACTCCAAATGCGGCAGTTTTGTTTGTTGACGTAGCCATTCAACCAGAAGTGCGCTTCATAGCTAAACAAAATTCGCTTATGAAAATCGACCATTATTTTCGAAATAAAATTGCACAATTTGAAAGCGTTGTTCAGGCGTGAGTGTATTCATGATGAATTGCCAAACCAAACTGAGAATAAATCCCTTGACAGCTGTTAAATCGGTCGCCATCTTGGAAAGTAATGCCAACTTAAACTTCTATACCTGGAAAAAAACACTCTGTATTATGGAAGTCGGATGAAAAGTTCTCTGGAGCCCCCCTTTTTTTTTCTTTTGCTTCTTGAACAATTCTTGTATGTACATGGTCATTCCTGTGATAGAAAAATTCTTCAATGTTAAAAATGTTCTCATCGGTAAATAAAGATTATTTGTGGCCATTATGAGCGGGATGATGAATCAGTGGTTTTGCTTTAAGTTACTTCTAGTTCTTTGATTCCTTTGTAAGGAAATAGCCAATTATTTTTGGATAACATCTTGGTCTAAAACAGGTGTCGTCAACTTTTCAGCTGTGGCGTGCCAAACCAGTCTATCAATATGATTCAGTGTGCCACACAGTGGGACATTTTTGAAACAATACGATTCCCTTAATGATGTATGCGGAGTTAAAGAATAGAGGTCAATAACATATATATTAACAGTTTTATTATATATTAATTTTGCATCATTTAAAAATAGCTCTTAACATAAAAATATGCAGCATAAAATATTACTAATTCTTCAATAAAAATATAAAAAATTAAAATTGTACGCATATTATGTGTTGCTAAACAGATTTATTAGAATAAAAAACAGACAACATACAGTGGTGGCAAAAATTGTGGACACTTTTTAAAATTGTTATGTTTTTTAAGTTTGTATGCTTCTAGAAATACTTACATAGCACAAAATGCAAAATATTTTACATCATTTTAAAGGGATTTTAATTCTGAATTCAAAACAAAATTCAAATATTTGCAACGCAAATAAAATTATGCTGCAATAGCTGTCGATATACATTAGATACTGGTGATAGCAGGGAGTTATCAGAGCCTAGTGAGGTTGCCTTTATTATTTCTTACAGATTCACATCGATGTTTCATTGAGCTTAAAATAGTTTTAAGCTCTTCCTTCGTTATTAAATGGTGACAGGAAACAATTATATCCTCAATTAATTCCTTTTCCTTTTTTGGGTGCCTCATTCGAACAACAATTTTCAAACGGTGCCACAAGTTTTCTATAGTATCGTAGTCAGGACTGTTTCATGGCTCCGATAACAATAATATTTAGTCAAAAAAAACAATGAAATCAAATAAAAGAGTAGATTGGACATATGTGTGACGAGAAAGTGTTATTTTTTCTATGTTAAAATTTCATAACAGGTGTTCAGTAACTACATCTGGAGACTGAAAGTTTTGCTTAAGATGACAGGAGACAAATTTAATAAAAAAAATGCAGGAAAAGGCCAAAAATGGTGCCCCATATCTGTTGATGACAGAAGAGCAAAAAGTTCTATGTTTCAGAGAAAAAAGAATTTCATGGAGATCCATCACAAGTGATCAGAGTGATGCCAGTGTTTCTGTCAGCTCAAAAACAATCAGGAGTAGATTAGCAGATATAAGACTAAAAGGTAGAATTCCAAAAAGGCCCTATCTCAATTTATAGCAGCGCTAAAAAGGGCTATAGTAGGCAATGGAACACCTTTAATTGTACTAATTATTATTGGTTACAAATTATATAGAGGGATGAAACTAAAATATCGTTATTCGGTAATGATAGCCTAAAATATGTAATACTTAGAATAGCAGAAATGTTACATCATGACTGCATCCAGGCAAATGTGAGGTACCCACATAGTTTTATCATTTAGTCACATATCAGCAGATGGTATCGGTTGCCTTCATATTATCAATGAAACACTGAGTGTCATAAAATACATTGACACCATTCTGGAACCCAGACTTCTGTCCATCAGGAATCTATTTACCAACAATGTTTTATTTATTTTTCAGCAAGATTCTGTTCCTTGCCTCACAGTAAAGTAATTGATAGACTGGTACCGTTATAAGATCATCGAGTTGTTGTCCTAGCCAGGAAACAGTCCTGACCTCGATCCTATCGAAAACTTGTGGCACCGTTTGAAAACTGTTGTTCGAATGAGGCACCCAAAAAAGGAAAAGGAACCAATTAAGTATATAATTGCTTCCTGTCACCATTTAATAACGAAGGAAGAGCTTAAAACTATTTTAAGCTCAATGAAACATCGATGTGAAGCTGCAAGAAAGAATAAAGGCAACCTCACTAAGCTCTGATAACTCACTGCTATCATCAGAATCTAATGTATATCGACAGTTATTGCAGCATAACTTTTTTTGCATTGCAAATATTTGAATTTTGTTTTTTATATTGAATTCAGTATTAAATTTCCTTTAAAATAAAATAAAATACTTTGCATTTTGTCAATGTAAGACTTTCTATAAGCATATAAACTTAAAAACATAACAATTTTAAATAGTGTCTACAATTTTGGCCACCACTGTAAAGTATAAGTATTTCCCTTCATTATAGTTAAATAAAAGATATATAAAATTTATAATGTGGACCTAGTGCTTGCACCGTTCTATTTTCATACCGCAATATCAAGGGTAAAATTTGTTACTTTCAACTTGACATGATTTTGAGCATTCATTTGTTCAACAATTTCTTTGCAGATTCGGAATATTTTTCACAAGAAAGGAAATACGTAGATATTTAGAATCAAAAGCGGAAAGCAGAGTACATGAAATTTGTTCTCTTCAAACAATGAAATATCCCCAGCAATAACATTTAATAATTTACAATATAGCTGAAAATTTATCTTTAGAGTTATCTTTCAGATTTTTTCGTAATTCCCTAAACGTCCATAATTCTGAAGATGTTTTTCAAATAAGGGCCATTGAGAATTGTACCGCGTGTGACATGTGGCACGCGTGCTATGAGTTGCTGACCCCCGGTATAAAATCTTCGCTTTCTGTGTGACACATTGTTCTTTTCGACATGTTCATCTGGTATGACAACATGGTGCCACTCTTTATCACCGTTCAAGGACCATTGTTGTTACGCTTGTTTTTGTTGCACTGTTAAAGGACAGACAATAATGTTCACTTGTTGACAATCCGCAGAGCTGAAAACGTTGTCTCACTGTACCTGCATGCAATTGCCGTCCTGCCAACTAAGTTCCTATCTCGGAGTACATGACCTTGCTGCATCAACAGTCCACTCAATTGTTAGTCACCAGCGTTTCTGGGGCCCCGATAGCTTTTTATGTGACCTTTCTGAACCAATCTATTTTGTATTTGCATGGACTTCATATGCATGAACAATGCAGACAGTAATATAGAGGAATGATGAGCCTCATCTCCTATAAGCCCCACAGTTAATCAAATTCCAAAACATCTAATAGGTGTTCCTTTTTATATGAGGTATAATGACACGAAATTCGTTAACTCAACCAACGTTCGAATGTAAATTCCGAATAAGAGACCTGTTGTACCATCTCTTCTCTTTCATACAAACTGTATATTGCAGTATTGCTATCCGCAATTTGCAGATGAGTTGAAATGCCAGTGAAACACATATCAGTGAATCCCAGCAAATTGTACTTTCATGTAAATTTGATATTTGTTACAATTCTTTTTTTTGTCTCAACTTCATGGTGTTGAAATGTCAATGGCAATAAATGGTGAAAAAAAGAAGAAAGAAGATAAATTTTGTTTAAAAAAATATTTTCGTGTTACCTGTATTTTCTGAATTTAGATGGAAATTACACAGTACTATGTTACAACCAAACTCATTGGCGCAACAGTCCATGTGGGCCAAGGCCTTTTGTGCCCATCTCAGTATACGTGACCATTGGGCAATGATGTGCATGAGCAGATGTCCCGATCAGGTACTCAGTCTGAAGCGAACCCCCAGTGTTTAGTCCCCAAGCAAGCTTGGTACTCATTTATCAACCCACTGAAGGGATGAAAGGCTGAGTCAACCTTTCCCATCCCGAGGTTAGAACCCCGGACCTGAGGTGTGGAAATGATATACATTGCCACTCGGCCTGAACTATATTTAGGAATGTCTAACTTACTATCATTTTTCTGTAAGAAAAACACATGAATATGACAATCATATTTCTACTGCAGATAATCGAATGTAAAATATGAGACTCTACAGTTTAATTCATTTTTCATTCCCGATTAAATTGATTCATGTTTTCTTATATGCAACATATGCTCTACGTTTTTTCTATAGTATGAGAATACGTAAATTTTCCACCGTAATTCTATACAGAACAAAATTATTTATTGCATACTTCACTTCAAAACTTTAATGATGAGGAAGAATAAATCAGTCTATGAGCTAAACTGCAACAGTTTCAGTTTTTTAGTAATTATTGGGAGAATGTTTTCTGTTTCAAAATATGCTCCTGTTTCCTTAATGTTAAGTAAAGGCAGCCTTGAATGTTTGATCATAAGAAATGTAAATAATTTCTACGTTTTCTTTAAGAAAGGAAATCGACATTAAATGTGTCTTGTAGATATTATATTTGCTGTTTAAATTTTCATAAGAGTATTAATAAGCTCTAATCTCCGACATACATTAAGAGGCCGCGGTAGCCGAGTGGTATAGGTTTTGGATCGTGGCTGGCTTTGTCACGAGTTCGAGTCCAGTACCACTAAAGACCCGCCGTGTAGGGCAGCGATGCACGCTAAATCTGTCGATAGCTGAAATGTCCTCCCGTTGGTTTTGTAGTTAGGAGAGGGGGTGCTAGCTCAAGTGTCGTCCACGTCACTTGACCATGGTTCAAAATTACGTGGTCCGTCGCCAAAAGGCTTCGTGTAGCTGAACAGTGCGACGTTAATATTCACTCACTCACCCGACATACATTAGCTGTTTTACCATTTATTAGTCTGCTGCATTTTATGAATATTTAGATCAATTTCAAAAGTATCAAACACGTTAGACTAGTTTGTTGTTTATAGATTTTAAAAAATCTAATGAAATTAAATGAAATACGCATTATGTATGTTGGTACTTTGTACACTTCCGCTATTGTCGCTTGTCTCGTCCCCTACAACTTATTCCTTCTACGAGTTCCCTCATACTGAGTGGACATACCATCCCAGTCGTCTCGAAGTAGAAAGTGTTATATTAAGTGACTCCTTTTTAATTATACTTTACTCTAAAATGCATTGGCAAATTGTTATTTACCTATGCATTTATCATAATAAATCTTTGACTGTTATGGATTAGAGTTTTATTTCTCTCTCTTGAGTACTATCGATGTTAATTTTATTGCCGGCATCTCGCCGCATTTAGACCTACCACTCCCTATTTTCATTGATCCGTATTAAGGCTGTTTTCGGCAAAAGTACGAGAGCCTGAACTAAACGCGGAGTACATTTTCAAACAGAAAAATGACTCAACTTTCATGAGAATTTGCAACATTATAATTTATACATCTGTTAAGAAGATAGTCTTTCTATCTGTTAATAAGATATATATATATATATATATATGTTTCTAAAATTTCAAATATATATATGTTAATATATATTATTTTTAAATTTTATTCCGTGAATATTATTTTTTTTAAATTTTAACACGTGAAAGGACAACTAATTTAACATTACAATATAGGAGAAAAAACGCGAAACACATTTTACGCCAGAAAAAATGGCTCAGCTCGGTCGAAAAAGCGAAGAATGATAAAACATGTTTTCTAAGGGAAAGTGAAGAGAGAATATAATATTAATTTTTCATTCCTTTTATATCTGAAAAAATTTACCTAATTCGGGTCCTATTATTTAACATTAACCGAAGACAGCCTTAAACGGAGAGGCAGCGTTTAAAATGTCGCTGGTTTCTCTCAATAGACAACGAGGCACTTGCAAAAGTAAAATTGCTAAATATTCGAATTTCCTAAATGCTTTCCAGAAGACAAAAACGCGGACTTTATCAAACTTAATAATAAATTAAGTACAGTGAAGGAGGTTATAAAGAAAATCAACCAACTAAAATGCGCATATTATAGTCTATCTGATGACACAGATCTCAAAGATGCTCTGGAGATAACAACTGATCTCGAAGAAAAAACTCAACAACTGGAGGTAAGACTTCAGATCATTTTATCCCAATTTAAAAAGAAAAATTCTAAAAATGATAATAAAATAATAAAAAACAACATAAAATTACCGGACTTATCTTTGCCCACATTCATTGGAAAATTTCAAAAGTTTGAACTGTTCAAAAATCAATTTATGAATGTAATTGGGAACAATTCATCTTTAGGCGATAACTCAAAAATTATGTTAGTTAAAAAGTGCGCTAAAAATGATGCTTCACTTATTCAGAATGATCAAGACCACTTAAGCTTAAATTAAAGAAGCCTCTATTAATTCATTTAAAGTTATTGATTACAAATTGGTTAGAAGGTCCTTTGCAAAAAATAACCTTCACACAGATTAAGATTAGCTCAGTGCTTCTCAAACTGTGGGGCGCGCCCCCCTGGGGGGCGCGATGACCTTACGAGGGGGGCGCGAGCATATCGAAAAAAAAGATTTAAAAAATAATTAGTTTACTGAAATGAATTAAAACAAAATACTTTCAGACATAATAAAAAATGCACTTTTACTCTGATATAATTTATAGGCGATATTAAGCCATCAAAAATAAAAACTTCTTCAATACCTAATTAGCTATCTTTGATCCTATAACCAAATAAAAAACTTTTATTTGATTTACTGTCATCCCGTGATGAGAGATTTTTTTTATTACGCTTTTAACCTAACATACTACTCTTTCAGAGAAAAACCAGATCCCGGACCCAGAATCGAAAAACTTTAGGAACATAAAAAATTCATCACTGTCATTATTTTTGAAATACTGCACATTATAGCTGTAATCTGTTTGACCTTCTAAGTTATTGGTACAGTTAGTTATGACCCCTCTCTTACGTGTTCTCTGTTGCGCTTTTTTTCATGCAAAAGAGTTTTATGATATTTGGAAAACCACGGAGAACACACACACACTATCTCATGAAGGATTACTTGGCCAAGACATATTTTTATAAATATTCTCAATGTATAGAGCATAACGAAAAACGTTTCACACAATTTTTTAGCAGTAATATACATAATGAATATACTTTTTTTACCCGGAAGTGGTCGCGCGGACACACAGATTACGAAATCGTTTAATTCTGGCAAAACTGTTTATTTATTACCAAAGAAAAAAATTGAAAAGTCCTTGAAAATAGGTAAGTAAACTTTCTCTTAGCTAAATCATTCACTGGAATCATGATTTGTATCGTGTACAATAAAATAATTATAAAAAAAAAAAGGATTTTTATTATTTTATTAACCCCGACCGTACCGAGTGCGCGCCTGCTCCGGGTTAAAACATGTTGGTCTTTTCACTTTAAATATTAAAAATAATACAATTATTCTTCATCGATATTTTATATTATTGATCATTATTTAACATCAGTGGCGCACACAAATATCCGGACCCCCCAAAGCCCTTGATTTTTTCCGATTGATTATAATTTTAAGTTTATAGTACGCAAAATTTAGTTAAGTATTTGTTATTAATGATTAATTTTATTAGTTAATGCTAATTATTTATTCAGGAATTAGTTTTTTACTGTGTTTTGTTCCCGAAAATCGACAAAATCAAAAAGAACCTGATACAAGATTGGTGAACTTTCGACCCCGGACCCCCCTTGAAAAATTCCTGTGTGCGTTACTGTTTAACATCAATTATAAATGCTAATTCTGTGAGGCTTAAAATTACAATTCGCTTAAAACTAATTATAATTTGAGCAACGATTTAAAAAAAATCATTTTACGTTTTTGTAAACATTGTCGAGCACTTGGTTTTGTGCTTCCCTTACAATTCAGCTATTATATCAATAATGTTTTATTTTCTTATAAATGAACTCGAGCAAAGAGCGGGCACTTCAGCCGGTATACTTTTAATGTATCAGTGCTGCACAGAATATTTTATAACTAATTAATTAATACTAAATTAAGAACAAGTTTAATAAGTATTAATGGCGTCCATGAGCTTGTCTTGGAAAGCAAAGTTTTTATAAGGAATGCTTATTATTAGAAATTGACCCTCTGAGTTCTTTTTCTATATTTAGCAGATATCTATATTTTGTCTTCTAAGCAGCTACCGCATTTTGTAATATGTTCAATATAAAAATTAGAGAAGGAAAAATAACATAATAATTATCCTATTATTTTATTTATTTATTTATTTTGCTTAAAAGTAGTATACAAATTTTTTAATACTTATGTTACTAATTTGTATGGTTTATAATTAAGATCGCCTGTTGTAACTTTAGCGTCAAAGTGCATTATTATTGCATTCAGTACATTATTAATGTATAAGGGGGGCGCGAAAAAAATTGTGATCGAAAAGGGGGGCGCCAGTATTGAAAGTTTGAGAAGCACTGGATTAGCTAGTAAATATTTAAAGTATTAAAAATGAAATTAACAAAAACAAAAAAAATAATAAAATAATTTCTCTACTTTTAGATTCTTTTGTATAATCAAATAATATAATAATACACCTTGAACTTACGTGATAGGTAGGACTGAGTGTTAACCGCGTAAGTCAGGGTAAAATTCCGCATATTGAAATGATTTTTAGTTAGGCTGAAGACGAAAGAAAAAAATAATTTAGGAAAAATGTTTAATATAATCTTAGATAACGCAAATAAAAAATTGCAAATCGTAATTTTAATATAGAAAGCTCCACAAAACTTAACCCTTTATCTGCCGACGGTACTTATAAGTACCACTCACTTTAAAATAACATATAGTAGGCAATTTTACGAATATTCTGACAATACTTCGCAGGAATATTCTTTGAAATCCACTCTTCCAAGATATATTGCAGCACGGGTTCTATGATGAGTATTTTAGTGGGGAAGGTGAATAGTTTTATAGCAGAAATTGTGTTTTCAGCGGATTGCAAATATTATCGTTTTTGTCCCCAAAAAATAGTTTTAATGTCAAAATTGAAGTGTCTTATTTTTTGTATGTTAATGAAGACCTTAGATAACGATTTGACTACTTATTTTTAGTGAACAGTGTATATAATTAATTTTACAGTGGAATATCTTTAATTAATTAATTAGCTCTGATTAAATTTCCCAAAGTTGAGTATTTTGTTTATGAATATCCCTTAATTTTCAATGTAGTGATCCAAAAAAATATTGCATGAAACCAATTGCAGTAAATCATAATGCGGTACATAAAGGGTTTACAAAGCAATCCGCCGGCTCAAAGATTTTTTTTCCCTCTAGCAAAATTTCCTCGTTAAATGCTAATAATTCTTTTATTCCTTGATTTTATTGAAAAAATACGCTTTTCTTTGGAATCTGAGTTTTCTAAAAAATTTGTAATCATATTCAATTAAACCGAATGCTTCTGTCAAATTACCAACCATCATTCGATCTTCTGATTGAACTGGGTCTGAAGACTCAGGTTCTTCAATACCTTGCTCTTGTTCATGAATGTCTATGAGCTCATCCATTGTCAGCTCTTGATTGTGAGAATCCGGCAGTTCTTGAACGTCATCACTATCCACTTCTAAATTTATTTGTCTGGCAAGATCGACAACTTCTTTAATCCCGTTACCAATTTCATCAGGCTCTGATTCCGCCTAAGTTTGCGATGAAAAAAAAACGAATCAACAACGAGATTTGAAAATAGCGTAACTCCGGGTTCGCGTAAGTCGGGGTAGTGTAAGTCGAGGTGTTACTGTACTTTCCTTTCTTAGTGAATACAAACTTTATTAATCGTACGCGTTAAAAACCTAAAAAAAATTAGACACATAAAATAAATGTATTACACATATAGCATTTTAACTTGTCTCGTTTAATCTCGAACCTTGTATATTTTTTTCCCGTAGTTTGGCTAACCACTAAAACAATTCTGAACTTGTAATGCTTATTATATACTGGTAGCCATCTTGGATTTTGTGAGTTTTCTCCAGCTCTGATACTTTGATTCCCTCCTTGAATATAAGATGTAATTTTATTGTGAAATTTTGATCATATTTTCATGATTATTTGTAAAAAGCTACAATTTGCGTTTGTGTGTAAATTAATGATGTCTAATTTTTCAATTAGCAATTAATTGTTTTTATTCTATTAATTCATCAGCATTTTTTTTCTTTATGCAAAAAGTGGAATTAATTTTTGGAAATAAATAATTCACATCAATAATTACGATGCAGGAAAGACAATTTTATTTAAAACTCATGATTATATTTAATTAAAAAAATTAGTACATAAAAGTGATTTAAGTATTAAGTTTTATATGCTTAAAATAATTTTTTAAAGATTATTGAAGAAATTGAAATTAACAACAAAAAAAACATAACGTTTAAGTGGATCTTTCACATGTTTCTTTCATTTCTTTCCAGTCTATGCTACAGGTTCCATAATTTGGCTTTATCCATCCTTGAGAGTATGTCATTTCTGCGAATAATTCCTCCGTCTTTTCGTTCAATAGTGATACCATTATTTTTCGAGAAGGCATAGCTATCGTACATCATTACTGAGTCATAATCGATTTCAAACTCAATCCATTGATACCGGTTATAACTTAGCTTCCGAAATTGATTTTTGGCATCTGAAATTTAAATAAACAATTAAAGAAATATACTCACAATAATGTATCAAGGTGTGTAAAAGTTCCACCAAATTTTTTGGAGAAACAAATTTCCAATTGAGTTGACGTCACACATGAAGTTTGGAATAGCTGGCCAATAAAATTTGTAGATACCCAGAATATAATGCAAAGTGTTTCCAATGATATAATATAAGTATAAGCGGTTAACCCTTTCGCGGGCAGTGGCTAATAGATCTAGTCACATATTAAAAAAATTTTCTCCAGCGGGTGGTGGATATTTAGTCTATCCACATGTGTTAATTGAAGCTAAAACGCATAAAAAGTCATACAGATGGCAGCACGATGCCTTTTTTGCATTTTATGTCTTCTGATGGGTAGTTAAAAACAGTTTTCTTGGTGTTAATCTACAAATTGTATTTTGATTACTATAAATAAATTTTCTGAGCTTTGAAAAAAATTTCAACATGTCTTAAGTGTACTTTGTGACGTATCTTTACGGAATATTCTTACTAATCCTCTTGAGGAATTTTCGGGCTAGCATTGGCATTTAATTCACAGCCATCTCTCTCAAGAAGAAACCCTAATATGTAGATTAATTCGACTATATAAACTCAGAATTTTGTAATTGTAAGATAGAATGAGCTGAGAAACTGTTACGGGAGTTACGAAGGTGAGATATAATTGATTTTCACAGCTTAAGTTAAGAACGGAGTTTCCCACTGTGTTATATAAGTGGATTGGGAATTTATAGTCAAAGATAGATTAGGTTAAAATAAATTGATTACTTGAACTTGTTCACTTAGGGTTTATTGCTTTCTTTATATCACTTCTAGGTATTCACTTGTGGTTTAACTTGTTGTTGATTAGTGTGCTTGAATAATAATGAATAATAATTATTATGGAAGAGTTTCTGGTCTTACTTAGTTTCCTCCCACACTCTTAAGTAGGCAGATGGTGAGGGAGTGACTTTAAGGGGAAGTCGCTCACAACTTCACTCTCCTCTGAATGAATTAAACAAATGTGCAATTAAAAAATTGTTTTTATTTAGATTTTTTGGAATGCTTTTATATAGTGAAGAGGACGACATCCAAGTTGTCCCCCCCCTCCTAAGTTCCACACCAACGGGAGGACGTTTGAACTCTTGACAGATTTAATGTAAACCGCTCCTCAACATGGCGGGTCTGCAGCGGTACTAATCTCGAACCCATGACAGGCCGACCACGTGTTCGTTGCTTTGATCACTGAGCTACCGCGGCCTCTATAAATGTATGGGAGTTAGTGGCAGAGGTGGATTAAGTTAGTTAGAGGCTCCTGGCGGTAATAGATTTAAGGCCCATGGGCTCATGATTCGAAAAACTAGATTAGTGAAAAGAGTTGCTTACTTTAAAAACTCAGCTAAAGAAAAATTCTAACATAGTATATAGAAAAACTAAAAACCTTACTGAAGAGCTTACAGTTTTGCTATACAACTTGATTTCTCTTTGGTAAATTCATCAATTATTTTTGCCGTATCTATTTTGTACAAACATTTTTTTTGTTCTGTATATATTTCTGTGTATTTTATTTCTGTGTATTTTATTTCTGTGTATTTTATTTCTGTGTATTTTATTTCTGTGAATTTTATTTCTGTGTATTTTATTTCTGTGTATTTTATTTCTGTATATTTTGTTCCGTATATGTCACGTTGCTCAATTTGTCTTTTGACCCATAGTACTTCCTAAATCATTTTTAACACGTTTTAAAAATGAAAAAAGATCTTTCACCTGATGCATTCAATAACGGTATTGTTAGAAATATTTTCAAAAGTATTTCTACATTAGAATATCTCTTGCAACTTGATTAATTTCTAGTAGAAAGTTTTCCTTATATTTTCTTGTTTTCTTTTATCTTCTTGTTCCAATTCATATTGTCACAATTAAACTATTCAATATCATCTTTGTAAGTTTGTGTAGCTTTCTTTTTTCTCTCATCAAAAATACAATAAAGTGTTCTATAACGGTTTGATCAATCTCAGCTCTCTCTTCGGGATAGTTCTATTCTTGCCTTATCGCAAATGACATAAAATGAATTCTCACTATGAAATTTTTCCTTCTTTCAAAAATTCGCAACCGACTTCTTTACTTTTACCAAATATATTTTTTTCCTTTTACTGCCTGCGAGCTTGTCCAGTTTCCTCTTCTAACGAGAGCCCTGATTAATCAGTTGCTCCTTGTCCATGTTTCCAAATTCATTTAAGGTATCCGACTACGTTCGAAACCGTGATTTTGCAAAAGCATATAACTGGATACTATTTCTGATATTTAGTGTCACTTAGATTAGAAAATGTATATAAAATTGTTTTAAGAATATTATTACAATAAAAAATTACTTAAGTACAATATTTTGACAAAAAATGAACATAGAATGACCAATTTTCAAAATAATCTCATTCAGTGAAAAATGTTTCTGTTATAATAATATTTTTCCTGTATATAGATCAGACCTCTGTGCAGAGGCTCAACAAGAATTTTTGAACTATATAACTTAGAAGTGGGTTTATCCATGTTTTACGGCAACACAGGGGAGAAATTTTAAGAAAAAAAACACCGATAATTATTTCAATGGGTTGTTACTCTGAAAATAATGTGAGTTTTTCAAAAAAAAATAATACAGACTCTCTGGAGAAGTCTTTGCTTTATAGAAGCAAAATATTATTATTTTAGATGCATTTTTTATAAAAGGAAAACATTTTGAAAAAAGGTTATTCTAAGTTAATTTTTTTGCCAAAATATTGTATTTAAATAATTTTTTTTGTCAAAATGTCCTTAAAACAATTTTATACATATATTCTAATCTAAGTGACACTAAATATAAAAATTATCCATTTATGCTCTTTTTTAAAATCACGATTCCGAACTTAGTCGGATACCTTAAGAAATTTTAGATATAACTTTCTAGTGATTTCAGTTGACTAGATCTTTTTAATAATTCATCCTCAACTTATTGCATTGATTTTCTAGAAGTATTTATTCTCTGAAGTATGATTTTTTTCCTGATCATGGTCATTAGGGAAGTTTCATATTTGTTGATCTGTTCTAAAAGGGCAGCTGCCTCCTTTATTTGTTTTTCAATATTCGTATCTCGGATTTCTGCCAGGGCCACTTTTATTAACCTTTATTTTGCTATTAAGGCAAAAATTCAACTACATTTTGAAATAGTTTGCTTTGAACTGGACATACCTTTTATCACATAGCTTCATTTTGTTTCATTTATCTTCATTAGTAAACTACACTGATGGAAATAAAAATCCCATCACCAAGTAGGGAGTTGTGCTATTTCAACGAAATTTGGCAGGCGTGTTTATACATCCGAAAAATGACTTTGATTCACATTTCACATTAATCGCATAAGTGTGGCGATAATTGCGCTACTATTAGAATGCGAATCAAGTGTACCTTAAATACATGCTATAAAGTTCGAGAATTATGGCTGAGATTTGACATAGTGAGTTAATGTTAGTCCAGAATGACTTTAAGTAGTCAAAGAAGCCATTATCAACAACTCCCTGAATTTGAGCGAGGTAGCACAATAGAGCTAAATAAGGTGGTTTTCTTTCCACGATATTACAGAGACTTAGTAGGAATGTATTCACTGCGCATGATTTTTGGCAGTAGTAATCCCGGGAAGGCACTAACTCAAGAAAACTATGTTCCAACCACGCACGGGTTACTACTGACAGAGAAGACCTCCGTATTCACACCACATGGCTGAAGAACATCATAGTGCATTTACAGCACAAATTACAGTTTTTTTCGGCACCAGATTGTCAGAGTAAACTGTTACAAATCAATCTTATGAGAAATAACTCCCAGCCAGAATCCCTACAGCGTTCATACCATTAGCTTCAAATCATTAACATCTGCGACTTCAATGATGTCACGCTAGATATCACTAGACTGAGGAGTGTGGCGATGTATTCTCCTATCCGATTTGTACCTGTTTTGGTACCAGTGATACAGTGGCGTAGAATTTTAACCCTCCTCCTCTGCAAAGTCAGGTTTTGGACCCCAAGACGTATCTGGCTTTAGTCAAGCTATGCTCCCTTTCTTAAAATACTGCCCCACCCCCTCAGTGATGTCTGTATATTGATTAGAAGAATGCCATGTCAGCACCTGCGAACAGCATTTCTGCAGCCTAGACACACTGGGCCTCCATCTAGAGTTATGGTCGGGCCCGAATAATTTTCTTTGATTGCAGGGCTGCTACACGACTAAAATCCGTTGAAATCATCGGAGATGTTACATAGGTTTCAGATATACTTGTTGCATGTTGAATTTATAACAGGAATCCATCAAGCTTGAGGCCCCCGGTGGCCGCCAAGTCCGCCAGCCGTTTAATCCGCCTCTGAGTCCGGGTACTTGGCGCGAACATTTTGTGCCAAGTCTTAACTAGGATTTAACAAAAAAGAAAAAACAGCACCTGTGTAGTTTGAAGCGTTGTATATGATGGGAAGTCTGTAACATTGTGAAACTTTATGTCATAAATATTGTGCATATTTAAATTATGCGAGTTTCATTCACAAAAGGAATAAATGCTGTATTTAAACGAGATGATAAAAGTAATGCTGTTTTGTAAGTGGAACCTTATATTAACGGATCATATTCAAAACACGCAATACTATTATTTCGGAATACAGGAAATAGCAAACACTCCTATTCATTATTCCTCTTAAACTTGGCTGTGGCCGCGGTAGTCTGGTAGTCGAGGTATCGGATCGTGGCTACTTTGTCATGAGTTCGATCCCAGTACCACTAAAGACACGCCGCGTAGGGAAGCGATGCACATTAAATCTGTCAAGAGCTCAAACGTCCTCCCAATGGTTTGGTGTGGTAGTCAGAAGAGGTAGGTGCCTCCTCGGGTGTCGTCCTCGTCACTTCACCATGGTTCTAAATTATGAGGTCCGTCGTCAAAAGCCCTTTTGCAGCTGAACAGTGCGACGTTAATATTCACTCCTCACTCAAACTTAGCTGGTTTGTATAATCCATTTCTTTTATTGTGGTTCCAGAACTTAATGTTGAGATAGCTGATTAAAACTGACGAATAAGATATATAATAGTACCAGTGGCGTAACGTACACCCCCGTAATAACCACCATCGCGGGGAGGGGGGAGGCAGGATTCTAGGGGCACAAGGCCTGATTGACGTCGAGTACGTATTTAAACGATTTATAAAATATTAAAGACAAAATCTGACTTAGCAGGGTTGGCCTAATATTCTCCGTTACGGCACAGAATACTACAATAAAACTTCGAATTCAAATAGTGTCGACAGAATTATAAGCAAACTAATTACCTGGATGAATATTTTCTCGATGAATTATGAGATAATTGTCTCTATCTGGCCTATTATGTTCATGCTCAAAACCAATAGCGTGCATTAATTCATGCAATACGGTACCAAAATCTCTACAACCCATGCCAAGAGAAATTCGAGGTGTGCAATTGGAGACTCCTTCGAAAAAACACCTGAAATCATAAAATACAATCCAAATAAAAATGAAGCATTAAAATAAGTAGAATAGAATTTTAAAAATAAATCATATGGCATATATTTATCAATTCATAATCAAAGTCTTCAAAGTAGTGATAATAACAATTTAAAACTCCTAAAAAATTCTCAAACTACTTACCCGTCATCTTTAGTAATTTTAAGGTAGCACGGCTGATTGTACCTTTCTTCGAATTCAATTCGAGAATGTTTTTCAATTTCGTCCATGGCACTTTCAATCAATCCCTGGTTATAACCTGAAAGAAAAATTGGACGGAAATGCAACTAAATATTCAATTTTTTATGATAATACATTTGGAGGAGGAGGGGATATAAGCAGAAGTCTGTTTGGAATAACGTATTTTTCCTTACTATTCTAACCCAAATTCTTAAAACTAATCTTTATAAGATCAAAGCAAGGTTTGTGGATTGTTATGATAGACATATGATCTTTCACGTACCCCGAAAAAAAAGTCACATGGTGTTGAATCCGGTGAATAAGGAGCTATGCAGCTTTGCTTATGCTTTTGGTAGTCATGGCAATGACACCATCCTCGAATTTGGGTTCGCTTTTAGACGACAGCAACGTTCTCGCCTCCGTAACTGCTGCAATTGGGCCACCGATATTTCTAGTATGGTCATCATTGACATTTCCAGTACAAAAAATACCGGCATGATGCAGTATTTTCCTTTGGTGTTTCTTTCTCTCTCACACCCACTATGCATACAATCAACGTGTGAAGATTGAAAAAAATAATCTATGTGAATAGCCGTCTTTGTAAAACATTTTAGAACTATCATTTAAGGTATCCGACTACGTTAAATTATTTAAATACAATACCAAAAAATATTGTATTTAAATAATTTTTTTTGTCAAAATGTCCTTAAAACAATTTTATACACATTTTCTAATCTAAGTGACACTAAATATCATAAATATTATCCATTTATACGCTTTTGCAAAATCACGGCTCCGAACTCAGAGGGATACCTTAAGATAGATGCTTGCATGATTAGTTTTATAGAAATTAATTCAAGTCAATTTGTAACAAATTTCATCGCAATTATATAGCAGAGAGGAGATAGGTTACATAATTACTTTAGACACAAATAAAAACACTAAATTACCTAAAATTTGGAGAAATACAGGGAATAACTTCCGTGATATATATATATATATATATATATATATATAAAGAGTGTTTTTTTCCAGGTATAGAAGTTTAAGTTGGCATTACTTTCCAAGATGGCGACCGATTTAACAGCTGTCAAGTGATTTATTCTCAGTTTGGTTTGGCAATTCATCAAAACGATCATCAAGCAAGGCGTAGTCGAAATGGGTCCAAAACGAGATTGCCGTTGTTCCCGATTTTCATAAGTGAATTTTGTTTAGCGATGAAGCGCACTTCTGGTTGAATGGCTTCGTCAACAAACAAAAATGCCGCATTTGGAGTGAAGCTAATCCACAAGTGTATATCGAAACACCGTGACATCCAGAAAAACTGACTGTTTGGTGCGCTTTATGGGCTGGTGGAATCATTGGTCCGTACTTCTTCAAAAACGATGAAGGCCACAACGTTACAGTCAATGGTGATCCGCATAGAGCCATGATTACTAACTTTTTCATTCCTGAATTGAACAATCATGATGTCCAGGAGCTGTGGTTCCAACAAGACGGCGCAACATGTCACACAGCTCGTGCCACAATCGATTTATTGAAAGATACGTGTGGTGACCGCCTAATTTCACGTGTTGGACCTGTGAATTGGCCTCCAAGATCTTGTGATTTAACACCGCTAGACTATTTTCTGTGGGGCTATGTAAAGTCATTGGTCTATGCGGATAAGCCACAAACGCTTGACCATTTGGAAGACAACATTCGCCGTGTTATTGCCGATATACGGCCACAAATGTTGGAAAAAGTCATCGAAAATTGGACGTCCAGATTGGACTACATCCGAGCCAGCCGTGGCAGTCCTATGCCAGAAATCATATTTAAAATGTAATGCCACAAGATTATCTTTCGAATAAAAAAAATTCATGTCAATCGAATAATACATCGTTGTTTTATTGTAATTTAAAGTTCTATACCTCTAAAAAAACACCCTTTACTTATTTCTAGTAAACTTAATTAACATTTGGTAATGAATTTCAAATAAAGTGGTTCCAATCATCTTACTTACTCAAAGCAGGATCAATTTTATAGAGAATTCTATAGGACCCATCTTTCGCCTGCACAAAATAGATAAATAAATAAATAAATAAAGCTAAAGCTCATAAAATGAATCTTTCAAATCTTTAGAATCTTTAATAAACACACTCTTAAAACTACATCACTATCGAATACATAGCTAAATGAAGAGTAGTTAGTTCCTATTTATTGGAAAGTAGTAATACTTATTTTAAAAAAAATAATTTAAAAAATTCACAAGAACATCAACGCATCCATATGTATTATTTTACTTTTAAAATTAAAAAATATATATTAACATTTTTGCCAGTTTTAATTTTTGTTTCATATGCATCTTTCAAAGGTTTTTTTTCAAATTTTTAATTAAACTGATTTGATATAACATCACTCTATATGCATTCTATAAAAATTGTACCATAACAATAAAATAAAAAATACCATGTAAAATACCATAAAAATAAAATACAAAATAACATGTAAAATACCATAAAAATAAAACACAAAATACCATGTAGAATACCATAAAAAGGAAATACAAAATAACATGTAAAATACCATAAAAATAAAACACAAAATACCATGTAGAATACCATAAAAATAAATTCGTCGTTGCACATTTTTAGTAACTAAAACCTGATGTTTAAATACCATACAATTGCATTTACCTCACTGGTCCTTTTCCATTTAAATGCATAAAGAATCGGTTGCTATGCAAGGTGCACCACAATATAACAGATAGTTTCTTATACAAATAATAATTTATTTATACTTTTTGAAGTATAATTATCCTTGATATAAATACATTTGTTTCTTCTCAACCATTCCCTGAAAACAAAATTGATAATTGCGTAGACCCTCCTTAACTCAAACCGAACCATATTCTAATTTCAGACACTATCTCTGAAGATCCGCTGCGTAGAGAGGCTGTTGTACGTTACATCTGTAGAGCGTCAAAGTCCCCTCTCATTGGCGTGGTGTTGAAGTTCAGAGAGGGTAGGGCCAGCTAAGATGTCCTCCTCGTTAATCAACCATGGTTCAAAATTACGAGGTCGTCTCCAAAAGCCTTCGAGATGCTTAAGAATGCAAAGTTAATAAACCCTCACTCACTTTTCCATCAGTAACTGCTTTATGAATCCGAACAACCATATGCACACACAACGGGTTTCTCTTTAATTATTCGGCAGTTGAAAAATTCTCAATCAATATCTACGATGGAAGATCCAGTAATCAATTTTACTGTGCGAAATCAAAAGAGCATACTTAAAACTGCCATCTTGGAGGGTATGATAAAATTCAAGGATAATGTAAAAAAGTACATTTGTTACTGTTAAAGTGTATAATTCGTGTGTATATTAATCTAAGTGTATATTTACCGTGTGTATTTTATAGGATAACTAGAGGTATTTCATGAAATAACTCAACAAGTCAGTTAAAGTACAGAATAGATGAAGTATTTCATACGTTACCTCGTTATTCTATGAAATAACTAATGATAGATCGTTAAAGTGAAAAACAAACAATTCCAAAGTTATTTTACAAATGGATTGATCCCAAATAACTAAAATTTCTCGATAAATATATTTTATTCCTATTGCAGATGATTAATTGATAAATAATAAGGAAAAGCAGTTGATATAATTTACTATTACTCACTAAAGGAAGAAAAAGAATATTTTGCAGAAATAGTTATACTTAAATATTATCAAAAAAATGCATGCCAGGAAGAGAAAAACTGTTGCTCCAGAAAAGCATTGTGTAAACTTTTTCAAACAAAAATGTCAGAAAATAGCGATTTAAATTTTATGAAGAACTTCATTTTAAGTACTTACCATTATGTATTAGAGAAAGGATTGCCTTGATGAGACACTTTGAATTGCGGTTCAAAACTAACTATAAAAGTAGCTAGAACCGGTTCAAATAACTTTCAAGTGCCGTATTTTACACTTAAACGATAAAGTAATTGTTATTCTATAGAATACCTAGTTAATTCGCAGAATTTAATAATTTTATATACTTTAACTGACTTGTCTAGTTATTTCATAAAAAACCTAGTTAGTCTATTAAATAAAAGATTTCACACTTTAACGGTCATATACAGCAAATTTAAGGTATTTTGAAAAATTAAAATGATTCCTAAGAAATTATTTTTCCTTTGAAAGAATGTTTAATTACATACTATCGCAACAGTGCCATCGTTCCAGATAACTCGCCAAATTGACAACCCCGATTTCGCTTGCGTTGTACTCACTGAGTTGGCAACCATGTGCTTCGTTTCATATAATGTGGCCGATAAGGTTGAGATACTATTTAAGACTCTAAAAGATCAAGAAGAATATTTCTTGGAATATTTCCAAAAAGAATACTCATATAATCCATCTTAATTATTAATTTCTAGTGCAATTTTTACTGCACATCTATTCACTATTTTTGAATGTCACTCAAAATATTTGTTCATTTTGGCTTCCTCTACTTGGCAAATCCCGCCCCTTTCTATTCAACTCAATTTCTAAGACCCCTCAGGCAGCCAATGAGAGTCTCTATCATCACTTGCCATGCACCAATGAAAGAGCAGCCTTTCAGCTCTCCTTCTTCTTGAACATTTAACTTCATGCGCGAACTTTATCTGCGCGAAGACCGTAAGACCGATAATATTTAAGTACCAAAGAATATCCTTTGTTTTTCACTGTTTGTATGTTAAACCTAATACAGTCATGCGAAAGCGCTTAAAACGAAATATCGGTTAACACGAAATAATACAAACAAACCAACAAACTACTATGTCCCACACAAACTACTAGTCCCAACAAACTACTATGTATTTTTATGCAAGCTTTTTCTCTTAGCATGAAATGAAAATAAAAAGATTTTCCTTCTGGGAATGAACTAAATAAAACACCAGAGATTTAAGAGGGATGTGAAATGAAAGAGAGGTGGTTTCGCGTTATTTTTCTGTATTATTGAACTGCTTTACTGTATCACCGAAAGAATTCGTTGCAGTAGATGATGATAATGTGTGTTCAGCACCAATTATGAGAGACAAAGTTCGTTCAAAAATATCATTGATACAGGTGCCGACGGCAAAAATAAAATGAATAATGCAGCTCATGTTCCCACGTTATTCGAAATGAGGAACATGAGGAAAATTATGCGCAGTTATTTAAGCGTATTTTCCAAAGACGAAATGAAAAACAAAATGGACGACATCGAGCAATTTTTTGACTATTTGATCAAACTATTGACTATTGTTTTTCAAAGAACTTGAAAGTTTTGTATTACATTGTCTAGTGAATGTTTTTGTTTCATTGATTTTTATTACTTACATGCTTATATGCATACCTTTGTAAATAAAATGTACTTTAATAAACTTAATTTTGTTGAATATATGGGGTTTTTTTTTGCAATATCATTTGACATGAAATTCTTTTAACCCGAACAAATATTTCAGTCCCCTCAGTTGAGTGTTAAACGATTTTCACTGTAGATTTAAGTGTTCATTTAAAATATTTAGAGTCATAATACTAATTTGATAAACATCAGAAGAATTTGTAAAGTTTAAAAATATGGAACATCACTTTTTAAGGAATGAATTTCAACAAATCACAATCACATTTGGAAACTACTGAAAATGAATCTTTCTGCATACAGAAACTTGCTGCGAGCTTGCTGTATCCTGATGTGTCCCTATTAATATCTATGCTCCATCTTGCGTTGTCACTGCTCAATTGTTTTAAAAAAACAGTTGATAACGATCTATAATTCTTCCATTTATCTCCCTTTTTGATGACAAAAGGATGCAAATGTTCTTCGAAAGCTTACCAAATCAACCAAATTAGGTACTTTTCCATTAACGTTTAGAAATCAGTGATTTAAATAATCATTTTGGATAACTCTAGTAGAAATTATTACATCGATTATCTTTGGAATATAAAAAGAAAAACTTTTTTTAGAAATATAATATCTATGTTACCGTTAAAGTGTTTAATTCAGTTATTTCATAGAATAACTAGGTACTTAATAAAATAACTAGACAAGTCAGTTAAAGTATATATTAGATGAAAATTTCATACTTTACCTAGTTTTTCTATGAAATAGACCGTTTAAGTGAAAAATACACAATTTTAAAGATATTTTATAAATTAATTGATCATACACATAGCTAAATCTCTAGAAAAATATAATTTGTCCCTTTTTCAGATGATATAATTTATTATTGCTCACATTGCTAAAATTAGTTAAACAGAAAGAGGAAAAAAGCATATGTTACAAAGATGGATATTTTTTAATATTATCTACAAAAATACTTGCTAGGAAGAAAAACTGTTGCTTCATAAAAACATTGTGCAAATTTTTTAAGACAAAAATGTAAGAGAATATTAATTAAAATTTTACGAGATACCTTTTTTTTACTTTTTATTATTTATGAGAGTAAGGTTTTCTGTGATGAAACTTTTTATTGAACTGCTTATTATTTCTGAAACAAGCACTCTATTTAGTATTACACATTTTTTTTTTTTTTACATGAACACTTTTTAAATCCATGTCCAATACCGCAACTTTGAGCTGTTGCAACAGATGGAAGCACTGTGTCAATATTTGGAATTTCTTCAATGGAAATTAATTCTCGCTGACATATACTGAATTGATATCTAGAGTACAATTGTTTTATTTCGTCTAATCAAAAAATTCTTCCCAACGCCGCTAGAAATGGTTCAGAGAACTTTCGAGTGTCGTATTTCATACTTTAACGATCGAGTAATCGTTATTTTATAGAATACCTAGTTAAATCGTAGAATTCTATAATTATATATACTTTAACTGACTAATTTAGTTATTTCATGAAATACCTAGTTATTCTTTGAAATAATGGATTTCACGTTTTAACGATAACATCTCTATTAACATGAATATGTAGATAAAAACAAAACAACGTTGTTTTGGGAGTAATATTAAGATACTGATTACTGAAAATTGTAGAAATAGTGTTAATTATTTGTCCAGCATAGAGATGCTGTAATTAATGTATCTTGTTTAGTATCCATAAATGAAGAAATATAAAATAATGCGTTTACTCTTTTTTCGGTAATATTTTCGTAGCGTCTTCATTGGAAAACAAATAATTTAAAGCACATATAAAATGACTTTAAAAAATGACTTAACACATCATGCCCATGCAATACACATGAAAATGATGATGACGTGCTAACTCAAAAATTACAAAGACCTCTTTTGGTAAAGGTATTCAAACAAATATATATGTATACACGGAAAGAGAAATTTCTTTAAATATTAAACCAGTACATAAAGTCTTTCGTTCATAAGAAATGAATCAGACATTATAGAAATAACAAAAGTAATACATTTATTGCGTAACACACGAAATATTACTTTAAAAATATTTCAAAAACAAAAGGCTGTTTTAAAAATGTTTTAAAACAACTCTTGACGATAAGTTGGAAAATTAAATTCTTTCAAAAAATCCGGATTAATCATGTGTTTATCTCGTTTTCAATTTTTAAAATACAATATATTTCACACACAACGTAATAAAATGGGAAAGATAATAATTACTTTTTGGTTACATTTTAGGAAGAAAAATTTCGCTTTTTAATTGGCTCTTATTAAAGAGTTTGAAAGAATCAAAATCAAATTTCATATAAAGTTTATCTATGTGCATATAATAAACACATAAATGTAACTAATAAATTTTTGTAAAGCAGTTTTTAATCTTTAATTAGATATAGTGATGTGAATTTTAACGACATCCGTAAATAGACAAAGATTAATAGGATTTTTATGGAATATAGGGGTTTAAAAATTTAACTTTTGGTATACGAATGTCTAATTTTTTTATAAGTAGCCATTATAACACACACACACACACATATATATATATATTAAAAATCCACTAGATGAGAAGGATACAGGTTTAGGGTAGACGTAATACAGAATAGACTTTAATTTTTTAATTCTTTAAATTGAAATATATATAATATATATATATATATATATATATATATATATATATATATATATATATATATATATATATATATATGTATGCATGTATGTATATGAGAAAATAAATTTATATAAGAAAGAATTTCTATAAATAAAAAAAAATGAAAAAAAAGTATATTTTTTAAAATAAAACTTATACGTCACACATCCAAAATTGACGTCCCCCCCCTCTGGGCATGACATGCTGTTATTCAAATTCTGTAGCTAGATCTCAAGTAAACTCAAAGTATTGCCATTTAAATACTTATTCTACTCTTAGTATTTTACTTTGATTAATGACAAAGTAACTAAACGCGCTTCTTTTGGGGGATTCCCCTTTCTTAATGAGGAAAATAAACAAGCTGTTGACGCCATAAACTGACGTAACTTGAATATAAAGTCACAAACGAAAGGGAATTTTATAAAATTTTCTACATAAAATTTATTTTTATGTTAAAATTAAATAAAAATACATTTTTACAAAAAATAACTTACATCACATTTCCAATATTGGCGTCCCCAGCCTCTGCATGCCATTTTAATATTCAAATTCTGTAATTTCGAACTTTAGTACACTTAAAATATTAGCATATAAATTCTTGCTCGTAAAATAGATGCTGCTTTCTTCTTAATCAGAAACGTAACACTAAACAGTTATTTTTATCGAATTTCCTTTCTTTTTGCAAGGCATCATAAAGTATTCACTGATATCACAAACTGATAAAACAGAACGCGAGATCAAACATGAAAAAAAAGGAGAATTTTAATTGGTTAAATTTTGAATCTTTTGTAAATACAAATATGTAACAACTGAAACATCTTGTTTTGCAATACTCTTTAGACGTCTTATCAAAATGATGAAATACAATGAAAATCACTTAACACGAAACTGAGAGGACTAAAATATTTTTCGTGTTAAAAGAATTTCGAGCTGAAAAATATTGCAATATGTATATATATATATATATATATATATATATATATATATATATATATATATATATATATATATATATATATCAACAAAATTAAGTTTATTAGAGTATTCTTTTATTTACATATATATGTATATACGCATGTGTATTTAACAAAAATCAATGACACAAAAACAATCACCAAAACTCAAAGAAATTTAATACAAAGTTTTCAAGTATTTAAAAAAAAACTATACATTTATTAAGTTTTTGCAAAATAATCTGATATTTTTCCTTTGCATTGTCTCTTTTTAGCATCAAATTGTCCGATATCGTCCATTTTTTATATTAATTTCTCTATTGGAATGTGTGTCTAATAACTGCGCATACTTTTCATGATGTTCCTCATTTCGGATGACGTGGGAACATTATTCATTTCATTTTCGTCGTCGGAATCTGCATCAATGATATTTTTTGTGCTTTGAACAAACATCAAAATATCTTTGTCTGCCATAATTGGGGTTGTACACTCATTATTGTCATATAATGCAACGAATTCTTCCGACGATACGGTAAAACAGTCTAATCCAGCTGGTGTTTTCCATATTTTGTTCATACCCAGAAGGAAAATCTTTTTGTGTTAAGGGATTTTCGGTTCGTGTTAAGAAAAAAAAATGCATGAAAATATATAGTGGTTAGTCGGGATCGTTATATTATTTCGTGTTAACCGGTATTTCGCCTTAAGTGTTTTCGCGGTAAACATATTTCACTGTATGTCAATAAATAATATATTGTTTGATTTTCCTCTGCTATTTTTTTAAAAAATTTCGTTGCTATTGTTCAAAATTCTGTTAGATATTAAACTATGTTTAGACTGACACTTAGAATGGAATATGGTCATTGATTTTATTTTAAATAAACTTCATAATCAGGTGTATTTTCATCTTTTTTTATTCCGTCTTATTTTGTAACATAAGCATAATCTAAATTTAGATTTGGGGTGCCAATCCCCCTTCCCGGAGCAAGCATCAGTACGGTTTACTATTCTTTTATAAAAAATATATATTATGATTTATTTCTATAACCTTGCCTATACCAAAGAAGTAACTTGAAGCTTCAACATGTCCTCTATGTTTGAATACATATCAAATATTGTGAAGATTACTCATTATAAAAATGGACCCAGAGATCCATGTTTTCATTGAGAAAAACACATGAGGAGCTCTATTTAATTAGTCGTAAGTTTCCTTACTTTAACCCTTTGAGTACCATGTAACCACTAGTGAATAGTGCTTTGTATAGGGCAAAATCCCATTGGTGAATATGTCACAGGAAAATGATGAACTTAGGGCTTTCATCAAATCCCTTAGGGAGATAGATGATCAATTCACGCAAGATGTTAAAATAGCATCTCTTTTAGGTCATTTCCCTGATGTAACTAAGTGATTTTCTCAAATCCCCGAACTGTTTTAGTGAAATGATGAAATGAACAAGTCAGCATTTGCAGAGCTCGGTTTTCGCTCTTTTGTGTTACCACTCCCTTTTACCTTCTCCCTCTCCTCGTCCGTGCCAGGCAGCACCGGGCTTCTGACGTGACGCGCCAAAACAAAATGACCTAAATATCTTTTTTAGTTTTATTTAATTATATTCATTCTTTGAATCATTATCTTTTGATTGATATATCACTTTTGTATTCCTGAAAATTAGAAACTGGATAAAACTTAAATTGAAAAATGTAAACAAATAAATTAAGGAATTCGACCACACACTCTTTATGGATTTAAAAAAACCTATTTTAAAAAGGTGAAATAATAACCGAAAAAAAGATGTTACAAATAAAGCAGGATATTTCTGGAGTACTACATTAAAGTATAATTTTTAAAAAAATGCTTGAAATTCTACTACAAATATCCTTTATTTAAAAAAAATAGCAGCATTGTATTATCTAATTATTTTGTTAAATAAATTCGAATAAATATATATGTAATTTGTAAATCAATCATTATTGTTGTATTAATTACTCTACTTTTAATAATGTACCCTATTTGCTAAATGAACACTTTTAAGGTTTCCGAATACGTCCGGAACCGTGATTTTGAAAAACCGCATAAATGGATAATTTTCATGATATTTACTGTCACTTAGATTAGAATATATGCATAAAATTGTTTTAAGGACATTTTGACAAAAAATTTTATTTAAATACAATATTTTGGCAAAAAAATGTTGGCCAAATGTTCTCCTTTTGTGAAAAATGCTTCTATTAGAATAATATTTTACCTGCCTATAGCTCAGACCTCTGTTCAGAGGCTCAACTAGAATTTTTGAAATATATAACTTAGAAGTGGGTTTATTCATATTTTACGACAACAGAGGGAAGCAATTTTAAGAAAAAAAACGCCAATAATTATTTCAATTGGTGGTAACTCTGAAAATAATGTGAATTTTTCAAAAATTCTAGTTGAGACTCTGGAGAGAAGTCTTTACTTTATATAAGCAAAATATAATTATTTTAGAAGCATTTTCTATAAAATCAGAACATTTTGAAACAAGGTTATTCTAAGTCTATTTTTTGCCAAAATATTATATTTAAATAAATTTTTTGTCAAAATCTCCTTAAAACAATTTTACGCATGTATTCTAATCTGAGTGACACTAAATATCATGAAAATTATCCATTTATGCGCTTTTTTAAATTCCCAGTTCCGAACGTAGTCGGATACCTTAAACTCTTGACAATATTATATCATCATTTCACTGAAACAGGTTAGGAATTTGATAAAATCACTTACTTTTCTTAGGGAAATCACCTTGCAGAGTTCTTATTTAACATCTTGCGTGAATTGATCATCTCCCTCAGGGATTTGATGAAATCCCCAATTTAATCACTTTCCTGCGACAGATACATGGCTTATTTAGATGTGCAACAAGTGTCACCAGCGCAGGAAACATTATAACATACACTCTCGCAACCTCCGCAGCGGGGGGAGCCCAGAACTATAAGGGGCACAAAATTTATGATATACTATGGTTTTGAAATCATTTGTGAGATGCTGCTTAAAACTCAGAGCCTGACTTTGTATGGGGTCCTAACATTCTCCGTTGCGTCACTGATTATAACGTAGATTTTCATTTGGTAGAGTTGTATGAAATTACAAAAGATAAATCACAAAATGTCCGGGTTACAAAAAAATTCGAAAAAATAGGAAAATTAGAATTAAAATTACAAATCTTTGTAATATTGCTTGAAATGTTCCTTGGAACAAAAATCTTTTCCGTATACGTTACATAAGTGTTTTGTCATTTTTGTTCCATTTCTTCATTTTCTTCATCACAACTAGATAAATCCGCATCAGAGCCACTGAAGTATTCATCGGTTTCCGACAAATATTCTGATTCAATATCACTTTCCTTGAAATCCAACGCCGATGCCATATTGGCTAGAAAAAGTAAAAACAAACAAAAATAGCTGTACCAACTTTAGAAAGCGAAACGAAATAAGAACGAACGAGCGCCTTTGGTGCGTCAAGGTGAGTGTCCCCAGAAATCTGGGATTTACATGTGCACTGAAAAACGCAGTCTGATATGCAAAGGCTTAAATAGTATTAGTTGAAAGATATTATTATAAAAAATATCTCCACTGTGTATGAGACATTGTAGGTCACCAGATTCAGGTCTGGACTAATAACTAATGAATGCGAGTTTATCAACGGCACAAAATAAAACAACACAAAGGTCATTGGCGACGGACCTCTTAATTTTGTGAACCAAGGTCAAGTGACTCGGAATGACACCTAAACTGGTACCCCTTCTCCGAACTTTCCCACCAAGCCTACACGGGAGGACTTTGAGCTTCGACAGTCTTAACGTTCATCAGCTCCTCGACTTGGATGATATTCAGTGGTACAAAGACTCTTACTCATGATTCACCAGCCACGAGTTCTCGACTACGACCACTTGACAACCGTGATTCCTGAATGCTTGACAATATGTATCGCAAGATAAGATTAGGAATTTTCGTCGTTGCTTTTTAACTTGTAATGCGTAATATAAACTGTGACAAATCTATACGGAACTTTATCACTAATCTTCTGAGACGTCTTTTTTTAGGAAAAATTTAATTCCCCTACCTATTTCCAATCAGCTCCAAAAAGAGGACAGGGATTCCTTATTATGCAGATTAGATAAAGTATTTAAGTCAAACGGAATAGTAAAGTGAGAAGCAGTAGGAGAGAGAGATTGAAGCAGGAAGATATAATAGTGAAGTTAGAGATTTACTATTGAAGATTTCTAGGTGGATAAATTAATCTCAGGAAGAGTTGTGGTAAATATTAATTTATAATTAAAGTCTCATTAAAGCTTTATTTTAGGAGTGAGATTAAAGTTAAATATTCAATAGGAACATTATTGAATATAATTCTGGGATCTCTTATTGCGGTAATCTCTGCGTGATCGATATTCTAATTGTTAATTAATTGGATCATTATAAATATTTAAGTTAATGTAAAGGAAACCCCCTTTTAAACCTCATATATCTATTTTAAATTATTTGTTATTAAAAGTCTTTGATTCTATTTGGGAAAGATAACCAAATAAAGAAAGTTATTCATTAAAATAGCTACTGGTTCTTCTTTGACTCAAAATCATTCTCGTTCTCAAAGTGAGATCCAAGGGGATCTTCACAAACTGCTTTGCTTTCACTATGCAACTGTGGCTGTGGTAGCCTAGTGGTCAAGGTAACGGCCTCGTGGCCAGCGTGTCTTCAGTTCGAGCCTTATACCGAGGAAGACCTACCGTGCAGAGGGACCGATGCACGTTAAATCTGTCGGGATTCGAACGTTCTCCCATTGGTGTGATGTGGGAGTTAGGGAGAAGGGTATCAGCTCAAGTGTGGTCCTCGTCATTTGACCATGGTTCAAAATTACGAGGTCCTTCGCCAAAATCCCTGGATTAGCTAAATAGTGCAACGTTAACATTCACTCACTCCACAATGTGGCCATCGAGCCAAAGCAATTGCTTACCCCTCCCCTAGACCAATAGAATTTTCATTTTTAGTAGAGATCATGTATTTTTAGAATTTTATGCGAAGTATTTTTGGAATATGATATCCTCTCCCCCCCTTTAAAGAGGTTTGTGTAAGCCTTTGGTTGTATGTATGTTTTTTGCGTCCTCTATTTAAAAACAAACAAAAAGGCTTAAAATATTTGTTCCTGTTAATATGTGATAAATTTATTTGAAATAATAACGAAAATAGAAGATCATACACTTCATTTCTGTCAGCTGTTGTAAGAAAAGGTAGTTTTAATTAATAGCTTAAATAATATTTTTAAAATGAATTGGGTTTTAAAGAAGAAATTCTCAGAACTTAAAGCTCGCTTAAATTGATAACTGAGAAACACATTCGATTAATATCATATCAAATCAAATTTTATCACATCCCGCTCAACGTATCTTTTTCTCCTTTCTTGACTGCGAAAAGTTTCGGTTCGTAGAATGATGAAGCGCCATTTCTGCAACAGGGACCGTTTAAAAATTGCATAATGAAATAGTTTCATGGTGCACCACTATGCCCTGCGATACAAAAAAGGAATTCGTATCATCAAACGATCCTTTGTGAATTCTATGAAGGAATTCTAAATATGGTTTTTATTGTGTATCTCACAACTCCACAAATACTATACTTTGAACTAGATTAAAAAGTATTACGGAATACGCAAACTATTTTTCTAATAATATTGCATGGAATGAAAAATATCAGACAAGGTTATAAACAGTAATGTCATCTGACATAGATACTAGTTCTAGATTGAGTCCTAATGAATAAGTGACCAAAAATAATAGCTATGATTTTGACTTGTAATGAATACATCATTATTATTAGCCCTTTATCGAGAATTCTTGGGGAATTCTAGAGAAAACTTTACTTAAGACACTAAGGGAGGACTTAAAGGAAAGTGCAAAGTCTTGGGGTCAAAGATTTAGTAAAAATTTTGTAGGATGGTAGATTTAGTTTCCCTGTGTTGATGAAGATATTTGGTTATCGGGGCCAATTCTCAATAATTTTTTTGATATTTGCAATTGAAGATGCAGTTCACTCGTTGTAAAGTTGTAAAAAGAGATAAAAATATACTGTATTGCTGTTTCAGAAATTTTTCGAAATTCTTTTGAAAACTCCTAGCCAAAAATCTTCTACGGACTTCATATAATCAACTTATTACTAAGAGTTATTTTATGCAAAGAAATATTTTGTAAATCCTAAAATTTTTGACAACCCCAGTTGCAAATCACACGACCCCATATTAGATCGTGACCCATAGTGGTGACCAGTGGCGCACACAGGAATTTTTCAAGGGGGGTCGGGGTCGAAAGTTCACCATTCTTGTATCATGCTCCTTTTGATTTTGTCGGTTTTCGGGAGCAAAACACAGTGAAAAACTAATTATTCAATAAATAATTAGCATTAATTAATAAAATTAGTCATTAATAACAAATACTTACTTAAATTTTACGTACTTTATACTTAGAATTATAATCAATCGGGAAAAAAATCAAGAGCTTTGGGGGTCCGGACCCCCAGGCCCCCCTTGTGTGCGCCACTGGTGGTAACTGGAGCAGAATAGTCCCAACGTAAGCTCATGCGTGTCGTAAAAGGCGACTAAAATGAGCAAAGTCCAACCTCTCAGGGCTCTGGCAACCAACCCTCAATTATGAAACCTCTGCGTTTACACGACATACACACGAATTACAACAACTACAACAATACACCTCTAGTTTAAAAAACACTGGTGTACATCATGGGGGGCGTGACGTCACCCCATCCCAGAGGACAACGTAGCCTGTATCTCCAGAGGAGTGAAATTGTGATCGGATAGTGAAAAGACTTCCTGGTTGCGGAAACGGTTCGACTACGTTCGGAATCGTGATTTTGCAAAAGCGTATAAATGGATAATATTTATGATATTCAGTGTCACTTAGATTAGAAAATGTATATAAAATTGTTTTAAGAATATTATTACAATAAAAAATTATTTAAGTACAATATTTTGACAAAAAATGAACATAGGATGACCATTTTTCAAAATATTCTCCTTTTGTGAAAAATGCTTCTATTATAGTAGTATTTTGCCTGTTTATAGCTCAGACCTCTCTACAGAGGCTCAACTAGTATTTTTGAAACATATAACTTAGAAGTGGGTTTATCCATATTTTAGAACAACAGAGGGGAGCAATTTTAAGAAAAAACGCCGATAATTATTTCAAATGGTGGTAACTCTGAAAATAATGTGAATTTTTCAAAAATCTTAGTTCAGACTCTCTGGAGAGGAATCTTTACTTTATATTTTCAAAATATTATTATTTTAGAAGCATTTTATATGAAAGGAGAACATTTTGAAAAAGATTATTCTAATTTAATGTTTTTAATTTTTTAATAATGTATTTAAAATAATGTATTTAAGTAATTTTTTTTAATGTAATAATGTATTTAAGTAATATTTTTATTTAATAATGTATTTATAAGTAATTTTTTAATAATGTATTGTAAGTAATTTTTTTTAATAATGTATTTAAATAATTTTTTTTTTTTTGTCAGAATGTTCTTAAAACAATTTTATACATGCATTCTAATCTGTGACACTAAATATCATGAAAGTTATCCATTTATGCGCTTTTTTAAAATCACGGTTCCGAACGTAGTCGGATACCTTAATACTTCTTAAAATTTAATTTAGCTTAAGTATTTGAATTAATTAAAATTTTTAGAAGTTTAAAATATCTTTTATGTCCTTGTTAGATATTTGCCCGCAACTTAAAGAACGTATGATTACTGGAATTTCGTGTTGTCACTATATTTGTAAAATTTATTGAACTTGGATTATTTTTATTGGCAAAGGAATAGTATTGATACAGAGAAAGGTCTTTAAAAGATACGTGGTAAATTTAAGACATATATCCTGATATATATATGCAATTTTAAAAACATAACTATTGAAAAGTATGAATAAATTATTATTATAGTGAAACATCTATGCATCTTTGTGCCCATCTCTTTAGAATAAGATTTCATAATGAAATGTTCGTGATCTGTTATTATTTTTTTTATGTGTGTTGTTGAATACACGAATTTTTAACATATTTTTATAATTATTGCTACCTTATTAATGTGTGTATGTGTGACTACTTATTATATAGATATTCATGTAATTAACTAGCTGGTATACCCGTTCTTCGCACGGGTGAACTGAAAAATTAAACAACACAGATTGAAGGATAAAGAAGTTTTTAATGAGTTAATTTTACGTGAATTGCAAATTAAACAAAAAAAAAGCTTTTTGCATATCTCAGCTAAACAAAAAAAAGAAAGAAAAAACACCTTTGTTAATTTTTAAGTATGTAGATCTAATAGTTGATAAAAAGGATTTTTTTTTTATTTATAATTCCCCGTAACACTCTTAAGGGTTGATTTTTGAAAATACCTCCCTAAGCTGATCTCTGCTCAGCAAAAGTAGCACATGGTTAAAATTTTTGTGTAATGAACGCTTAAAATAGTGTAAATAATTTATATCTGAAAGTGTAATACATTAATATTACTTTCTGTTGTATTTATTTTATGTTAAAATTGTAATATTCGCAAGCAACGCCGTTTCTTAAATTATAATGGCTATAATGGCGATTCAATGAAAAACACAGCGAAATGATAACGATAGAGTCAAGTTGGCAAAGGCCGAGCTACTTTCATAGCTCGAGCTTTATTAGAGCTTTGTAAGACCCTCCGTGTAAGGGAACGATGCACATTAATGCTTTATGTACCACATTATAATTTACTGCAGTTTTTTTTCATGCAATATTAATTTTGCATCACTACATTGAAAATTAGGGGATATACATAAACGAAATACTCCACTTTGGGAAATTTAATCCGTTAGAGATAATAAATTAATTAAAGATATTCCACTGTAAAATTAATTATATAAACCGTTCACTTAAAATAAATAGTCAAATCGTTTTCTAAGGTCTTCATTAACATACAAAAACATAAGACACTTAAATTTTGACATTAACTATTTTTTCAGGACAAAAATAATAATCTGAGATTTCGTCAGCTGAAAACGCATATCTGCTGCAAAACAGTTCGCTTTCCCCGCTAAAATACTCATCATAGAACCCGTGCTACCATATATCTAGGAAGAGTGGATTTCAAAGAATATTCCTGCTAAGTATTGGTAGAATATTCCTTCTAAGTTGGTGTGGTGTGGAAGTTAGGAGAAGGGGCTGCCAGCTCAGGTGTCGTCCACGTCACTTGAACATGGTTCAAAATTACGTGGTCCGTGGCCAAAAAGCCCTCGTGTCACTGAACAGTGCGACGTTAATATTCACTCACTCCAAAAAATACAGTACAGTATTTATAATTATTTTTATACTTAAAAATGCAATATCCGCCTATTCAATTAAAATTATAGCGTTATAATTAACTACTAACCACAAACAAACTATTCAAGTATGTCCAAATGATGTAGTGTGAAAGACAAAGTTTATCTACTGTAAGTACCAGAAGCAATAAAAGTATTTATTTTGAAAAAAGATCAATTTCTTACTACCAAATGTGCATACTAAAATCATTTAAAAAAAACATTCAAATAAAGAGAGATTTATAACAACCTCTCCCTTCAAAACTTAGTTTTTATTTTGAAATAAAAAAAATTAAGGATTATGCTGATCACAGGAATTAATTAGAGCGAGCGCCTTGCGTAGCCAAAACAAAAAGGGTTCTTTCACAAACAAAAAATAGATATATGCTAACGTGGGCTTTTTTGTAGCGCACGCCAGAATTGCTTGCAGATGGCAGAATGTTTTCCTACTTACTTGACAAATATCGTTATATTTTGGATACTTCTCACAATATCTTTATAAAGTATAGCCTATGCTATAAATTATAGCCTATGTGTTATTTTGATGTATAAGCTATATTACTGTAAAATTCCATTAAAATTCACTCAGTTGTTTTTGCGTGAAAGACGCCCAAACATCCTCACAAACTTTTGCATTTATAATATATATGTAGATGTATTAATTTTATCTCATTTAATCAATTTCTTATTGTTTTTTTATCATTTTAATTAGAAATACGTAAATGGCGAACATATTACATAGCGTTTAAAAAAGATGTTCTCATAAGTGTCAAAAACATAAATAATTGTCAATCAATTATTCTAGCATTAAAATATTAACAATGAACTCAAAAAAATGTGAATAAGTATTAGTTCTCACGCTAATATTAAAGCTTTTTGACGAATTAATCGTAAAATTGTGATGTTGATTTATTAAAAAATTTATTAGTAATTTAATTTTAAGATGTAGAATTTATATTATAAAAATTCACGATATTTACAGTTAAACTGGTATTGCAGGCACTTCACTGCAATTCTAACAGTAAACTCATTTTATCTATAAGCTATTGTCATTACAAAAAAAATAATTTTTATTGTAGTATATGTGAATTTCTCAGCGTAATACAGTGCCATAAAAATTAATGATTGTCTGTTATAAATGTTAAAAAAATGTAGAAATTCTTATTTTTACACTAAATAAAATATTTATTTAATCATGTGAACAGATGATAGTTGAAGATATGATTTGCTCATATTGTAATAAAATTTTTAATAATAATGAACAAAAAATATGGTTTCATTGATATCAAACTTGTTATTTCTAGAAAATTTATATTGAATGAATTAGAGCACCATAATGTAGTGACGAGGAGTATGAGTACGTCCCTCTTCTAATTCCTGCATGATATGAGAATTCTGAATTTTGGCTCAATTTGAAGATAGATCATTTGGCGGAGGGGGGTAGTGTTTTTTTTTTTTTTTTTTTTTTTGAAGAGATAACTCGATTTTAATACAATCATAGTAGGTGTTCGTGCTATAAGAGGTAGTGACCATACCATTCTCTGCTTCCTAGAAAAATAAAATCTATTTTATTTAAGTAATTTTTGAAAAATTTCCTTATTTATTTTCATCTATTTATCTATTTTACAAGTTTTTATTTTTATTTTTACAAGCATTACATTCTGTTCTGTATTTTGTCATACAAAATGAACGAATTAATTCTCAACCCTAACTGTGAAAACAAAGTACATTGTCGAGCCAAAGAATTATGACCCCCCACACACACATTCTTCAATGAACTGGTCTAAATGACGTAGAGGGCACTTGATTAAATGGGACTGGTATTTAACTACTGCTGGAGAAGGTAAGGAATCCTTCTCTCAGCTCTCATTCCAGAAAAATCTTGCTTCCAGAAGATCAGGAAGACGTCAAATACAGGCACGCCTCAGGACCAGTCCTCTCCACCAATGGCCATAAAGTACATCGCAGACCGTGAAACACAGCTTTCGTCGCTTCCTCATCATAGGCTGTCACATATGTTATTGAGAGCAGTTTGCAGCCCGTATGCCCCAAGACCCACCGTAAAGCACCGTAAAAAAGTAAGGAATCCTTCTTGATCTTTTGCTCAGTTGGCGGGTCGCAAGTAAGGTGCTGGGTTCTCCCGACCGCTGAGCTTGCTAACCAAGCCAACGCCATTATCAAGATTAAGTCGGCTGATTTCAAACCTCTGATTTTCAAAAGTTGTTTTCGGCCGACATAGATTCCTTTATTTTTCAAACTACACATTTGTTTATAATAAAATATTCTTCACTTATCACCACTCAATACAATGCGAACATAACATGGACTCCAGCATTTTTAACTCAATTTACAGGGTGCAATTTTTAATCAAAATTTTTAATTTTTGCTGTTGTTCTATTTAATTTTAATACTTTAACATATCATGGCAAGCTCTATCTTTAAATGTCAACTCTCTATTATAAAGATAGGGAATTAAGAACCCTTCGGGGATCATGTGCCCCATCGAACGTTCTACAGTCTGAATCTTTTGCGAGTGTTGGAAAAGGCTGCTCATCCAAGCGAATTCGATAGAGGGCAACAGATTGTAGTGGCACAAATAATGAGTTCCTCAAAAACTGCACATCTGCTAGGTTATTTACTATCTTCCATTTTAGATATTTATGCAAAGTGGATAAATGACAGGGAAACTAGCAATAGACGTCTGGCTGTAGGACGTCCACTCGTCGTCAATAAGAAAGAACATCGGTTACTGTCCCACTTGGGAAAATAAAATAGACGCCATACAGGTCTCAGCTGACAGCCCAAAACATTGGGCTGTCAGCTGAGCCCCTACAATTTTGTGTTTAACAGCACACAGTTCTGCTGACATTGTTGGATATGAGGCTGCGGGGCAGATATCCCATTCGTAATGCCTCTATTGGTCAAGTGTCATAGTCAAGTATGTCTTGAGTAGGGCAAAGAACATCGAGACTATTTCTTGAATAAAGGAAAGAGAGTTGCCTGGTCGGATGAATCCCGATTTCTCATTTATCTTGTCGATGGTCGTGTCAGCGTGGGCCGTCTTCCAGGCGAACAGTTGCTTCTGCCATGTGCAAGAGGTCTTACACAGGCTGCGTTATTATGCTTTAGGGGACATTCTCTTGGTGGCTCTGGGACCTTTAGTTGAGATAGAACAGATCACGAAACCTGCGGATAATCTGAAAATAACTGTTAGTCAATTACATCCTCACACAGATTCTGTCTTCCCAACTAGAAATGAAATCTTCCAGCAGGACAACGCCCATGTCACAAGGCTCGAATTGTGTTAGAGGAGTTCAAGGAGCATAATGATGAATTCCAATTAGTGTCCTGTCCACCTAATTTTCTGGATCTTAATCTGTTAGAACACATTTAGACTTTCATAGAAAGGCAGCTCAGATATCAAAAACCAACACGTGGGAATATCTCGACTTTGCGTGTCCACTGTTTAGGCATTTGGTACAACTTGTCTCCAGTCTTATACCAAAAGCTTGTGGTATCCATACCAAGGAGAGTTGTAGCTGTTTTTCTAGCCAAAGTTGGAGTAACGTGTTATTGATTAGCGGTCATATTAGTTTGACTCTTCAGTGTGTATTAAAAGGATATGTACGGTCTCCAAAAAGATTGACAACTTCGTAATTTTTCACTATTTGTGTCGTTGCTTTGTAAAATTTATGCCAATGTAATGGTACAATAAAAGCAAAATTATGATGTTTAAAAGGTATTTATTTAATTAATCTTATTTACTAATTTCTGAAATAGAATTTTCTCGTTATAGATGCCAATATTTTTTCTCCGTGATCTGATTTTTCATCATGAAAAAAAATGCAGTTCAAATTTCGTAAAATTCTACTAGAAAGTCACCAAGTAGCTAGGATTTAAAAATAGGCTCAATAAATGTGTAAAATGAGTATCTGAAACATTTAACGATAAAAAAAAATTTCTACGTGACATTTTTCGAAGATTTTTGTAGCAAATGATAGATAATTCTTGCAATACTGAAAATGTTAAAAAAAAGAAGAAAAGAAGCATTATTGTGAATAATAATAATTTTTTATACAGTTATGTAGAAAAAGGAAGAATTGTACCATTCTAAAATTTATACGTTTAAAAATTTTTCTTGTCATGAAATTCCAAATAACAAATCTCCACAATAATTTACGGAATATTTGTGGTGAATACCGATACAGCATTACTGTGACCAAGCTTCGTTATTTAATTCTTTTATTTATGGTCTGCTCAAGTTTGTTATGGGCTGAATTCATGACTATCACATGATAAATATAATCACGTGTTCTCCATTGAATTCAAAACAAACTGATATTTGACTGGTACTTGTTGTTCCACTTTTACAAATTAGATACAATTTAAAATAAGTAAATTGGGTAAAGATATTCATGCGTTAAAATTCTTAAAAAAGTTTTTCAAATTTGGTTCAATACATTTTGTTAGAGCCGAATTGCAGAGTGCACTTTGACAGCCCGAGAATGTAAGGGTATGATGGTGTCTACACCCACACTCGAGATAAACAGACAAAAAAAAAAGAAGGCATGCGGCCTGCTACGAGCTTCCCGTGAGTTATATAATACTGAGTATTTTAATTGTAAGAAAAGTTGTGGAAGTGAAGGATTTTAATAATACTATCCTGACCAAAGTAAATATAATATAAAAGCAAGGTGAAATCTCTACATATGAGAACTGAGTATTAAGGTGATTTCCACAATTCTTATACTACACGTGTATTTTTAAATCAAGTGCATTTTGCTTACTTGTGTGCGTTATTATTGATGACACACACAAATATGTACTTTTTAAAAGAAAGTTTCCTTAAGAAGCAAACATTGGCAACAAAGAAGCGATTAAACTGATTATATAGCTGGAAACACGTGATTGTATTCATAATGCAACTGACGTCACAGGAATTTATGAAGTGATTGGCTGGAAATACGTGATTGTCGTTATCATGTGACTGTGACATCACATAAATTTAGCCTATTCAGTATCCAATTCACGTTTTGAAATTTTATCGTTTGCTTTCTATAACGGAACACACGAATTTAATAACAGACGATAAATAAAAAAAATTTTAAAAAATTAAATCGTAATGTTTAATGCATCAACGCTCTCTACAGAATTACGTTTGGATCACTAATGTTTGGACTGTATTGTTCTGTCGAAACTGGTAAAAAAAATGGTGGCAAAAATGATAAATAGAATACAAATTTTATAAATTCTAAGCCGAATCTAATTCTTTTATACTGTTTGGGAGTTCAGTTATTTACAGAAAACCATACACACATTCTCGGCAGAAAAATGAGACTTCTTAGAAAGGAACTTCTTTTTTGGAAGTAAATGAAGCTAAGTATTAATCTATTATAATTTCGTTCCCTTCAAGCCGTTAACATTGGTGCCAATTTTATTCCGCTGTAATTACAATTATAAAAGTTATTCACTCTGCCACATTTTTCATTCTTTATCTCAAAAGTAATTTTTACTTTGTATTAGAACTTTACTTAACCTTGCATCTTTTTGAAATGTTTAACTATTTTAGCTGAAGTTTTTTAAAGGAATTTTTCATGAATCAGACAAGAGAAAGTTCTGAAGATTCATTGAATTCCAACAAAAAATACGTTTCAAATCTCCCCCTTCCATTTTTCAGAATTCGGTTGGAATGATTTTAAACCTTTTACAGTAGTGTTCAAATCTTGATTCATAAAATGGACAGAAATTTTTAAGCAGATTTGAAGAAATCTCATTATTTGTGTATCATAAAAGTTTTTTTTTAATTTCAGAAGAGAAACCCCAATTTAAAAAGATGCAGCATGACGAGTACGATTGGAATGATTTCCGAATCGATTACGATTCCATCATGATGTATCATAGTTACGCATTCTCCAAAAATGATTCGATTACAACTGAAATGAGGAGTGGAGAAGAAATTGGCGTCAACAAACGATTATCTTACGCAGATAAAGAGAAACGAAACCTATATTATAAAAAAGATTCAGTGGAATATTTATTTTTCCATATCATGATTATTTCCATTGTTATTTGTATAATTATTGCGTAGATTAACTTTTTTATTCTGTAAAATTTTTAAAAAATAAAATATATGAATAAATGTTAAAAATGTTAATGAAAATTTTGCATAAATGACGATGTTTCTTTTTATGTTTGAATACTCAGAATAATATTTTCAAAAAGGTCAGAATTTAGAAGTATATTATGTTGTTTGGTATGGGTTTTGCTCGGAATGAAATAAAATAGCCGTGCCATAGTTTCTGTTTCCATTAAGAAAAAGTTAAAATTAAAAACTTTATAATCAAATTTACAACTAAATCTTTTTAAAATTCTGATTTACCTCTAAATTTATCATATATTGTACTTTTTATTCGAATTGACCACTTTTTGACTTCATATAGGCTTTAAATATTTGGTCACTTATCATCGCTGCTTTCTTTTGACTTTGAGACTACAAAATGTGATGCCTTTTGCTGCATATCCTCGCCTCCAATATTGACCACAATTTACAGTCAAGTAATTTAAATCCCGACAACTGGAAGGCCAGTTCTTGGGCTCTGAGAAGTCCAGCACATTCTCTTTCAATCCCACTGGGTCGTAGGGCCGTGTTCAGCCTCCCGACACCCTAGGCACTTCAAATTGTTACGCATCCCATGCACTATTTCCAGACCATTCTTCTCCTTCAGTTTTAATTTGCAATTTTTTGAATTGGGAGAGATTTTCCCTTAACTCTCTTACTTTTTTCCTTTTCTTTGATTTTGCTCTTTGGAGAGCCTTTGCATTATCTACCACCTACAGACACGCCGTGTCCCTGGATTGGCAACCTACAGCCATAAGGCAAGGATAGTGGCATAGTTTGGCTACTCTTGTTCATTTCTTACCCTGCGGCCCCCACCATTTTTGTAAATTAGTACAATAAATAAATGAAATCGTTTGTAATTACAGTATAGAGTACACATTATTTAATAACTATTATTAACTTGTTAATTATCATCTTTTTCATCGCTTATCTTTTTGCTATCTTTTACTTTTAGACATCTTCGAATAAGAGGTGATCAAGACGTTTATTCAATAGCACCCCATACCATCATACCAGATGATAGGCCAGTATGACGATGACGAATGCACGCTGCAAATGTGCTTTCTCCACGATGCCACCGAACACGGATGTGACCATCTTGATGTTGTAAACAGAACTGGGTTAATCTGAAAAAATGACCTCTCGATATTCGTGCATCAGGTTGGTCGTTGATCACACCATTGAAGATGCTCCTGTCTGTGATGCAGCGTCAGCAGCCGTGGTCTGAGTTTAGAGTCCATGCTGCAGCAAACGTCGTCGAACCATTCGTGCAGAAACTTGTTGTCTTGCAAACGACTCCAATTCTTGACTCAGGGCTCGTGACGGGGTTGCACGATCCACCAAGGTCATGTGCATAACATTCTTGTCTTCTCGGCTGCTAGTGATAAGGGACCATCGAGATTCAGAGCGGCGTTCCGTATTACCGTCCTAAACCCAACGATTTCATATTCTGTTGTTGTTGTCTGTTGTTTATTATGCCACCTGATCTCGGCTGGTCAAGATCCAGGCCCACAAAATTCATCATGAGCGACTGCTATTCTGCTAACAGTCCCTGGATCTCGACCGACGCGAGCAGCTATACTGTGGTACGATAAACCGCAATCCCGGTAAGCTACAATTCGACCTTCATCAAAGTCTTAAACGTGCTGGTACGCATCTCTGCTTCTTACGCGAGGCATCACAACAATTTTTCACCAGGTAACAACGTTCAAATGCAATTCGTGTAAGAGAAATAGGCTGAACAATTACCTCATTTGAACACATTGTAGTTGTCGCTACCGGCACCTGCTTTGTCTGAAGCGCTGAAAAGCTAATCATTTCAATATCATAATACCTTCTTCCTGTCGTTTAAATTTAACGTTTGTAGCATATAGCCTTCTTGGTGTAGCAGCTTTAATTTTAATTTAGTAATTTTTGGAAATAAGTAATTCACATCAATAATTATAATGCACAAAAAACAATTTTATTTAAAATTCATTATTATATTTTACTTGAAAAAAAATTGGTACATAAAATTGATTGAAGTATTAAGTTTTATATGCATAAAATAATTTTTTAAAGATTATTGAAGAAATTGAAATTTACGAAAAAAATATCATAACGTGTTCAAGTGGATCTTTCATATTTTTCTTTCATTTCTTTCCTGTTTATGCTACAGCATTCTTAATTTGTGTTTATCCATTCTGGAGAGCCTGTCGTTTCTACTAATAATTCCTCCGTCTCTTCGTTGAATAGTGATACCACCATTTTTCGAAAAGGCATAGCTCTCGTACATCATTACTGATTTATAATCGATTTCAAAATCGATCCATTCGTAATGGTAACGACTTAGCTTCCGAAATTGATTTATGTTATCTGAAATTTAAACAAACGATTGCATTCTTAAGAGAACAGAAATATACTCACAATAATGTATCAAGGTCTGCAAAAGTTCTACCAGTTTTTGAAGATACAAATTTCCAGTTGAACTGACGTCACACATGAAGTTTGGAATAGTTGGCCAATAAAATTTGTAGATACTCAGCATATAATGCACAGAGTTTCCAATAATATATAACATCTGTATAAGCGTTTGAGACTAAGTAGTATGGAAAATGATTAAAAACGCGCATATAACATTGTTTGCTGAATAAGTTCGCTTAGGGCAGTACTCCAATTATATCTTGGGACTGCGGTAGCCCAGTGGTCAAGGTATCGGATCATAGCCAGCGTGTCATGAGTTCAAGCTTATTACCACTGCAGACCCGCCGTATAGAGGGTGGGAGCGATGCACGTTAAATCTAGTGAGCACTCAAACGTTCTCCCGCTGGAGTGGTGAGGTAGTTAGGAGAGGGGTGTCAGCTCAGGTGCCATCCTCGTCACTTGACCATAGTTCAAAATTACGAGATCCGTCACCAAAAGCCCTCGTGTAGCTGAACAGTGCGACGTTAATATTCACTCACTCACTCGCAAGCATATCTTGACATAGTATGCATCAAATTTATAAGGAGAATGCGCCTAATGAAAACATACTATATCAACGATGGCTTCGGAAGTTCAAGAAGACAGAAGTTATCAATATCAGGCAAGATATGGGCATTCATCATTAATTAGAGAAGAGGCTTTTGATCAAACCATAACAGTTTGAATCCAAACGTGCTAGAATTAACCAAAACCTTCAAAATCCACTATACAGTAATCAAAAGATGGTTGAAAAAGTTGGATGTCACCAGAAAGTTGAATCGTTGAGTTCCAAATCAGTTTATTATTCATATTTCAAATTACGAGGTCCATCGCCTTAAGCCCGCCAGTACCTGAATAGTGCGATGTTAATGTTCACTCACTCACTTACTTTCCAGGTACAGAAATGAGCTAGATTTGAAATGGCTTCTGGAAGAGGGTAAGAAATATTTTATGTACCGTAACGTAAGCAGTGGCTTAGCTACCAATGGGCTAGATGGTGCCGTGCACCAGGGCCCTCAAGCTCAGGTTAGTCCTCGTACCTTGACCACCAAGCAAGCCGAATTTGAGATAATTTCTCCCAAATTTAAGATATAAATATAAAATGTTGCAACATAACTATAATCATTGCAATTCAGTAGCAAGTAATTTTGATTTTGTAGGAAATCCCTTAAATTCTTTTCGCTGTTTGTTCAGTGTTGAGAACTTTACTAAAAAGTTGTTATTTTCAATTTTTTCATCTTTCTATAAACTGTTACTTGAAAATAAACTTCAAGTTCCTTGAAAAATCTTAAAAACCTGCACAAGAAGCAATTCCTTCCAAGTTACATTCTATTTTTAGTAACAACAGGATTCATCACATTCCTGCTTCAAAATTTCTCATCTTCTCGTTTCTGCAATACACAGACATAATTTTGTCCACCTCCTAGGGATGGCAATCTGTGATCGATTGATCGAAGAATCATTTTCTCGGGCCAACCCCCCGATTTTTTATATCGATATGTAGCACTGAATCGTTTTAGTGAATCGATATTTCATCCTAGAAAATTGAATGTCGATTTTCAATCTCACGAAACTCTCAAATTGTTTATTTTGTTTACATACAAAATAGTAAAGCTAAAGTTATCTTTCTAAAAATCAACTGTCGATTTTACTACAATTTTACTTTAATTAAAGTTAGGGTTAGAGAATGTACACACTACATTTATCTCAGGTAGTTGTGCACCTGAAGTATAATCCTATACTTTACTGGCAAGAACAAAAAAAACTCTATTTATCATCACATTCACTCAATAGCCATGATGTATATGAATATGGTGGGATCATCTGTTCCTTGTGAGAGCCCTTTTTGCGATTGCCGGCAACATTACAAGTGAGCGGAACCGTTTAGATCCCAGTAGACTTGACAAATTGTTGTTTTTAAAGAGCTTAGATATTAAGCTTTGGGAACTATAAGCTATATTATCTATTTTCTAAACTTCTTAATGTAACAAATGCATTTAGAAAATTAAAGCTTTCTTTAATACCTGATACCTGGATGTGGTAATAAAAATAATTGTAATTGTCGAATTCTCTGAACTAAAAAATGCCCTGATTTTACTGATAAGAGATCGTTTATTATGGTATCTTTCTTGTTTTTCATAAAATGGATTTATATTTACATAATAAATGCAGAATTGAAAAAAAATCGATTTTTAAGAAATTGATCTTTTAGACCTTGATTTTTTTGTGAATCGATTCAGCAGGTTACGACTCGAATCGATTTAAAAATCGATATTTTTCGGAAAGAATCGCGATCCCTACCCCCTCCTCTGGTATTTTCCAGAGGTGTTTTTTTAGAAAAATATATAGTAATATTGTATCGTATTTTCTTATTCATGCATATTTTTTTTATTATTTCCTGTCTATCTCGGTGTACTATTTTGTAGCTCTAAGCCCACTGGTGAATGAGTTCAATCCACCTGAATAAATAAATAAATAAATAGGGATTCCCCCAACGACGTTCTGGAGCATAACATTACGTTTCTACTTCTTTTTAAACGTCAGTAAGTACTCAAGCACTTACGAATTGTATTGGATAATTTATAAAACTGAAATTATGAATTTTAAAGAAAGAAACCCAGTGGGGCGTTTAAGCACAAACAACGCCGAGAAAGGAAAGTTAACAGTAAATAAAAATTGTATTTTTGTATATTTAAAATATTTATGTATTTTTACTTGATAAAATCCAGCCAAAATAGGGCCCTCTTTATTTTTTTTTTTTTGCACCAGGGTGTTTGGATACCTAACTACGCCACTGAACGTAAGGCCTCGAAGGACATAGCGTTGGAATCCTGCATCGATGTGTAAATCAGATCTTTATCTCAAGGAGGTTTTGTTGAGCATGTGATAGGATGCTAAAAGAAATTATAATTCACTGGAAAGTCTTACCATTTAATCAAGCCATTAATTCGGCTTTTCATCTTTAGTAAGATAGGCTGTGATCTGTTTTAATCACGAAGAGGCTCATTATCGATGCTATCCTCCATAATAATAGTGCAAGGATCCATGAACTCGCCAACTGTAACTGAGATTCATTAGGAAATTTTACTCTCCTCTATCTGATCTTCTGATTTTGCGCTAATTGGCAACCATATACTTCGTACAAAGACCAACTTTGTCTGCCAATATTTATTTTATGAGATTAATCATCCGAAAACACATTTAATTGAATACTTTTACTCTGATGTGGTATTCCTCTCATATCTAAAAAGATGGCAAGAGGTCATCGTGACTAAGTAGAACCTTAAGTTAAATACATCCAAAAAAAAGGTAGAACTTTTGAGCTTTCATAATACAATTGAAGACAAATAAGTTTTAAACAGTAAATTCAAAGAAATTATATGGTAGATATACATGTAAATAAATTGTGGCTAAAAAATAAATATTATTTCTAAGCTGTTTGAATAATTTGTTGTTAATATTAGTTTATGCATTTATTTATTAATAAATAATATAATAACTAGTTAATTTATTATTTAAATTATATATAACTAGTTAATTTATTTATTAATAAATAATATTTAGTAATATTATTTATTAATAATACTGTTTTATGCCTTTCAAAAAACTCAATAACAAAAAAAAAATCTCTCAAATAATATCTGAAAGTAAACAATGTCAATTTCAATAGATTGAGGTGTTTAAATTAGCACTCTTGTTCGGGATTTTTTTTATATATATTTTGTAACACTATGTACATTAATAATTATATGCATATAAGATTCTCGGAATACACTTGGATGGGTTTGGAATGGACTGAATGGAACTCCAGGGAAGCAGTGCAATCTATAAGAATGTTTTAAGGTGACCCTTTTATTTGATAGACGTCTCTGCCTAGTTGTGCATTAGTTTGCCCATATGTGAAATGTATCCTCAGCAATGTGATTATAGGGAAAGGGCATTTAAATTGGAGTATTCCGTAATTATAATGCAATACATAAGATATATTGCTGGGCTCTTCTTTTTAATTTATTTTAAGTATTGTATTCATGTGTTTAGGTCCTCTTTGTTGTAGTGTCATGTAGCAATAAATGTTGTTAACGAAAGCTGAGGCACCTCCCTCTTTTTACAGGAATATTGCCTACAAAACCCCCATCTTCAACGTTTTCTTAAATTTTATTTTTTAAACAAATATTTGGCGCAGCATAGTCAAATCTAGCTCTTGCGCCATAAAACCCATCATTCACTCGCCCCATCTTCAACGCGGCTTCTGTGGCCGCGGTAGCCGAGTGGTCAAGGTATCGGATCGTGGCTGGCAGGTCACGAGTTCGAGCCTACTACAACTAAAGACCCGCGGTATAGGGAAGCGATGCACATTAAATCTGTTGAGAGCTTAAAACTCCTCCCAGAGGTTTGGTATGGTAATTAGAAGAGGGAGGGTGTCGTCTTCGTTACTTCACCATGGTTCTAAATTACGAGGTCCATCGCTAAAAGCCCTTTTGTAGCTGAACAGTGCAACTTTAATATCCCCTCACACACTGAATTTTGGCTGGTTGGTATTATCCATCTCTTTTATTGCGAGCTCCAGAACTTAAAATCAATGTTGAGAGAGAGAGTTAACTTTTTAAAACTGATGAATAAAATATGTAATAGTAACAGTGGCGTAACGCACACCCCCTCAACACCCCCAGCGCAGGGGGCAGGATTCTAGGGACCGAAAGCCTGACTGACGTATAGTACGAATGTAACCAATTCATAAAATATTTAAGACAAAACCTGACTTATCAGGGGTGGCCTAATATTATCCGTTACGGCACAGAATACTACAATAAAACTTCGAATTCACATAGTGTCGACAGAACTATGCACAAATTAATTACCTGGATCAATATTTTCTCGATGAATTATGAGAAAATCGTCCCTATCTGGCCTATTATGTTCATGCTCAAAACCAATAGCGTGCATTAGTTCATGCAAAATGGTGCCAAAATCTCTACAACCAATGCCAAGAGAAATTCGAGAAGAGCAATTGGAGGCTCCTTGGAAAAAACACCTGAAATCATAAAATACAATCCAAGTAAAAATGAAGCATTAAAATAAGTAGAATAGAATTTTAAAAATAATTCATATGGCATATATTTATCACCTCACAATCAAAGTCTTTAAAATAGTGATAATAACAATTCAAAACTCTTTAAAAAATGCTTAACTACTTACCCGTCATCTTTAGTAAATTGAAGGTAGCAACGCTGATTATACCTTTCTTCGAATTCAATTCGAGAATGCTTTTCAATTTCATCCATGGCACTTTCAATCAATCTCCGGTTATAACCTGAAAAAAAATTGGATGGAATTGCAACTATGTATTCAATTCTTTTATGATAATATATTTGGAGGGGAGGGGGATATAAAGCAGAAGTCTATTTGGAATAATTTATTTTTTCTTACTATGTTAACCCAACTTTTTAAAACTAATTTTTATAATATCGAAGTATGTTACGATACACATCTGATCTTCCACGTACCCCCAAAGAAAAATTCACATGATGTTGAATCCGGGGAATAAGGAGGTCATTCTATGCCACTTTGCTTATGCTTTTGGTAGTCATGGCCATGACACCATCCTAGAAATTTGGGGTCGCTTTTAGACAACAGTAACATTCGCCTCTGTAACTGCTGCGATTGGGCAACCGATATTTCTAGTATGGTCTCCACAAAAATCACGGGTATTTTTCTTCGATGTTTCTTTCACTCTCACACCCATTATACATATAATTATCCTTCAATGTGTGAAGATTTAAAAAGTTATTGATTAATTAGCCGTGCAAATTTCTTTGTAAAACATTTTAGAGCTATCATTTGAGATAGATGCTTTCATATTTATTTTTATAGAAATTAATTTCAAGTCAATTTTTGACAAATTTCATCGCAGAGAGGAAATAGATTACATAAATACATAAAACACAAATAAAAACACTTAATTGCCTAAAATTAGGATAAATAAATGGAAAAACACTTAACATCTTTAACATTTAACGCCCTGTTAACATTTGGTAATAAATTTCAAATAACGTGGATCCAATCATTTTTACTTACTCAGAGCAGGTTCAATTTTGTAGAGAATTCTATACGGTCCATCTTCCTCCTACACGAAATAGATAGATAAGTAAAGCTAAAATTTATAAAAAGAATTATTCAAATCGTTATAATCTTTAGTAAACACACACTTAAAACTACATCACTTACGAATCCGTAACTGAATGAAGAGTTGTTAGTTCCTATTTAAAAATAACTGTATGGAATGTAGTAATTCTTATTTTATAGAAGGAGAATAAAAGAAAAAAGAGAAAAAAACACAAGAACGTCAATGGATTAATATATATATTTAATATTTCGTTTTTAAAATTAAAAAATATATATAAGCATTTTTGCCAGATTTCATTTTTGAATGCATTTTTCAAAGGTTTTTTTTCTCACATTTTTCATTAAACTAATTTAATTTAATATTACTCTATATACACTCTATAAAAAAATTACGCCATGAAAATAAAATACAAGATACGATGTAAAATACTATAAAAATAAATTCGTTGTCACACATTTTTTGTAACTAAAACCTAACGTTTAAATACCATACCATTGGATAGGGATCCTTTTACTCACTGGTCCTTTTCCGTTTAACTCAACTTCTCAAACTTTCAATATTCGCGACCCATTATTCAATAATAATTTTCATCGAGCCCCCTCAATGCAATAACAATGTACATACTATACTTACATTGATACTAAAGCTACAATACTACTTAAACCTCTTAAGTGCCACAGGCGTATCGAAACGTCTCGCTTAGCCAAACCGTTATTTTTCCCAGACATATATATACGTCTTTCCGAAGTACGATCTTTTCTGTGCATTAACTTAATTCAGTGACACAACAGCCTATGAGGGCATAAACCGTCTGTGCAAAATTCAGTATATGTGATCTTGGGCCCTGAGGTGCATGAGCAAATGTTCAGGTCAGGTGGTCAGTCTGACGCGAAACCCCCATTGTTAAGTTCCCAAGCAAGCTAGGTACTCCTTTATCGACACACTGAAGTGATGAAAGGCGCTGAGTTAACTTTACCCAGCCTGGGGTTTGAACCTCGGACCTGTGGTGTAGAAGCACGATGCACTAACCACTCAGCCACTGGGCTTTTTTCTGTACATTGTTATCCGTAAAATTATTTCGAAGGCTTTGGAATGCAATAAAAGGACCTTGACAATATCTGCGAACGATTTAATTATTTCAGAGAATTTGCTTATTTATTCCTTTTCTCTTCCCTCTCCCCAGTACATCACAAACGCAGGCCTACGTGGAAAAAGATGACTTTGGGGGAGCGAATCGTGTAATTTTTAATCGGCAATTAAGGAATTAATTATAAACCGTACAAATGATCAACATAAGTGTTAATATTTGGAACTAATTTTATACATGACAAGACCATGGGGGGGGCACTGGTAATTATTAAACTTGTTCTTAACTAGTAATGTTAAATTAATCATCAAATACATTGTGCAGAACTGACACATTTAAAAGTGCATTATATCAGTGCATGTATGTATTTATTTTTTATGACGTCAGAATGTATTTTGATTGTTTATTTTCGGTAAATTAGCAGGTTTTTTAAAAATATTTTGTTTTCGACTTTTCAATATGCTCTCCCCTCCCCCAGTTTGAGAAACGCTGGTTCAAATACATAAAGAACCGATAACTATGCAAGGTGCAGCACAATATAACAAATTGTTTCTTATACAAACAATAATTTATATCTTTTGAAGTATTATTCTCATTGATATAAATACATTGGTTTCTTCTCAGCCTTTCTCTGAAAACAAAATTTATAACTCCGAAGACCCTCCTCTACTCAAATCAAACCATATTCTAATTCCAGGCACTATCCTAGTACCACTGAAGATCCTCTGTGTAGAGGGACTGATGCACGTTAAATCTGTTGAGAGTCGAAGTCCTCTAGTTGTCATGGTATTGGAGTTAGGAGAGAGAATCCAGCTAAGGTATCCCTGCTCGTTAATTGACTTTAGTTCAAAATTACAAGGCCCATCGCTAATAGCTCTCGAGTTGCTTTATACTGCTTTATGAATCCGAATAATCATATGCCTCAACGTCTTTTTCATCTATAATTCAGCTGTTAAAAAAATCTCCGATGAAAGATCCAGCAATCAGTTTGACGGTGCAAGATCGAAAGAACATCTTGGAGAGTATGATAAAATTCTAGAATAATGTAAGAAAATGTATGTATCAAAATTAAAATATTTTTAAAAAATAAGTAAATCCTTCTAAGAAATTATTTTTTCTTTCAAAGAATGGTTAATTACGTACTATCGCAACAATGCTAACGTTCCAGATAACTCGCTAAGTTGGCAACCCCGATTTCGTATGTGTCGTACGCGCTGAATTGGCAATCATGTGCTTCGTTTCAGAAAATGTCGTCAATACGGTTGCGATAATACGTAAGTACTAAAGAATATCCTTTTGTTCTTCACTGTTTTTATGTTTAACCTAATACAGTGTGTGAAAGACGTAGCTCGCGAAAGCGCTTTAGATGGAATATCAGTTAACTCGAAATGTACAACGCGGTCCCAACAACTACTATGTATTTTCATGCAATTTTTTCTCTTATCATGAAACGAAAATCGCGATGAAATATCGGTTAACTCGAAATAATGCAACGCGGTCCCAACAAACTACTACGTATTTTCATGCAACATTTTCTCTGAACTTGAAACGAAAATCGCTTAACACAACAAGATTTTCTTTCTAGGAAATGGACGACATCGGGTAATTTTTCGACTATTTGATTCTAAAAAAGAAAATGCAAAGAAAAATATCGGATTGTTTTCCAAAAACTCAATAATTGTGTTGTTTTTCAAAAAACTTGAAGGTTTTGTATTACATTTCATTAAGTTCTAGTGGATATTTTTGTTTCATTGATTTTTATTAGATACATGTTTATATACATATCTATGTAAATAAAATGTACTCCAATTGTAATAACTTTATTACTACTTTGATAAATACTTCCCCGTATAACCACACACAACTACTACACATAATTTATCTTGATTAAACACAGTTCTCTTGATGAGATACAATTATCTAAGAAAGACTACATGTAATGTCTCTCATTTACTTTCTTGCTACTGTAATATAATCAACTACTAGACAATTATCTTGATCATCACTACAATCAACCACACACAGTCCTTCGTGTTGTAACGTCACGTCTCGAAAACAACAACAACATCTGGTGTCGGTTTCTTTGTAGATTCGACGCCCACACGTGCAATTTCCGATCCAGCGCAACCCCTGTTTGAAAATCTAGCGACCCGACCGGAAGATGAGAGAGGAGAGATGCTTTGAACTTGCACGGGAGCGGTAACCAACGAAACCTCCTCTCACAAAATAGTGGACTCTAACAATCTAATTAATTTTAATAACTTTAATGTATCATTTTTGTAAATAATTTTCAATAGTTGTGACGTAAATAAATTCTCTATTTTAATTCACCAAGAATACGCTACCGTTATTCTTTCAAACGTTACAGTGTTAAAACAATCCAAGAGACTATCTCTTCTTATTACGCCAGACCACGCCCTGTGGTCAATCTCTCCCCGAAGGAATTTCATTTCCTTCGCCACAAAACAGTTCAGCGCCTCCCGTTTCCATAAACAAGGGACTTTCTTCCCTGTTCATACTCTCCGGAGTCAAAACACCCTCTCCTCAAAACACAGTAACCCTTCTCTTGCAGGCGGGGGAACATCGCCCCCCCCAACTCTTAAAGAATCTACCGCCAAACAGTAGTCGGAAAATACACCAATAAACTTAATTTTGTTGAATATATGTTTGTTTGTATGTTTTTTGCAATATCCTTTAGCATGAAATTCTTTTAAGGTATCCGACTACGTTCGGAACCGAGATTTTACAAAAGTGTATAAATAGATAGTATTTATGATATTTAGAGTCACTTAGATTAGAAAATGTACATAAAATTGTTTTAATAGTAATATTACAATAAAAAATTTATTTAAGTACAATATTTTGACAAAAAATGAACATAGAATGACCAATTTTCCAAATATTCTCCATTTGAGAAAAATGCTTCTATTATTATACTAGAAGCATTTTTCACAAAAGGAGGACATTTTGAAAAAAGGTTATTCTAAGCAATTTTTTTGCCGAAATATTGTATTTAAATAATTTTTTTGTCAAAATGTCCTTAAAACAATTTTATACATGTATTCTAATCTAAGTGACACTAAATATCACGAAAATTATCCATTTATGTGCTTTTTTAAAATCACGGTTCCGAATGTAGTCGGATACCTTAGCACGAAAAAATATTTCAGTCCCTTCAGTTTCGTTCTAAACGATTTTCACTGTAGATTTGTGTGTTCATTTATAATATTTAGAGTCATAATACTAATTTGATAAACATCAGAAGAATTTGTAAAGCTTAAAAATATGGAACATCACTTTTTAAGGAATGAATTTCAACAAATCACAATCAAATTTGAAAACTACTGAAAATGGATCCTTCTGCATACAAAGACTTACTCCGAGTCATATCTGTATCCTGATGTATCCCGATTAATATCCATGCTCTATCTTGCGTTATCACAGCTCAATTGTTTTACAAGACAGCTAACTGATAACAATCAATAATTCTTCCATTTCTCTCCTTTTTAGATAACAAAAGGAGGCAATTGTTCTTTGAAAGCTTACTGTATCAACCAAATTAGGAACTTCTCCATTAACATTTAGAAATCAGCGATTTAAATAATCATTTTGAATAATTCTGTAAACAAGTTTTCTAACTTCAGTAGAAATTATTACATGGATTATCTTCGGGATATAAAAAGAAAAACTTTTTTTAGAAATAATTAATATCTCTATTAAAATTGTAACGGGTCTATCCGCGAACTTTTTTTTTTTTAATCCTCTTGGGGTAAATTAGTTATTTTTAACTGCATGTTCTGTTTAAAACTTTCTCCCCAAGAAGAAAACGTTATTTATTCAAATGAGTGGTTTTATTTAAGCGTTGACATTTAGGTATACAATGTTAGTCGACAAATAGTCACTGGATGGTCGATTATGGATAATTGGAGAATAAGTGATAAGATTGACGACCGGACGTCGTACAACTAAGTAAGAGAATTACGGTGAATTATAGCGTAGAAGTCCAAAGTGTTCCAAGATTAAGTGGAGTAACTTATACCTATGTGTTAAGTAGTCTTAAGCCGTGTGATTGCTCTTCTAATTAATTACTTAGTGCATTTCCTACCTTTAGTTTTGTAGTTTAAGTCAAAGGGTTAATAAATTTGTATTTAAAACTAGTTGTTTCTGATTTTTACTCGAACCCCCTAATACCAACAACCGCTAGTCCGTTGTCTCAACATGAATATGTATACAAAAACAAAGCAACGTTGTTTTGGAAATAATATTAAGATGCTGGTTACTGAAAAATATAGACAGAGAGAGAGAGAGAGAGAGCGTTCACTATTTGCCCAGCAAAGAGATGTAATAATTAATGTATCTTCTTTATTATCCATAAATGAAGAATTTATCTTTTTTTCGGTAACATTTTTGTAACGTCTTCATTGGAAAACAAATAATTTATACTACACACATAAAATGACTTTAAAAAATGACTTAATACATCATACCCATGCAATACACATGAAAATGAGGATGACGTGCTGACTCAAAAATTACAAAGACCTTTTTTTGTAAAGGTACTCAAACAAATATACATATATACAGTCGAACCTCCATATTACGAGCCTCTATACAGCGAATTTTTCTATATAGCGAACTTTTTTCCTGGAACCAAGAACATATCACGATTTACTTTGTAAAATAACTTCCCATTAGCGAAGTGTATTTATACATAACGAACTTTTTTTGTAGGGATTGAATTTTTTTCTCCCTATTTGTAAGGTATTTCTGTATCAATTTCTAGGCATGAATGGATGGCTAGAAAATTTTTTAAAAAGACACGGAAAAATATACCTGAAGGGATTTTGAGGGCATTGCAAAGATATGAGGCGTATTATGAAACAAAGCATTTTTTCAAACAAAAAAAACTCAAACAAAACCAACAGATTTTATGAGTAATTAAACTTAAGGACACGCGAATGTGGTAATGTATGTTTAAAAATTCTAGTTATTAAAAAATGTACGTTTAAAATTACTTGTATGCTTTAAATGAGAAAATGTCCTTAAAAATTCATTAAGTTCAATAATAAAGTTTTATTTGCTTAAAGTTTAATATAAAATTATTTGCTTTGTTGAAAATACAGTATATTCCTCGACATTCGTTTCTCTTGTTTTCCTTGCAGTTTTTTTTTTATGGATAAAATATATAAAAGTAATAGATATTAATTTAAAAAAGGTGTGAATAATTACTTTTTTTAATATATAGTGTTTATGAACTTAATTTTTTTTGTGGTTTATAAAGTATATTGAAAGATGGACCTCTATATAACGAATTTTCCAAATAACGAACTTTTTTTCGGGATTTAGCTATTTCGTTATATAAAGATCCGACTGCATATATATATATATATATATATATACAAGGTCATTAGAAATAAATGATCCGATTACAAAATTTAATAATCCCCAAATGTGAATAAACAGAAAATGATGATTAATATGTCACTGTAAAGATGAAATATGAAATTTTGAGGTTTTAACATTGTTTTTGTTAAATAGGTGGCTGCAATGTTGTAATTGGGAACAGAGGTGGAAATGGCGTCGCAGCGGGGGAAAGCATTTTGTGTGTTCTCGTTTGCAAAAAGTATGTCAGTAATCACGGCTCAAAGTAAATTTCGCAGAAAGTACCATAGAAATACAGTGACATCTAAGAGTATAAGAAGATGGTATAAACCAGGGGTACTCAATCTTTTTTTCTGCTGGACCACATACATATTTCAGCTATTTCATGCGGACCGCAACATGAGGATAAATGGGAAAGAGGTGGTGGAAAGAAATGCTGTAAGACCAAGATAACATTGAAAATTTAAAATGTGGAAAAATGATCAAAAATATCATAATTTGTGTGTTTTGAGTTTTATAATTATTTTTTTAAATCTTTTTTTTTATTTTTGTCACTAACACTAAATTAGAAGCATTTAAGAAACACTCCTTCACACTTTCTGCATCAGTAAACGGTTTCATATTATTACCAATAATATAACAAACTTCATAGGATATGTCTTTGTTACCCCTGTGATATTACCATTGACAAAACACTGTTGCTGTTGCAAAGATTATTCAAGAATGCCTATTTATCACCTCTTGAAATAGAACTTCGAGGAAAAGTGGCATTGAATGATTCCTGTTTATTGGTATTTTTTAAATGCTGCACTTTCGGGACAAATCAAACAATTACTGATCCATGTTTGTATTTCTCTACAAAATAGTCAATCTCCCAATCGTCTTGAAACAATACATTTTCTTCGAATATTTTTCGCTTGTAAGATCTGAAAGATAGTTAAAAATTAGTTCCACCTATAAAATTGTCGCTACTCTACTGTTGCCTGTTATCACTAACCGTAACCGTTCCAAATATTAAAAGAATGCCAATTCGTACCGTACGACACCGACAGCAAAAAGCAAAATTGATATAATTTATTTCTTGACAAAAAATTTCCCACCAATTTTAAGTACAATGTTCTTAAATAAGTGAATTTCTCAGAGCAACGAGCCATGACCGGGCCATTTAAAAAGGCTCGGCGGGCCGCAGTTTGAGTATCGCTGGTATAAACAGTTCGAGGAAGCTGGATGCCTGTGTAAAGGCAGAAGTCCAGGGCGACCAGGTTCACAATGATATTATACGGGTGACTAAAGGAAGAAAAATAAATATTGGTGAAAACAAATTTTACTTTGCGCCAAGAAACGTTACGTACGAAAAAAATTTCATATTTTATCTTTACAATGACATCTTAATTATCATTTTCTATTTATTCATCTGGAAATTATTAAATTTTGTAATCGGGTCATTCATTTTTGATAACCCTGTATATATATATATATATATATATATATATATATATATATACGGAAAGAGAAATTTCTTTAAATATTAAACCAGTACATAAAGTCTTTCGTTCATAATAATTTAATCAGACCGAAAGTAACAAAAGTAATAAATTTATTGCATAACACCTGAAATATTACTTTAAAAAAGGTTTCAAAAACTAAAGGCTGTTTTAAAAATGTTTTAAAATAACTCTTGATGATAAGCTGGAAAATTAAATTAAGTTCTTTAAAAAAATCTGAATAGATCATTATTATCGTTTTAAATTTTTAAAATACAATGTATTTCACACACAACATAATAAAGGAGAGAAAATAATAATTGCATTTGGGTAACATTTTAGGAGGAAAATTTTGCTTTTTGCTTGGAGCTTATTCAAAAGTTTGAAAGAATCAAATTCAAATTTTTTATAAAGTTTATTTATGTATATCTATACATAAATTTAACTAACAAATTTTTGTAAAATAGTTTTTAATCTTTAATCAGATATAGTGATATGAATTTTAACGTCCTCCGTAAATGAACAAAAATTAATAGGATTTTTTATGGAATTAAGGAGTTAAAAAATTTAACTTCTGGTATACGAATATCTAATTTTTTCATGAATAGCCATTATGACACTCACACACGTATATATATACATATATTAAAAACCCACTAAATGAGAAGGATATATAAATTTGGATATTAAATTTATGTTTATAGGATGCTACACTGTCTACAAATTAGCAGGTTTAGTGAAGACATAATACTAAATAAACTTAAATTTTTTTTAATTCTTTAAATTAAATATATATCTATGTATATATGAGAAAATAAATATGTAGAAGAAAGAATTTTTATAAATAAAATGAAACAAAAGTATTTTTTTTAAAAAAAAACTTGCGTCATATATCCAAAATTGACGTCCCCACCCTGGGCATGGCATGCTGCTATTCCAATTCTGTAGCCTGATCTCAAGTAAACTCGAAATATTGCCATTTAAATCCTTATTCTACTTCTAGTATTTTACTTAGTTTAATGACAAAGTAACTAAACGCGCTTCTTTCGGGGATTCCCCTTTCTTAATGAGGAAAATAAACAAGTTGTTGACGTCATAAATTGACTCAACTTGAATACAAATTCACAAATGAAGGGGGATTCTTTGAAATTTTCAATATCAAATTTATTTTTATGTTAAAAAATTAAATAGAATACATTTTTAATAAAAATAACTTACATCACATTTCCAATACTGGCGTCCCCAGCCGCTGCATGCCATTTTACTATTCAAATTATGTAATGTCGATTTCAAGTACACTTAAAATATTAGCATATAAATTCTTGCTCGTAAAATAGATGCTGCTTTCTTCTTAATCAGAAACGTAACTAAACAGTTATTTTTATCGAATTTCCTTTCTTTTTGCAAGGAATGATAAATTACTCACTGATATCACAAACTGATAAAACAGAACGCGAGATCAAACATGAAAAAAAAAAAAGAACTTTAATTGGTTAAATTTTGAATCTTTTGTAAATACAAATATGTAACAACTGAAATATCTTGTTTTACAATATTTTTTTTAGACGCTACATCAAAATGCTGAAATACAATAAAAATCTCTTAACACAAAACTGAGAGGACAAAAATACTTTTCGTGTTAAAAGAATTTCGTGTTGAAGGATATTACAATATATATATATATATAAATATATATATATATATATATATATATATATCAACAAAATTAAGTTTATTAGAGTTTTCTTTTATTTACATAGATATGTATATATGTATTTAATAAAAATCAATGAAACAAAAACAATCACAAAAACTCAAAGAAATTTAATACAAAATTTTGAAGTTTTTTTTTAAAAAAAAATAAACATTTATTGAGTTTTTGAAAAATAATCTGATTTCCTTCGCATTGTCTTTTTCTAGCATCAAACTGTTCAACATCGTTCATTTACTATTGATTTCACTTTTGGAATTGTGCGTCTAATAACTGCGCATACTTTTCATGATGCTTCTCATTTCGGATAATGCGGTAATAGGAGCTGCATCATTCATTTCATTTTCGTCGTCGCAATCTGCATCAATGATATTTTTTCGGTTTGAACAAACTTCAAAATGTCTTTATCTGCCTTCACTGGGACTGTACACTCATTATCCCCATCTACTGCAACGAATTCTTCGTATGATACGGTAGGACAGTCTATTCCAGCTAGTGTTACCCGTATTTTGTTCATACGCAGAAGGGAAATCTTTTCGTGTTAAGCGATTTTCGTTTCGTCTTAAGAGAAAAAATGTATGAAAACACATAGTAGTTTGTCAGTACCGTTGTATTATTTCGTGTTTATCGATTTCGTGTTTTCGCGTTTAACGTATTTCACTGTATATCAATAAAAAATATTGTTTGATTTTCCTCTGCCATTTTTTTAAAGAATTCGTTGCTGTTGAGGAAATTTCTGTTAGATATTAAACTATGTGTAGTCTGACACTTTGAATGGAATATTGTCCAGCATTCCATTTCAAATAATCTTCATAATCACGTACATTTCCGTCTTTTTAATTCTCTCTGATTTTGTGACTGACCTTCATATGAACATAATCTATATTTAGATTTAGAGTGCCAATCCCGCTTCCCGGAGCATGCACCAATGCGGTTCAGTGGCGCGCAAAGAAATTTTTAAAGGGGGGGCAGGGTTGAAAGTCCACCATTCTCGTATCATGCTTTGATACGTCACCCAACATATTCTTTTGATTTTATTGATTGTTAGGAACAAAAAAACAGTAAAAAATAAATTATTGAATATATAATTAGCTTTAATATAAAATTAATTATTAATAACAATACTTAATTAAATTTTACGTACTATATACATAGGATTATAATCAACAGAAAAAAAAGCAAGGGCTATGGGGACCGGACCCGGGACCCCTCTCTATGTGTGTTTACTGTGTTCTTTTATATAAGTATGTATTATAATTTATTTCTATAACTTTCCTTGCCTATACCAAACAAAGAGCTTGAAGCTTTAACATGTCCTCTACGTTTAAATAAATTTTCATAATACACTCACACATAGTGGCGTAACATACACTCCCGCAATCCCCGCGATGTGGGGGGCAGGTGCTCCAGGATGCCCAAAGCTTGATTGACTCCAATAACTCCAAGCACGTATTTATTTAATCTTGGGGTCCAAAACCTGACTTTACACAAACTTTAGAAGGCGAAGCGAAATACTAACGAATGTGCACCTTTGTCAGCGTCAAAAGAAAAAATGAAATGTGCGCTGTAATATCAAGGAGAGTATCCCCAGAAATCTGAGATTTGTATGTGATCTAGAAAACGCAGTCTGGTACGCAAAGGGTTAAGAGTATAACTTGAAAAAAACATTATCATAAAAAATGGCTCACGCGTTTTTTCCTTAACATGTCCTTTTGGGTTCTTTGGGGCCAGAATAAATGGCAAATCTTTTCCAACCAACCCGAGAAGTAAAACGTGAAGAAAAGATGCAAATTAGGAAGCTTTTAAATAACAGAAGCTCAGAGTAAGCGAGGTGGCATTTGGGGAGTGTTATGATAGTCCGTGTTTCAAGTGTGAAGAGTATTTTGAGAAGTTAAGTGACAATCAAGTGAAGTTATCCGTGACATAGAGCCTTTAGTCAAGGTGCATACAATTGCACTCCAGTGAACCGCAACTTCAGCTAGGATCAGATAGATTGATGCTTCGTTGGACATTAAAGTAGGAGTTACCATTTAAATATTTGGATCTGTGTTTACATTGAAATTGAGCTTAGGCGAGTGATTATTGATAGTGGTCCGGGTTGCGTTAATTCGGTATTATTTATTGTGTGTTTAGCCACCGTAGATTCTCTCAGATATCATATTATTATCTAATCTGTTATTGGTTTAAGTTAAGATCTTAATAAAGTAATATTGAGATTGTGGCAGCTTCTAGTTCGATTCCTACACCTCTAGCTCACGCTGATAATCCAAGAGAAGGGCCCCCAAGAGGAGCGCTCTTACACCGTGTATGAGACATTGCAGGTCACAAATCGGGCCTAACAACTGATGAATTCTTAGCAGTGAATTAGAGTTTATCAACGGCACACTATAAAACAACATAAAGAACATCGTCTTCGTCCCTTGATCATGGTTCAAAATTACGAAGTCCTTCGCCAAAAGCCCTCGAGTAGCTGAATAGGACTTTCCATTTTTAATAGAGATATTGCGCATCCCCACTTTCGTTACGTATTTTTAGAATATTAACCCCCCGATAAAAAAAAGGTCTGTGAACGTATCTGGTTGTATGCATGTTTTTTGTGTCCTCTTTTTTTTTTAATTAAGATGACTTGGTACCCCAAAATCACAGACATATCGTTTTTTTTTTATTTTCATTTAATCTTATTCTTTGCATTATTATCTTTCGATTGATATATCACTTGTGCATGTCGGAAAGTTAGAAGTTGAATAAAACTTCATTTGAAAACAAATTAGGCAATTCAGGCACGCCCCCTTTTTAGAAAAAAAAAGCGTTTTGATAAAAAAAATCTAATTTATAAAGAGAAATAATAACATTAAAAAAAGAATGTGGAATATATAAAGCAGAATATTTCCGAGGCAAAATACATACAATCATTTTTTTTCTTTGTGAAATGTGTGCATGTAAAATTTCTAAATTAAGGCATTTTATATTAATAATTTTATAATTTCAGTTCTTATTCCTGATATATTTTTCATACAAATGTAATACTTTAATATTATAAGAAGAAAAATAGCTAAAATTTCTGTCGTGACAGAAAAGAAATTTTTTAAAGTTTTTCTTGGGTTTTCTTGTGCAATTAGTACTCTCTAAAAGTTGATCATTTATAAAAATTTGTGGGTTGAAAACATATGAAAATGCAATTATTTTAAAGAAAAACGTATAACTAATATCTTAAAGTGGTATTTTAAGTTTAATTAAGCTTATAATAATTATTTTTTCAGAATTATAAACTTTAAACTGGTTTTTCTCAGTTTGTGTTTTTCGAAACCTTAGTGCATTCAAAATACTACTCCTTCGACAATTATTTACCAATCAATTCCATTTTTTTCCTGCGTGTTAAAAATAAAGCATGTAATAAAATTAGGGATCCGTTTTGCTATAAACTGAATACTTTTTTTTAAAAAAAATAAAATGTAAGACATGTTGGCTTTTTCGTTGATTTTTAGCCTGTATATCAACATTTTATTTTTTTTCTCGAAAATGAATAAAGTTATTCTAAATTCGATCCCTAAAGTTGTTTAGAAGATCCATAAGAATATTATAAAAAATTTCAGGCCAAAAAATTAAATTTTACAAAAGGAGTAGGATTTTAAAATTTCACCTATTTTCTTCAAAAAATTTTAATTTTTAAAATTGTGTGAATAATATATGAAAATTTTCTACTGGTATCATTTTCTTGAATAGAAACATTGTATAAAATGCTAAAATATAATTTTTAAATACGTAAATAAAGAAATTTGCTCAAAGGGTACCAAGTCCTCTTAAAAGGCATAAAATATTTATTCTTGTTAATGTGTGATGTGTTTATTTGAAATAATAAAGAAAATAGAAGATCATTCAGTTAGTTCATTTCTGTCAGCCAATGCAAAAAAGAAAGATAATTATAGATGGCAGTTTAAATAATCATTTAAAAATGAATTAGATTGCATAGAAGAAATTCTCGGAACTTAAAGCTCGTTTAAAATGATAATGAAAACACAATCGATTAATATATCAAATTAAATATATATCATCCCGCTCACAACTTTTTTTTCTCTCCCTTCTCGACTGCGAAAGTTTCGGTTCGTAGAATGACGAAACGCAGCTATTTCCGCAATAGGGGCCGTTTTAAAATTGCATAACGAAATAGTTCCCTGGTACGCCACAATGCCCTGCGATACAAAAGGGCATTCGTCTCATAAAACGATCCTTTGTGAATTCTATGTAGGAATTCTCTAACTCTATGGTTTTTTATTGAATATCTCACAACTCCACAAACACTGGTTTTTTATTGAATATCTCACAACTCCACAAACACTGTATTTGTTAACAGGCTTACAAAGTACTACAGAATGCGCAAACTATTTTTTTAATAATATTGCATGGGATAAAAAATACTAGACATGCTTATAAACAGCTATGTCGTCTGACAAAGATACTAGCTATAGATTGAGTCCAAATGAATATATGACCAAAAATAATAGCTATGATTTTGACTTGTAACGTATACATCAGGGGTCGGCAACGTATGGCACTCGTGCCGCATATTGCACGCGGTGTAATTCTCAGCAACTCTCTGCACTACTCAACTAAATTGTCTATTTTTGAGTGGATGGAAGTTCAAAAATTTGTAATGGACCTTATTTGACAAACATCTTCAGAATTATGAACATTACGAAAAGATATGAAAGATAAATCTAAAGATAAATTTACAGCTATATTTTTTAAGTTATTGAATGTCAGGAGAGATTTAATTGTTTGAAGAGAGAAAGTTGCGTGCATACTCTACTTTTTACTTTTGGTTCTACATATCTAAGTACAAAAATATTTCCCCATAAGAAAAATATTTCAAATCACCAAAGAAATTGTTTAACAACTGAATGCTCAGAATCGTGTCAAATTGAAAGCCACATATTATACCCCTGATTTTGCGATATGAAACTAGAGCAGTGTAAGCATTAGGCTCACACACATTAAGATTTTATCTATCTTTTTATTTAACTTTAATGAAAGGAAATATTTATATTTTATGTTGTCTATTTCTTATTTTAATAAATATGCTTAAAAATACTTTATATATGTACAACTCTAATATTTTTCTTTTTGTTACTGACATAGTTTTATTTTATGCTGTTTGTTTTTATGTTAAATATCTATAATAAATAATGCAAAATTATTATATAATAAAATTGTAAATATTATCTAATTTATTGATCTGTATTCTCTAACTCTGCATGCATCGAATTGTTTCAGAAAATTCCAAATGTGTGGCACGCTGAATCATATTGGTAGATTGGTTTGGCACGCCACGACTAAAAGCCTGTCGACCACCGGTCTATAACATAGTAATAGTTTAGGTGTTACCCAACTCTTCTCTGGGTATATTGAAATCAAGTTTTACACACTTTCATATAGCAAAGTAATTTGTGGGGTGTAATTTGTGACTTTCAGTATGACACGATTCTGAGCATTCAGTTGTAAAACACTTTCTTTGCGAACTCGAAATATTTTTCAAATGAGGAAAAAAAATTTTTTACTTAGATATGCAGAACCAAAAGTGGACAGAAAAGTGCATGCAATTTTCTCTCTTCAAACAATTAAATCTCTACAGCAATGATATTCAGTAATAGGCAACATAACACAGATTTTTTCGTAATTCTCTAAATGTCCGTAATTCTGAAGATGTTTCTCAAATAAGATCCATTACAAATTTATCAATTTCCATCCAATCATAAAATGTCAAATTTATAGAGTAGTGTGGAGTGCCACTGAGAATTTATCACGTGCCACATGCGGCACGCGTACCATAAGTTGCCGATCACTGTTAAAGACTTTTTACATTACTCAATAAGGACTTTTCATTTAATTTATTCTATTGTTTCTGTAAACTAAAATATGGCTCATTTTTTTTTTTTCATTTTGTGACACTATTCGCAGTGTTTTCAACGTACTCTGTAGAATTCAATTACATTTTATTTTGTAACTAGATTTAATTTTATAATTTTTTGAACAGTCCCTTGTAGTTCCTTATCTGCAGAGGACTGAAACTGTGAGCGGATCGTGAAAGGACTTCTGGTTGCGAAAACGTTGATTCTTAGTAAGAGGAGTGTTTGACCAGTGATTGTGGTTAAAAACCGGCGCAGCAGTAATTAAATTTTAATTTAAAGTACTGTTTTGAAAATGGGAAATTGTGGCGAAAGAATGCATTTTGATGAAGACGATATGGAAGTAAGTTCCTGTAGCATATTGTAGCTTAAACATTTAAATTAATTTGAATCTTTAAAAGTTTAAACTAACTTTTACGTCGTTGTTAGATATTTGCTTGTGACTTAAAACATATGATTTATAAAAGAGAATTTTGTTATTAATATATTTGTAACATTTAATGAACTCTCTTGAATCAGATCTATTGACAAAGAAGTAGTATTTAAAATTTTCCATTTAAGGAAACCAGGACATCATACACAATGAGAAAATTGATTTTTCAGTTTTAATATTAAAAAATAGTACATATTTTTCTGAATCTAAAAATGCAGAACACTTTATATGTTCGTTGATAAAATAACCTTAAAATATGAAAAATTAATTGACGAAAATGTAAACAAATGTTTACACATATATAGTTTTTTTCACTTTTATTCCAGAGCATAATTTTTGCTTTTAGGTACACTTTAAAAAAAAACCTATTGCACTATACATGGTTTTAAATTTTTTGTATTCCTATACAGGATGTCTGTGCATATAGTGAACCTGTTTATATATATATATATATATATATATATATATATATATATATATATAGTCGAAGTAGTACATAGTTTTTTTAAAAATAGTTTTATGTATGAAAAAGGGGGAAAATACAGCAATTTTTTTGAAATTACAAAGTTTCATAATTTTTTGAAGAAACTACCTTAATATTTTAGTAAAAAAATAAATTCATTTTAGTTTGTGTATTGTTTTATAATACATGTACAAAAAATATTTTACTTATTTAAGATATACTTTTTTAAAAAATGGTACCTACACATAAGCAAGTATTATGAGATCTCAAAAATTATGTCCAACTTAAATAAAACAGAAAAAAAAATTTTTAATTAAAAATTTAACTGAAAGAATGATTATATAACATCTTTATCACAAAAAGATCTCAACTGCTTTGGAAACTTTCAAAGATATATGTCCCATAAACAAAAATTTTATTTTTGATATTTTACTCTTTCGAGCATATCCTGGAACCTTTGATATTGAGAAAAATTTTTGTTAGGGGCTTTTTTATTCATGTCCTTTGTTGTTTCGACTTACAGGAGAAGGGATCACTGCATACCCCCTTCCTAGAGAAGAGAGGTTTTTACACTGTAGATGGACTTTCTGAGCGATACATTGAGAATGCTGCTTTCCAGCCCCATTACTGCAATTGATGCACATTTTCAGCAGATTTTGGGTGTCGTTGGAACGTTTTTTTCCATTGGTGGAGTGGGCAGTCTCAGGTTGAGATGGTGGATCAGGTTAAAGCGGGTGCCGATGCCTGTTTTGAATCACTAGTTGTGATTTATTGGGATTGTCTTAGACTCTCAAGTGGCTGTGATAGCATAATGGTGAAGGTCATGGACTCGTGGCCGAGTTCGAGCCTAGTACTGCTGAAGACCCACCACGTAGAAGGGCTGATGCACGTTTAATCTTTCGGGGTTCAAACGTCCTCCCGTTGGTGTGGTGTGGATGTTAGAAGAGGGGGCAGCTCAGGTGTCATCCTCGTTGCTTGACCACGGCTCAAAATTACGAGGTCTGTTGCCAAAAGCCCTCGTGTAGCTGATAAAGTTAAGGTAATATTCACTCACTTAGGCTTTCTATGAAAATGCACAATCAACCTGCAGCGTTACGCTGTTCTGCCATCTAGTGCTGAATTCCTAGCTCATTACTTCGGAGACAGGCTGTAGTTAAAGGTTGTTTTGGAGGGAGAAAGGTGATTTGAACTACCCATCTACTTGGTTGGTGACCATGCTTGACACGTGTTAGACGACTGAGACGAAAAAGTACCTATATTTAAGCCAGTACAATGCTTTCATTCTTGTCTTTTTGTTGTTCGCGACTGGCTGGAGAAGCACACTCTATGTACTTTAGCCTTGTAAAAAAAAAGAATTTGGTTTGTGAAAGGAAGAAATTTACATTTCCAGTATTTGGATTTCATTTCCGAACGGAATGAATTTGTGTTTGAATTTTGTTTGAAAAAAAATGAATATATGTGTGTTCCTGATGAACAAATTCATTTAATAATAAATTGTTTTAACAAGCTATACTCGAATATTCAAATATCTTATTCTGATATCTTCTTTTATTTTTTGTTTTATTGCAATTTTTTTAGGAAGAAGTAATGCGATCAGATGGATCAGTTAACGTTCATGGTCCAAACACATATCGACATGTAAGTATGAAAAATGTTTTATTTAAGTAAGATTAAAGTCAAGTGAGTAAATGATATAAAAAATCATGCATTTTCTTAAATGTTAAAAGCAGTTAAATTGATTGAATGATCAGGAAGAATGATAAGTAACAGATTAAATAATTGTACTAATAAAGAAAATTTTTTAAATAAATTTAATTTTTTCTTCAAATATTCTTTGGGGGGAAGTGTATATAAATACTTAGATATACTTTTAGACTTTTTGTGGAATTAAAGACGTCAATTTTTTTAAATTTAAAAGCTAAAGAATCAAGACAGTTGTAGGAGGCTCACGCCCCTCCTCTCTCGAACACCTAGATGTGTTGGGGGAGGGAAGAAACACTCGACATGATTCAATTTATCTATTTATTTCCACACAAAGAACAGACACAATTTCCACTAAAAATAGTAAGAGAATGTCTCAATGTTAACTGTGAAAGTGGAACAACGATAGTAAAACATGAGCGATTAGGAGACTAACAAACTGGATCCTTATTTTAATTAAGGATCTAACCTATCATCCGATTTAATCTAATGAATTCAATGTTAGTGAACAATCGTCACTTTAAAGCTCCTCCTAATAAGAATCAAATCACTATAATTCTTATATTATACCTTCAGTAGCAATCTCACCTGGCTCGAGTATATCATCTCTCCTTCTCTTCCTCAAGCTAGAAAACCTCGTCTTTTATAATAAGTTAATTTACATATCACGATTCTCTTCTTCCGAAGGGTTGGTTGTGAATACCGCGAATTGATAGCCCAAAGATTTCCCAAGAAGATTAGTTGGAAAAACGCGTACAGATCCGTCACACAGTAAGTAAAATAAACAAAAATGTTGATATTTTAAATGAAAGCATTCATTTATCATACTTGTGTGTTTGTGAATTCATTCTGAAAAACCTTTCGTCCTTTCTTTTTCGAAACCAAATATTACTGGAGAGACAAAAAGAATTCCTGGACAGTTATTTTTTTATTATTAAAAAATAGATGGTTGGTATCACTGTTCCCCATTTTTCAAATTATACAACTGTTCATATTCATTGCTAAAATTCTAAAACTGTAATTTACATGCATTATATAGTTCTACTTATTTGTTCTTTTTTTCGCAAAATTCTTTCTTTGTGCGCTCCTCTTTAGTTAAATTGTCGACATTACATGAAACGAAGCACCAATGCAGCACTTTCGACATGTGCAAAATCAGGGTTGCCAACTTGGCTAGTTATCTTGAACGTTGGCATTGTTGCGATAGCACATAATAAATTTATTACTACATCAAGAAAAACTTTTTTAGGTATAGCTTAAAAAAACAGCTTTATAAAAAAAACTTTACCTTTCTAACTTAAAAAAATTGGGGGGAAATTTCTAAACTTACTTATGCAGAAGAGATATTCTCTGGTATATAAATGAAGGGATAAATAAAATAAGTAATTAATTTTTATGTTAAGTACTGCTATAAAAGGGGAATAAATTTTAGGTATTTGAGCTTGTTCATGGTAAAATTCAAAGTAATCTTTCTGTAAGTTGTAAAGACCTTCCCCCCTTCCTTGGTGAAGCCGTCTCGTCATCTACTTGACCTAAATCTGTAGGAGGTAAAGATTGATGACCCAAACTAACCATGAGAAATCCAATGTATTATTACCAAATATGATAATCCAAGACAAGCAAACTATAAAGGGAAACTCTAAAGTGATATAACGATTGCTCAAACCCCTTTGTGAATAGCCGCACGAAATCCTAATAGCATTAACTTTACTCAACGTTATCTTAAGAATCCTAACTTCTTTTTAATTTATTCTAATAGTTAAAGTCCGTCCTATAATCACGCATCGAAATTCAGATGCTTACGGTAACAACACCGCTTTCAGCGTCTCAGCTTCTTTTCCTCTCTTACGATTATTAACTTCAACTATATATATATACTAACTGATCTGCATATCAAGGTTTCTTCTTGAGAGGGATGGCTGTGAAATAACTCGATTAGTGGCCCCAAAGATTCCCCAAGAGGATTAATAGAAATTCACGTAAAGCCCCGTCACAAAGCAAGCATTTTAGTATTTTTTAACATTTATTGCACCCTTAAGTAACTAATTACATTTCATTAAAACAAATGCATGTCTTTGGAAATTCTTGATTCTGCAAATTTTTTCTGTAATGAAAATTAAAAGGAGAAAAAAAAATTAAAAAAGAAAAAAATAATTATAATAAATTTTATACTTTTACAGAAAAGACATGTAGCAGTTAATGACGACATGTTGTGGCAACATGGGATCGTTCCATATGAGATGGATCATTCCCTAGGTAATTTTTTTAAATAATTAACTAACTCTAATAACCTAACAAATTTATATTCCCACATGAAAAGTATACATCTTTCACGAACTCGCGTCTTACTTTCATTTATTTATTTATTTTTCTCTAAATGTTATAAAAATATATCAGGCCTCGGTAGTTGAGTGGTCAAGACGTTGAGCACGTGACCAATGGTATATCAGTCGAACCCCAATTGCGCACGACCTCGAACCTTTCGATTCCATTAGACCAGCGATACTCAACCCGCGGCCCACAGAGCCTTTTTAAGCGGCCCGGCCATGGCCCATTGCTCTGAGAAATTTACTTATTTAAGAACATTGTATTAAATATTTGGTGGGAAATTTTTGTCAAGAAATCGAATATATCAATTTTGCTCGGTATCGTACGGGTACGAATTGATATTTTTTTTTCTATTTGGAACGGTTACGGTTAGAAATAACACACAACAGTGGAGTAGCGACAATTATATGGGTGGAACTAATTTTTAACTACATTTCATGTCTTTCAAGCGAAAAATATTCGTAGAAAATATATCGTTTCAAGACGATTGGGAGATTGACTATTTTGTAGTGAAAATCAAACATGGATCAGTAATTGTTTGATTTGTCCCGAAAGTGCTGTATATTTAAAAAATACCAATAAACAGTAATCATTCAATGACACTTTTTCTCGAAGATCTCTTTCAAGAAATGATAAATAAGTTTTCTTGAATAATCTTTGCAACAGCAACAAAGTGTTTTGTCAGTGGTAATATCACAGCGGGGATTGTAAAGACATCCTATGAAATTTGTTATACACTCTGTCGCAAAAAATATATGCACCCAGAAGAAATCAATACAATCACGAAACTCGGCAAGAATGTAGTCTGGTAAGAGATATGCAAATGATTAAAATTTCGACCAATGAGACAAGCAGAATATTATTAACTGGGGGAAGGAGTGCCGTACGGCTATCCAAACGAATCTGATGACTTTGATAGACGATATTGAGACTGCCTCTAAGACGTAACCGGCGGCAGTACGAGCAGCTGACGGACTTTGATAGGGGCCGTATAATAAGCCTCAGAGAAGCAGGTTGGTCGAATAGACGTATCGGCCGCCACCTCGGTCGGAGCGATATGGTAGTTGCTCGGTGTTGGCAAAGTGGATCACAGAAGGTAGAGTGTACCGTCGCGGAGGGGGTCAGGACGTCCCAGGAACACAAATGATCGCGAGGATCGTGCAATAAACTTCGGCACCAACAACGTCGCTAGCATCGATTCAACGCCACTTTAGACATCCAGTGCCATCAAGAGAAACCATAAGGAACGACTGACCGAAGTTGGCTTGAGGAGCCGACGTCCGCTTTCCACTGACCCCACATCATAGGCAGTGTCGACTGGATTTTTGCCGACCTCGGCAACTTGGAATTGGAGACGTGTCATCTTCAGTGATGAATCCCGAAATGACCACCGCACACGTGTCTGGAGGCGCAGCGGCCAGCGGTCCGATCCGGCATTTATTGTCGAGCGGCATACAGCAATTTCACAAGGTGTGACAGTGTGGGGAAATTTCTTGGGACACACGATCATCTTTAGTGGTCCTTCAAGGCACTTTGACAGCTCGCAGATACGTGGACGATATTTTAACGCCGATTGTGCTACCCATGCTATATCAAGTCGCCCAGGTGCCATTTATCAACAAGATAATGCTCGTCCACATACTGCGCGACTCTCCCAACAGTGTTTCAAGGATATGACGTCCTACCATGGCCTGCCAGGTCACCAGATCTTTCGCCAATAGAGCATGTCTGGGAAGGCAACTGCAGCCGTGAGATACAGGAGAATTAACTGCGCAGATGCAAAGACTATGGCCTTCCACAGGGGGTCATAAGTGATCTAATTGAATCGATGCCACGCCGAATTTCGGCTTGTATAGCTGCCAGAGGTGGCTTTACTACTTACTGATTTTTAACCTTTTGCAAGCTGTAACCGCTTAATAAAATGATATTTTGTTCTGAATTTTTAATCATTTGTTTATTTTCATATACACTACATGCATACCAAATTTCGTGAATGTAGCTCAATTTCTTCTGGGTGCATATATTTTTTGCGACAGAGTGTATTATTGGTAATCATATGAAGCCGTTTACTGATGCAGAAATTAGGAAGGAGTGTTTCTTAAATGCTTTTAATTTAGTGTTAGTGACAAAAATAAGAAATATAAAAGAATTTATAATTAAAAAGAAATGCAGAAGTTATAATATTTCGATAAATTTTCCACATTTTAAATTTTCAACGTTTTCTTGGTCTTAAAGCATTCCTCTCCCCCTTCTCCCATTTAGCCTCATGTTGCGGCCCGCGTGAAATAACTAACATATGTATGCGGCCCGCGTGAAATAACTAACATATGTATGCGGCCCGCGTGAAATAGCTGACATATGTATGCGGCCCGCGTGAAATAACTAACATATGTATGTGGCCCGCGTGAAATAACTAACATATGTATGCGGCCCGCGTGAAATAACTAACATATGTATGCGGCCCGCGTGAAATAACTAACATATGTATGCGGCCCGCGTGAAATAACTATGTATGCGGCCCGCGTGAAATAACTGTATGCGGCCCGCGTGAAATAACTAACATATGTATGCGGCCCGCGTGAAATAACTAACATATGTATGCGGCCCGCGTGAAATAACTAACATATGTATGCGGCCCGCGTGAAATAGCTGACATATGTATGCGGCTCAGCAGAAAAAAAGGTTGAGTACCCCTGCATTAGACCAATGGTCTTCAAGGGTATAGCTACCGCTGTATCAACCGTATCCATGATACGGGGCCCCCGCTAAGGGGGCCCTAATATACGCAAGCAAAACAATCCTAAAATGGTAAGGTTCCACCAAAAGGGACCTCTAGGAATTTTGATACAGAGCTCATTCAGGTCTAGATACGCCAGTGGTGGTCTTCAAACTGTTTCAACTCACGGAACCCTTAGAACTATTAAGTGTTTTCGGAGAACCCCATTCCACACTAAAGAGAATGTATCGGTATCCGAACACGTTCGGATACCGATACATTCTTGACAAAGTAGCATATTTAAGCATTATAAATGCATTTTTTAGGACTCAATACCAATAAATGCAAATATTGAACTAACAATTATTAAAATAAATTGCCTAAATTTCACAAAAATCTTAATTATAATTGAAATTTTAGCAATATTTTTATAAGACTTCAAAGCAATTAGAGAAAAAAGTAATAAACTTATATCAGTAAAAGTATTACCAAAACAAATTACATGCTTTTATCTAGGAAATGTACTGAAATTTTAATGTTTTAGTAAAATTTTATAATATTAGAGCTGATTGAGTAAACGTTATAAGAAAAGTCACATTCTTCATGATACCATTATTTAAACAACAAGCCATAACTCAAAAATCATTCATAAAATTAGAAATATTTTAGTACATTCTCTAGAAAATAGCATAAATATCAGGTGCAAAAAGTTTTATAGAAATACATTCGTAATATTTTGAGTTATCAGACTCGCCATGATACGTTTTGAACATTTTAAAATGTCCACTTCTAGTAGATCAAAGACCCACTTCCGGTTTTTCTAACTTTATAAAATTGATTGTGGTAGCATAAAAACAAAAAAAAGTATGTTTTGTAAAGCCAAAAGATAGCTCTATTCGGTGAAATAAAAAACAAAAATATTTGTCTTGAGCTAATTTGGGTTATTTTCAACGTGTTCGGATACCTTAATATATTTCAAGTAGATCAACATATTATCATTCAATTCCTACTATTGTATATAGGTCACACTCTCTATTTATTTATCTTGGTAGAATTTTCAATCATTAATAAAATACATTTTAAAACGCTCAATTGAACTGAAATTTTGTATACATGATTTTGTTTTGGATGACAATACAATAACTTTTAATTATAATTAATAAAAATTAATTCATTAAAACTAATTATTTCAAGAATTACAAATACAGCCACCTTGGCGACTTAGCGAGGCTTTTGGTGTATTGTGTCCAAACTTGAAAAGGTTTTTTTCTCACGTTTTAAAGCATTCAGTTGAACTGAAATTTTATATACTCGATTGTTTTGGATGACAATACTATACTTCAATGATAATTAATAAAAATCAATTACCACTTAATGTTGTAATTCTGCCATGTGTATATATACATGTGAAGTAGAAGGCACTATTGCAAGCCCCCGTAGCATCCCCCCAGAGAGGGCAATGTCCCCGACGGGGGAAAGGAGCGACGAAGGAAGGAACATCAGAACTAAACAGAATCCGTTGGGACCGCAAGAGAGGCAGACGCGCATCAACAGAGCAGTAATAACTCTTAAAAAATAATGACAGCCAATTAGGCTACGACGCGCGTTTAAATGTTTCACTCCATTCATTAATTATTATTCTCCCTTTTCTTTATTCTTGTTTTAAAAATAAACAGATTATTCTGGCAAATCCCAGTTTACGAATTCATCCCAAGTAACAACATAACATTTGGGGGCTCGGCCTCAAATTAAATTAAAATTAAAAACCCCTAGAAAATACGACGAGTCAAGACTGGTGGACCACGCACGCAGACGCGCATCGGCAGAGCAGTAATAACTCTTAAAAAATAATGACAGCCAATTATAGGCTACGACGCGCGTTTAAATGTTTCACTCCATTCATTAATTGTTATTCTCCCTTTTCTTTATTCTTGTTTTAAAAATAAACAGATTATTCTGGCAAATCCCAGTTTACGAATTCATCCCAAGTAACAACATAACATACATATTTATATTAATTGTTATTATTTAATAAAAAGTAGCTAAAATAATTTTTTTCTTTGTTGATCTAAGTAAGAATTAACTTAAATTTTTTTTATATTGTTTATTGCACAAACTGTCGAAATATAGTTCTGATGAAATTATCTGCAGTCGCATTTCATATTCTACATTTCGCATTTTTCCCCCTTTTGTAGCTTTTCACGTTGAGAAAAATATCCTTCACTTAAATACGTTGTTCTGAGTTTCATTTAAATGCATTAAAATGTTTATAGGTGTGTGAGTAATCCTGTGTAATTTACATGAGTTTACAGACTCAACTTTTCAAGCTGTTCTTGGATAAATTCAGGTTTTAACATCGAATATGTTGATATGTCGATAAATTGTTCCTCTGTCTATATAATATTATAGATAATTTTTCCCCAAATGTAAAAAAACATACAAATATAAAACATATACATAGTACATTGTAATTATTTAATAAAAATTAACTAAAATAAAATTTTTCTTTTCTGACCTAAGTATATAGGAATTGACTTAATTTTTTTATATTACTTGTTTTTATAATAAGTTCTATTTTGACACTGAATAATCCCACGTCTTCATTTTGAGAACAATTTAGTGTGAAATAAATTTGTCAATTTTTCGCATCATTTTACAGATTTCAATCGAGACCGTATAAACAGAGCCATGCGAACTATCGAGAAACATTCTCGTATTCGGTTCATTGAAAGAACTAATGAAGAACCGTTCTTGACGTTCTCAAGACTGAACGGGTAAGTATATTTCCATAGTTAAAACATGTAATTTGCAATGTAAAAAAGTATTATTATCATTAAATTTTGATAATGAAAAGAAGACAAAATATATATGAGGGAGAACCCAAAAATAACCAGAATCCAACTTTTGCCCTCGCATTCTTTGTAGTTACGAGTTGTGCTGTTAGGTGTTGTTAATTGGGACTCTTCCTGCTACATGTTCGGAACTGCTGTCGGTCTGAGTTAAGTTGATTGGTTGTGGTGCTTTATTTTGTATGTTCCTGTTTGAACCCTTCGGCGATTAGTGAGAGGACCGTCTATTAAAAAAGGAGTGTGTGTGTGGAATTTTGCTTTCTCAAGCACTGAAAGAGAGGTCGTCCTTCAATGGATCCCTACCCTTTGCGGCATTCGTGGAAATGAACAAGCCGAGAAGTTGGCCAAAGAGGCTTCTACGCTGCATCCATATTGTCTACCGATTCCTCTTAGAAATGCCAAATGACTTATCAGGGATAAAAATCGCCAGAAAAGAATATCCACCCTTAACCCTTTTGGGGATTGATGCAAAAGTGTGCGTACCACCAGGGCCGGAGGCTTATGTCGCGAGTGTCATTCACAGGCCGGTGGGTTTTGTGTAGTTAAGCCCAAATCCATAAAAATACCGAAATATAAACGCGTTGTTCAATATTTTCTGTATACTATACGAACGGCATATGCTTAGTTTATATCGTACTAAAATATACTTTATTTACTTCAGCCACTTTCTGTTTAAGAGTGCAAGTTTTTAAACATTTGATTGTCAGCATTTGTAAAAATCGACCTTGCAAAAAAGTAAGAAAAGAAAAGACAAATTTTGTCTGCCAGATCTAATTATCCATTTAAAACTAGACTGCAAACCCAAATCAAATGCTTTAGCGAAAATAAATCTCTCATCTTTACCATAAACAAAAACCACATGTTCATTTTAAGAGCAGTCGTAAAGCACTCAATTCGAAAACATTCTCTTCCCCTTATATTTATAAAACAAAAACCACGTGTATGTGAGTAATATTTCTCCCCTTTCGAGTAGATGGTCAGATCTCCATGTATCTCAAATCTTACGGGCATGGAATGCCATCTATTGCCAAAAACTGAGCTTACAAAACTGTCTGGTTCATGGGTGGGTCATTCGGCCTGTAGAAGGAGAAACACGCTGGCGCACCCTTGAGTCATTCGGCCTCTGACCGTGTTCCATGCTGGCTCATATTTGGAGCGGGGCTGATGGTAAATCTTGGTCTTGTCTACTCGATGGCCAGATACATGCTCAACTTTCTGTCCTCCCTAGGGTGGAGGGAGTGGCGTGTTTTAGAATCATCACCGGGCATGATTATTTACAGGCCAATCTGTTTAAAATTGGCCTGGCTGATTCTCCACTCTGCCTTCTCTATAATTCTGTGCCAATGAGTGGAGAGCATCTATTTGGTTGTCCCTCTCTACGTCATGTTCCCTCTCAAGATAACTGTGAAGTTCTTCCTTCCACTAGCACAACTTCTGTTTTGTACTGGACTGCAAGACGCCTTATGTCCGAGAGGACGTTGGCGGACGTAATTTTTTTTTAAAAAGTTTTGAATTAAGTCGTGAACACGTGATTTATCATGTGACAGTCATAAACTGAGCCTATTGGTACTGACATATTATACCGTCGATCAGTTTCGTCAAATAAAAAATCGTCGCTAATTTAAAAAAGTTGCCAAAAGCTGTTATCTTTATTATTGTTTCGGAACAGTAAGGGGAACGGTTTTCAGCTCTTGGCTACATATCACGGATTTGACGACGTATTTCGATTCAAAGAAACTGATCGACGTTACAGTACGTAAAAACAAGCAACTTATATGCGACTCGTTGAAAATTTGTTTAATGAGTTACTAAAGACATTGTTTTTCAAAAACGAATCGTTGACATGTGACTCTGCATGTAATTTTGCAGATGCTACTTTCGCAAAGGGAATGGTAAACATCCAAGGATCTCACTTGGTATAGGTTGTGACCATTTTGGAACAGTTCTCCATGAATTAATGCATGCTATTGGTTTTCCACATGAACAAAAAGACCGGATAGAGACGAGTACATTACTATTTATTGGAACAATATCATAAAAGGTAAGCGTTTGCATATACATTATAAGGCACAACTCATATGTCATTAAAAGTATTCTCAAAATTAAACACATCGCGAAGAATTGCTCAATCCAAAAATTTTTTTATCCAAATTGATTTTATAACCACTTATTTAGTCGTCAAAATCATCCCAATAAAAATATATAAATAAAGCCAATAGTGTTTTTTAACATGTGCGAGATCACTCAAAGGCACCTATTCCCTTTTCTCCATTAATTTCTTGGCAATGTTTTACTACCCGACCAGGACAGGTCCTAGGGTGTCGGCCACCCTCGTGCAAAGTCCTAATGTGCCGCCCCTCTAAAGAACTTTTCATATTTTGACTACTTGTAAAAGAGAAAAATTAATACGAGGTAGGATTCAAAAGTTCCTGAACTGAGCCTATAACGTGGAAAATTTTTGTAGTAGAGCAGCTACAACATTTCTCTGTTGTTGCATTCTTCCCCTTTTCTAAAAAAAGATTGTCCCTAATTACGTGGTCGGTGGCTCGCCACGACTTCGTATTTCGTAGGCGGATATATTTAGTTGTCGGCAACTGAAAGAAATTGGGTTTGTAGAGCGGATAATGGATATTAATTTTTGTGTTCGTTTGCGAAAAAGTGCTACGGAGACTTTCGAAATTTTGAAGCATGTGTAAAGCTGTGATACATTATCACGAACGGAAGTTTTTTAGTGGCATCGACGTTTCGGAGAAAGCAGGGAAGGTATCGAAGACGACTAACGCTCACGCTTCTCTTCTCGAGTTGGTTGGAAAAGAATTGCCATTCTAGCCCCAAAGAAACCCTAGAGGATAATTAGTTGAAATCGCGATGAGCCCGTCACAAAGTTATAGACTCAGTCCAAGACCTTACGAATCTTACTACGTAAAAATGCAGATAGACACAAAAATCACTTCTTTCCTCCATTTTGTTCCTTTAAATTGTTAGGCCATTATTAAATCGAAAACTTGTAATTTCTCCAACTGCATATTGAATTTATACACTTCTATGTCTGAGGTCAGGGGCCCACCTTGAATAACTTTGCGGCGTTCAAGATTCTTTACAAAATTCGATTATTTTGTACAAAATATTTGTCTTTAGAGTGTAGTGTTTTTTCACAAATAAATCCCATAATTGTTTCGATTTTATCACGTTGCTTCTGTTTTCTTAGATAGATACTTAGAAATGAGTAGTATTGGATTGCAGCAATACCCGCAGCATCACGCTTGATCCCTGTAACATTTTTCAAATTACACCTGCGAATTGTTCTTTTCGAAAACAAAATTTGTCGAACATAAATCGAGCTGAAACTTATCTTACGAAAATCTGCAACATTACGATGCGCAAATACAATTGTTTGACGAAAAACGGAAAGAATTGGGAAAAACAAATATCTCGTTATTTAAATAAATTAAACATAATTTGATCATTGCATTATAATTATTATATTATCTATATTTGAATACCTGAAAAATAATGAAAACAATAATGATCGTTCATTCTGTTATAAACTTTCACTCCAATAAATGTTTGTAATGGGGGCCCAAATCTCATATAAAGGTATATATTTTTGTATGTAGCCCGCGGGATTATAATGTTTTTTCGAAATTACCCGCAAGATCATTTGGGTTGGCACCCCTGTCTTAGGTAATGTTAACCATATTACAGTGCTTCTCAAAGTTTCAATATTCGCGACCCAGTATTTAATCATAATTTTCATCGTCCCCCACCCCTCACACAATAACGATGCATTGAATTCAATAACACTATACTTCGATGCTAGAACTACGAAACTACTTTAACCTCTTAATTGCCACCAGCGTATATAAATGTCTCACTCATTCAAAGCGTTAATTTTCCCGGACATATACATACGTCATTCCGAAACAATTTTTCCTTTATCCCTTAAAATTATTCCGTTAAGAAAAGAACCGGGACAATGTTTGCGACGGATATATTTATTTCAGATTATTTGCTTTTTTATTCCTTCCCGCTCCGATACATCACACACGTGCGCCTACGAGGATAACGGTTGGCAGTGGGAAGAAAACTTTTAATCGAAAGTTAAGGGATTAATTATAAGCCACGCAAATTATCAAGATAAGTGTTTATTTTTGTGTATAATTTTATATATGACAATATCATGGGGACACTGGTAATTATTAAACTTGTTCTTTTCTTAATATTGTTAAACTAATTATCAAATACATTGTGTAGCGCTGGTACATTTATACATGTAACATATCAGTGTAAATGTGCATTTTATTTTTTATCATGTCACAAGGTATTTTGTTTGTATTCTTGTAGTAAATGAACATTTTTTTTAAATTCTTTTGTTTTCGACTTTTCAATATGCTCGCCCCCCGCGCGCTCCACAGTTTGAGAACCGCTGCCATATTAGATATTTTTGTTAAATAACTTTCGCAAAAATAATTTTTAGACGTCCTTTGTCGCCTAACGAATCGATCCATAATGCACCACCATTGCAGTTGATAAGCAAAATAATAATAAAAAAAATTTGCATTGTGGTATTGCCATCTTTAGCACGAATTTTGCTATTGAATGAAGGATGTGTGTAAAGAGTAGACATTAATGGACAATGGACCAACACAATGTGCACCAATATTCTATTTTTCTTAAACTGTATTCAGGGACTTCTTAAGGTATGGGCTAACTGGGCTACAATGGGGGCCTCGTCTCGTTCTCGACTCGGCCTTAATAAGATAATGATTCAAATAATTCAAAGGTCAAATGTTTTTTCTTGTTGCATTCTCCGAAAAACTGGGAATTTCGGTCGATATGTCAACTGGCTACATGTGATGACCGCCGTCCAAATACAGGCCTAATCCTACCACCATACTCCATCATTACTCATTCAGTCAAACGACGACAGTCGGTCGAACTGGTACGTGCGATTGTAAATCATGCACATTTATTTGTTTCGGGTTATTGTTTGTACCAGTATTTGGCAACGTATGGTGTGTACTATTTACTTTTAAGGTATCGGACTACGTTCGGAACCATGATTTTAAAAAAGCGCATAAATGAATAATTTTCATGATATTTAATATCACTTAGATTAGAATACATGTATAAAATTGTTTTAAGGACATTTTGACAAAAAAGTTATTTAAATACAATATTTCGGCAAAAAATTAACTTAGAATAACCTTTTTTCAAAACTTTCTCCTTTTGTGAAAAATGCTTCTATTGTAATAATATTCTGCCTGTATATAGCTGAGACCTCTGTACAGAGGCTCAACTATCATTTTAGAAAAATTCACATTATTTTCAGAGTTACAACCCAATGAAATAGTTATCGGCGTTTTTTTCTTAAAATTTCTCCCCTCTGTTGTCGTAAAACATGGATAAATCCACTTCTAAGTTATATATTTCAAAAATTCTAGTTGAGCCTCTGTACAGAGGTCTGAGCTATATGCAGGCAAAATATTATTATAATAGAAGCATTTTTCATGAAAGGAGATTATTTTGAAAATTGGTCATTCTATGTTCATTTTTTATCAAAATATTGCACTTAAATAATTTTTTATTGTAATACTATTCTTGAAAAATTTTATATACATTTTCTAATCTAAGTGACACTAAATATCATAAATATTATCCATTTACACGTTTTTGCAAAATCACGGTCCCGAACGTAGTCGTTTACCTTAAGGGTCGTAGATGGGGCCTAGATTTACGTAGGGGCCCAGGGCCTCAAGAAGTCTTAAGACTTCCTGACTGTATTTTGCTATCGAAAATTTGGAACTTATTTTGATTTTTCAATCACTATTTAAAACTCAGAATATTTATTCCACATTATTTATTTTGAGAAACTCGTAAAAAAATCTGCTTGATTTATAGAATTATATGCGGCCGCCCCTTGTACCAGTCGCCCGCGTGTGGTGCACACGCTACACACCTGCTAGAATCGGCCCTGATTACAACTGAGAGTGATATAATATGTGCTTCTACTTAGACGTTATGTAGCCGCCCAGACGGAATAGTGGATAGTGACGCTGCCTCCTGTGCAGAACGCCGGGGAAAGCACAGACAATTGTAAATGTATGGTGCCTATGCGGTATGATGGGACTCTAAATTTTCGGCTAGCTGAAAGCCATCTCGAGAGATTGGTGACACGAGAAGAGGGTGGAAAACTCGTGACCCCCCCTTCCGATTCCCCTTAATTGTATTTAAAAATGCATGCTCGATTAGCACTGGCAATCTCTTGGATTACCTTAGAATTAATTGTATTTAAAAATGCATGCTTTTTGTCGAAAATTAGCACCTGGCAAGATGCACTACAAATATTAATATGATTAATAATAAATATTAATATTGTTATTACCTTTAGAAATCAATACACTTAAATTAAATATATGTTCTGTATTTATATAGATCACTTCGAGACTCACAGACTTGAAAATCGGCATGCATGTATCTTTTGTTGAGTAGAAATCTGCTGAAAACGAGTTTTAGAAAGATTGATTCCTAAGGAAGAGGAATAGCGAGGCAGTTTTGAACATTAATTCCCGCTTTTAAACTATTCGACCTATACATTTGATATTTGACATACATGTTTATTCCGTTGAATAAGATCTGCTAAGAAGTGGTTTTGCAATAATCAAATCTTAAAAGGAGTGGCGGGGGCGTTATAGACAAACATTCCCATTTCTGAACTGTTAGACCTGCAGACTTGAAATTGAGCAGGCATGTTTATTTCTCTCTCTCGTTGAGTAGAGATCCGCTAAGAACGCGTTTTTCGGAAAGCGACTCTTTCCATAGCGATGTAAAAATATTATTTACGGATTTGTTTTAGATAATATTTATATATTAATTGATGGATAAACCTGAGAAATGCCGAGTTATTCAGATTGATTTATTTATTTTACTTTTCTATTTTATTTTGTAAATCGTTCTCTTTTCGTTAAGTTTAGTTTGTAAGTTACTTAAAATTACTCAAAATACTAATTAAATTTTGACCTCATTAATTTTGTTTATTCTTCTGTCCCGATTGTTATATTTTTCGATTCATCCGTGCAAGGAACGGGCATACCTGATAGAATTACATAAATTCATTCAACTTAATTTCATTACCATTCAGAAAGTAATTAATACATATCAGAGAACATTTTTTTTTCACTAGATTGGAGTCTAATTAAACATATTATTTTTGTCAATATTCTTCGCAACTACTTTTTTTAAAAAAATGTTTCATTTGAAAATATATTATTTTTTTAGGAAATGAATCACAGTTTCAGAGACTACATCCGTTCGAATACAAGTGGTCCGATTTACCTTTTGATTACGAGTCCATAATGTTGTATAACAGTTACGCATTTTCCATAAACGGACGGAGAACCTTAGAAACAAAAGATGGAAAAGAAATACCTCGTCATACTAAATTATCTGCCTTAGATATAGAAAAACTTGGACGCTTATAATATTGAGAAACAAAATAAATTATGTTTTATATTTTTTAATGTTTGTTGTTTTAATTTTCGTTTGTCTTGATAAACTTCGCTTCAAATCTTGCTTTTCGCAATTAAGAATGATATCTGTTGAAAGTAATTGAATACTGCTCTCTTGAAAACATAAATTTTGTATTGACAAAATTAAAAGTACAAGTGATTTATTTAAATGCGCGCGGAATATCGAATATCTGTTGATGGCACTTGGCAACACAGAAACCATTAAATGGCAATGTAAGTGCTATATGAAACAACACCTGAAAATTTTGGATCTTGAAATAGTTACTCAATATTGCCACATGTGTTCTTAAAAAATATTCCATAAGATAAAAATGGGTTGCGTCCTTACACATTATGTTCCATGGCGGCTCAATTTGGAGTACACATCGCGAAAGAAACCAAAGCTCAAAGGTTAGTCGCCCATTAATGTCATATTAAAAAGTACTGCATGGCAAACGTATACCCCCGCATTGCAGAGGGGGCCCAAAGCCTGACTGGCACCAAGTACGTACCCTTTGTAAGATCATCCGGCTTGGGGCCCAAAAAACTGACTTTGGAGGGGCCCTAATGGTCTCAATTACGCCACTGCTGTGGTGTAAGGGTATAGCTGCAAAACTCCTTTTGAAGAATCTTGTGAGTAGTGACACGAGGTTGGTCAAAAATTTCTGCAATACGCTAAAATTTAGAGCTGCGTATGATACGTAGCATTCTGTCTTCCTCTACTAATGCCACAACAACATACATAACAACATGCAACATGCAAAGATTTTCGTTCTACAACAAACAGAATGGATAAAGGGACAGCAATCATTCCCCTCGCTTCAAATTTCATAATCACGTTTTTTTTGGCGAGTGACCTTGGTTGGTGAGTGAGTGGTAATTTCTTAACCATTTCAAAGATTGAAATTTTCTTAATGTTTTGGTAAAAAAATCACATTTTCGGACTAGCAAAACACGCATTTGAGTAACTTTTCTTAGCCTGGAAACTAGTATCAGCTTTTTAGCACATGTCTCATTCTGTGCAAATCTACTATATCTATGCTGAGTTTCTATAGTTACAATATTTGTATATACCGGTATTTTACCATGTAGCACCATCTAGTCATCTAGTGGTAGTTTTAAGAACTAAATTTTTTGTTCAACATAAAATTTCCATCATCTCAAAACACTCTTGACATTTTGCTGAATAGTATTTTACAGAATGCACGCAAATTTTAAGTTATATAAATTATGAGCAATTTGCATTTAAACAGAAAAAATTACAAGTAATAACTGATTAAATCCTTGTAGTAATTCATCAATACGAAGTAGAATGAGAAAATTATTTTGTTTTATATTAAAAGAAAAGTCATTTCTTGCAGAATTTCTTATGTAGAAGCCATTTATCTCATTAAAATTATTTTACTTGTATTTTAAAAAGTTGAGATGATTTTTATCCTTTTTAATTAGTCTATAACTTATGGACAAAACAGTGCTTTTTTTAATTTTAGAAAAAGTATAAGGAAAAGAAATTTCTAGAACTCTTGCAACTTGTTTCATTCAAGCAAATATTTTCGTATCTTGGATAAAATAGATGTATAAAGTATGAATTCGTTATAAAAATTTGCTGGTTATTAAACTATGTGAAACTTATATTGAGAAAATGTTTTTAATAAAAAAATAGATGCTTTTGTTTCCTTTTTTAACTTTTTCATAAAGCAATAAATCTTGTATGAATCTTTGATATAGTAGAACATATAGAGCTTCTTCAACGCTTTACTAAACCGATCGGTTTTTTTATTTTAATGACGAAAATGTTGTATGAAAACATCACTTCACATCAACACACAGCATAAAATTTAGTTTCGTCTTAACGGATTTTTTCGAAAACTCGAGTTTCGAGGCTCTATCGGCCGATAATTTGAAAAAGTCATCTTTTACGATTTATGGCACTAATTCTTTCAGTTTTGAATGGAAACCAAAAACCCATTGATTTTTGAGACGAATTTTACGGGAAGCAGTCATATCCCCAAAATCTTTAAAATATTTTAATGGGACACATTTAGACGTACAAAGAAAAACACTTAAGGTATCCGACTACATTTGGAACCGTGATATTAAAAAAGCGCATAAATGGATAATTTTCATATTTAGTATCACTCAGATTAGAATACATGCATAAAATTGTTTTAAGGACATTTTGACAAAAAAATTTATTTAATTATAATATTTTGGCAAAAAATTAACTTAGAATAATCTTTTTTCCAAATGTTCTCCTTTTGTGAAAAATGGTTCTATTATAATAATATTTTGCCTGTATATTGCTCAGACCTCTGTTCAGAGGCTCAACTAGAATTTTTGAAATATATAACTTAGAAATGGGTTTGTCCATGTTTTACGACAACAGAGGGGAGCAATTTTAAGAAAAAAACGCCAATAATTATTTCAATTGGTGGTAACTCTGAAAACAATGTGAATTTTTCAAAAATTCTAGTTGAGCCTCAGTAGAGAGGTCTGAGCTATATACAGGCAAAATATTATTATAATAGAACCATTTTTCGCAAAAGGAGAACATTTGGAATAAAGATTATTAAATTTAAATAAATTTTTTGTCAAGAGGTCCTTAAAACAATTTTATGCATATATTATAATTTAAGTGACACCAAATATCATGAAAATTATCTATTTATGCGCTTTTGCAAAAACATGATTCCGAACGTAGTTGGATACCTTAAGCAGAGTAATTAAAAATAGCTTGAAAAAGATTTAAGAAACTTATTTAAATGAAAAAATTTGAGATAAGTCTTGGAGGTAGATGCTGAATGAGATCCCAGATCATCCGATACGGCATGCGGTTGCTGCCTACAGGTTGGAAACTGGACACGATTACCTTGCTGGTTACCTACATAGACTAAAGGTCCTTCTCTCTACAAACTACGTTTTGTACAGGGAGAAATCCCTAACGAGAGAATGCTGAGCACCTGGAGATTTGCCCAGTTGCCTCTGGTAATATATATAACAGATACTGGAACGCCAGAGAGTAGTTGCAAGCTCTGCAATCTGACTGACTTTCTGATGGTATTTATGCTTCTGTTTTTTGATTCTTTGTTTTAATGATCCCAATTTATTGCTACTCCTTGTGTGTTTGCGTGAAATTTTTTCACTCCAGAAATAATATATTCATCAAGTGCTGCTGCCAGAAATAAAAAAAAACCATTTAGATATGAAGAGAACATTTAAGGTAGGTATCCGACTACGTTCGGAACCATGATTTTTAAAAAGTGCATAAATGGATAATTTTCATGATATTTAGTGACACTCAGATTAGAATACATGCATAAAATTGTTTTAAGGACATTTTGACAAAAAAAAATTATTTAAATATAACATTTTGGCAAAAAGTTAACTTAGAATAATCTTTTTTCAAAATGTTCTCCTTTCTTTAAAAATGCTTCTGTAGTGTACTTTCATACTATCGGATCATCATTACTCATAATAACGGATCATCCTTACTCATAGTAACGGATTCTTGATCCTTACGTCTTATTGGCTGTTAAAACCTACTATTCAATTTCATTGGTCAGAAGAAATGTCCTCTGGCATTTCTTCTGTCTTCCCAGAATTCCACTCTGACGAAGGGAGTATAGTATAAACTCGAACTTAACTATTTGTTATGTTTGAAAATAAAGTTTATTTTTGTAAAATCACAGCAATTTTACTTTGCCACTCACAACATAATACACCAAAAATGGTGACCCGTTCTTTGAATATAAAATTTAAAAACTTCTAATAAAAAAATTTCCAACGTTGCCTGTGCCTTCCGTAAATATGGAGGATATTTCAGCGGTTAAAATTCCAGCTTTTGTTTCATCAGATCCTGCGCTATGGTTCGGATTGCTTGAATCGACCTTCGAATTGGCAGTTCCGAAGCCGATAACCGACAAACGCACTAAATATAATTATTGCGTAGCTCACTTATCTCCCGATGCGGCAATGGCAGTTCGAGACGTAATTCTTTCCCCTGGGAGCATAAATCTATATTCAAAGTTAAAAAGATGAAAGTTATTGCCCGATGCGGTGAAAGCAAAAGCCAGGAAATTTCGCCGTCTTTTAGCCCGATGCGGTTATTTTTACAGAAGTTACCACCTAATGCAGTGTTTCTCAAAGCAAAATTTTTTAAAAAAATAACCGCAAAAATGCTTTCTTCCATAATAAAAAAAAATACAACACTGGTATAATTTATGTTTATTATCGCCATCTTATCTTTGAGCATTTTGTTTTATTTGCTGTATTTCCTCAATGAGAGATTTTTTATTACGTTTTAACATAAAAATATTACTCGTTAAAAGGAGACCCTGAGAAAAATTCTAAGAAGCCATCGGAATTATTTCGTACATTAGTGATGCAACGAAGTGATTCACATTTTTCATCCAGGCCAACGTGACTTTGTTGACTTCAATTTTGGAATTATTTTTACAGCAGTTACCACCTAATGTAAATATCCATCTTTTGGAAAAGAATTGATTGGTTTAGCATTTCTGTAGGATAATTGAAAAGTGTCTGACTTGCGTCCTTTATTATGGTCTTGTACTTTTTGAATCATTTTAGTTCAGTTTTATTGACTTTTTCTCAAATCATCAAAGAATTGAATTAATATACTTTCTATAAATTAAAATATTCAGCTCAAAAACAAATTATTGGGGTGACTTCCCCCTGCACTACCATTAATGTTAGTATCGAGTAGCTGATCGTATTTTAGAAGGTAACACCTGTACAGGTATATTGCATAATTTAACATTAATTCTAAATGCTAATTGTGTGAGGTTTAAAATTACAGTCAAAAGTTATATTAGCATTTATCCATTTTACATTTTTGTATACAATGTCGCCAATTCTGATGATAGTAGTGAATCGAAACTCCTCAAAGAGTTGAAACTTTTACGACCGAGGAGGTAAAACTAAAGAACTACGACTGTTGGATTGAAACGTTTTCCGTTGGTGTGGTGTGGTGTGGTAGTTTTTTGTCTCGTCAAATCGTTTCGATTCTCGACAATCAATCGGAAAAGTTTAATAATAAGCCAAAAGCATCAAATTTATGTTGGTATTATAATAAATTTGCCAAGGCATCCACAAAGCAGAAAAATCAAAAAGAAAATGTATTCAGCCCTGTTCTTTCCAGGAAAATTACAAAATTGAACGGGCAGTAGTAGCGGCGACGAAATATGCCTTGCCTTCGACTTCCTGTCGCCTTTTCGTTCGCGATCGTAAATCCAAAATTTGTTTTCTAGTTGATACCGGAAGTGATTGCTCAATACTTAATTACTTCCCGCAAATAAAACTGTAAAACAATCTTCTCCTGTTCTGCGCAGACTTTTGCCCAGACTCACGCAAACGTACCCTTGCTGTGACAAATGGTACACCCATTCAAGTGTACTGGGCGTAAATTAATGTCATTAGATTTAGGTTTTTTTAAAACGAAATTTTGTCTTTCTTATCATTTTTTTTATTTGTAATGTGTCTAATGCTATTATTGGTGCAGATTTCTTTCATTATTTTAATATAAAACCTGATTTAAGAAATCGTTCTTTATTTGATTTTTGAAAGGGAGTTTTAAGATAAGAAATTGACCCTCTGAATTCATTTTCTATATTTAGCTTCTACAAAATTAATATTGTTAAAAATGCATTATTAGAAATTCTAATATTTTTTTTTGCTCAAAATTAAAACTCATGTTATTGATAATGATTTTTGCTAAATTGTTGAATGATTTTTCCTAATATTGTAAAACCAGTATTGAAAGTTTGAGAAGCACTGACCTAATGTGCAAACCAAACAGTTAAGCATAATGTAGTTCACTATATTGATACTTTTGGACCACCTGTTTTGTGCTAAACCCCGTCGCATGGCTCCAGACAGGTTAAAAATTGCGAAAATGGAATTTCAGCACATGTTGGATTTAGGCCACCATGCGTCCAACATTTGTTTTCAATACCGGAAGTGATTGCTCAATTATTCAATTCCCCCATTGCATATGGTTCATAAAAAAACGAAATTTTGCAATGATTGGTGCCCTGTTGGCGATTTTAGAGCATTAAATGCTCAAACAAAAAACTCATGTTAATAAATATCCGATTCCTAGCATTCTTGATTTTACAAGTGATCTACATGGGGCAAAAATATTTTCTCATATTGATCTTGTTAAAGCGTTTCACCAAATTCCGATTGCTTCTTGATTTTACAAGTGACATACATAAAACTGCTATTTGTACTCCATTTGGTCTCTTCGACAGCACTCGAATGCAGTTTGGTTTGTGCAATGCGGCTAGCACTTTTCAAAGATTTATCGACGAAGTTACTCGTGGTTTGAAAGGTGTTTATGCTTTTATTGATGATATCTTAATTGCATCTCAAAATATTCAAGAACATACTACCAATCTCCGTGCACTTTTTGAAAGACTTGATTATTATGGCTTAACGATTAAACCTTCAAAATGTACTTTCGGAGTAGATAGTTTAAAATTTCTTGGATTTCAAGTTTCCAGTGAAGGTATTTCACCTCTTCCTGATCGAGTCAATGCTATTTAAAACTTTCCTAGACCTAACACTTAAACGCAATTGCGTAGATTTTTAGGAATGTATAATTTTTATCGAAGATTCATTCCTAAAGCAGCCCACATTTTAGCACCCTTAATAAAATTTTTAGAAGGTCACACAAACAAAAAGAAACCATCTCGTCCTTCGAAAAGTCCTCAAACTCCTCTTGAAGGGACTGAAGAAGCGGAAAATTCATTTACTGCTGCTAAAACAGCATTCGCTGATGCAACTCTTCTTAAGCATCCGATTCCTGGTGCTACTTTAAGTGTTTGGACCGATGCATCAAATGTCGCCATTGGTAGTTCCTTGATGCAACTTTCTAATAGTAACTGGGAACCAATAGCATTTCTATCTTTAAAGCTTTCTAAAACTCAACAAAATTGGTCTACTTATGATCGAGAACTTTTGGCAATATATACTTCAATAAAAAAATTTAGACACATGCTTGAAGGTCGCGAATTTATTATATATACTGATCAAAAACCCCTAACATACGCTTTCAAGCAGAAACCAGATAAATGTACCCCACGTCAACTAAGACATCTCGATTATATTTCACAATTTTCCACAGATATTCGCTATGTAGTTGGAACAGAAAACAAAGTTGCATTTGCATTATCTAGAGTAGAAATTGATGCAATTATAAAACCACCCATTTTAGACTACAAAAAGTTTGCTCAAACACAACTTCATGATTCTGAAATTCAATCTTTCCTTAAAGCAGATTCTTCTATTAAACTAGAAAAACAATATTCCCCCCTTGAAGACGTTTCTTTATATTGTGATAAGTCACTTGAAACCCCTCGACCTTTCGTCCCTAAAAACCTCAGACAAGTGGTATTTCAAAATCTGCATTTTCTATCCCATCCTGGAATATCCGCTACAACTAATTTAATTTCTAAGCGTTTCTTTTGGCCAGGAATGAGAAAAGACATCAAAAATAGAGTTAGCTTGTGAAAAATGTCAGTGGGCAAAAGTATTCAAACATACCAAAGCTCCACTAAGCACATTTGCTCTACCCGATGCTCGATTTGCCCACATGCATATTGACTATATTGGACCCTATCCACCATCCAAAGGATATAAATATTGTCTTACAATCATAGACAGGTATACCAAGTGTGTGTGTGACCTGAAGTTATTCCTACCGAAGACATGTTGGCAGAAATCACTGCTGGTGCACTTTTAAATGGTTGGATTTCTCGTTTCGGCACACCTGTTACAATTACAACTGATCAAGGGACAAATTTTGAGTCTTCTCTAATGAGAGAACTTACAAACATGATGGGTAGCCATAGAATCCATTCACCTTCTTACCATCCACAAAGTAATGGAATGATAGAGCGATTCCACAGGCATCTCAAAAGTGCTATTATTGCCCATGAGGACGCTGGTTGGACCGATATTTTGCCTATCGTATTGTTAGGATTACGTTCAGCAATGAAGAACGATTTAAAAGCAACAAGCTCTCAACTAGTTTATGGTACTACTTTACGTTTACCATCGGATCTCATATCTTCAGAATCTCTTCAAACGTCAGTGACACCTTCCTACGTTTCGAAGTTAAGAATCCTTGGTACCCCAAAAATCACAAACCTATCGTTTTTTTATTTTCATTTAATCTTATTCTTTGCATTATTATCTTTCGATTGATATATCACTTGTGCATGTCGGAAAGTTAGAAGTTGAATAAAACTTCATTTGAAAACAAATTAGGCAATTCAGCCACGCCTCCTTTTTAGAAAAATAAGCTAAAAAAGGCGTTATGATGAAAAAAAATCTATTTTATAAATAGAAATAATAACTATAAAAAAGAATGTGTAGTATTAAAAGCAGAATATTTTCGAGGCAAAACAATAATTTAATTTTTCTTCCTTGTGAAATGAGTGCATGTAAAATTTTTAAATTAAGGCATTTCATATTAATAATTTTATAATTTCAGTTCTTATTCCTGATATATTTTTCATACAAATGTAATACTTTAATATTATAAGAAGAAAAACAGCTAAAATTTCTGTCGTGACAGAAAAAAAAATTTGTAACGTTTTTCTTGAATTTTCATGGGCAATTAGTACTCTCTAAAAGTTGATCATTTATAAAAATGTGTGGGTTGAAAAAATATGAAAATGCAATTATTTTAAAGAAAAACGTATAACTAATATCTTAAAGTGGTATTTTAAGTTTAATTAAGCTTATAATAATTATTTTTTCAGAATTATAAACTTTAAACTGGTTTTTCTCAGTTTGTGTTTTTTGAAACCTTAGTGCATTCAAAATGCTACTCCTTCGACAATTATTTACCAATCAATTCCATTTTTTTCCTGCGTGTTAAAAATAAAGCATGTAATAAAATTAGGGATCAGTTTTGCTATAAACTGAATACTTTTTTTTAAATAAAATAAAATGTAAGACATGTTGGCTTTTTCGTTGATTTTTAGCCTGTATATCAACATTTTATTTTTTTTCTCGAAAACGGATGAATTATTCTAAAATCGATCCCTAAATTTGTTTAGAACATTCATAAGAATATTATAAAAAAATTCAGGTCAAAAGATTAATTTTTACAAAAGGAGTAAAATTTTAAAATTTTCCCAATTTTCTTCAAAAAATTTAAATTTTTAAAATTGTGTGAATAATATATGAAAATTTTCATCTGGTAACATTTTCTTGAATAGAAACATTGTATAAAATGCTAAAATATAATTTTTAAATACGTAAATAAAGAAGTTTGCGCAAAGGGTACCAAGTCCTCTTAATTACCATGATGAGAAAACTTAGCCCAATATCCCCTGATTCTCATAGTTGTACGAAGAGCTATGTATACCAATCATTAAGTACATGCACACACGGTTTTCTTAGAAATGTCAAAATTCGACCCCCTTTAACTCCTCCTTACACTGGACCTCATTTGGTTAAAAGTAGATCTGATAAAAATTTTGTAATTTGTATAAATAATAAAAATGTAACTGTCACTATAGACAGATGCAAACCAGCTTTTGAATTTTCAGAAGATTTTAATTCACAAAAGGGTAGTTCAAACTTTGAACGACCTCTAACCAAGCAACAAATTGAAGAAAAAGCTGTTGTTGATAAAAATATCAGAACCACACGTTCTGGCAGGCACGTACATTTTCCTAAGAGATTAACTTACTAATTCAAATTCCTTTTTATTAATTTATATATGTATATCTTTTATTGTATTGTGTATATAAATAATTGTATGTGTTATTGCAATTTATGTATTTTATAGTTCCTTATTTTTGTAAACAACAAACATTTTTTATATTTGTATATTTTTTATGCCGTTTTCTTCGTCACTGGGAGGATACTCTGTAGTGTACTTTCATAATATCGGATCATCATTACTCATAATAACGGATCATCCTTACTCATAGTAACGGATTCTTGATCCTTACGTCTTATTGGCTGTTAAAACCTACTATTGAATTTCATTGGTCAGAAAAAATGTCCTCTGGCATTTCTTCTATCTTCCCAGAATTCCACTCTGACGAAGGGAATATATAAACTCGAACTTAATTATTTGTTATGTTGGAAAATAAAGTTTATTTTTGTAAAATCACTGCAATTTTACTTTGCCACTCACAACACAATACACCAAACTTCTATTATAATAATATTTTGCCTGAATATAGCTCTGACCTCTCTACAGAGGCTCATCTAGAATTTTTGAAAAATTAACATTATTTTCAGAATTACCACCAATTGAAATAATTATTGGTGTTTTTTTCTTAAAATTGCTCCCCTCTGTTGTCGTAAAGTATGGATAGACCCACTTCTAAGTTATATTTCAAAAATTCTAGTTGAGCCTCTGTAGAAATGTTTGAGCTATATACAGGCAAAAGATTGTTATAATAGAGGCAATTTTCATAAAAGGAGAACATTTTGAAAAAATATTAGTCTAAGCTAATTTTTTGCCAAAATATTGTATTTAAATCAATTTTTTTTGTCAAAATGTCCTTAAGACAATTTTATACGTGTATTCTAATCTAAGTGACACTAAATATCATGAAAGTTATCCATTTATGCTCTTTTGCAAAATCTCGGTTCCGAATGTAGTCGGATAGCTTAAGACATTTACGGAAAATACAGCAAAAGTTATTTTACAGGGACAGATTCATTCCGATGTTGATGCTTGTCTGGCAAGGCAAGTGGCATGTCAATTACGGAGTGCCTGTCCCGGAACGGGACGTACCTTCTCATCAGAATTTTGAGAATTAAGAGCCGAAATAATGGGGTTACATAAATTTAAATTTAAAAGATTTAATTAGATGGGCAGATCAATTCTGCTGGATCTTGTCTGGTTTTATGAACGTTCGCTAGGTATCGGTATTCCTATTTTGGTTCACGCTCTTGCCTGGTGTCACTGATCATAATTTGGTTTAATGCAGTCTTTATCTGATTATTTCTGCACAAAAAACCTAGTATTTTCATTCCAACCATGCTTAATTTAAAAACTTTCCTAATTCTTTTTTTAAGTGGGGTCGGAAACCTCTACACCGACAATGTTAAATTGGCTGTTTTCGATGTACTTTTTTTCAAAATCGGTTTTATGTACATGCTTGAAGTTTTTCATACAATTAAAGTACACTTTTCTCATTATAATGAAATGAGCTTTTAGCTAATTTTGAATTTTTTTTTATAATTTATAAAATATTTTAACAAACATAGTGAAATTGGACCCAATTTTCACAAAAAGAAATATATAAATTGTTGCGTTTTTTACAAAAAGCTCACTTCAGTATATATTAGTCATTATTATAAATATGTCATAAAAAATTTACATACGTGTGAACATTATTTTCCTAGAAAAGGTACATCGAACATCAAAAATTTACATTTTGAGATAAATGTATTTAAATGTATAATTACTTTTTTAATAAAACATTCCGACTCATGCTCCAAATTATCTACATTTTTTAATCTCTCAACATCCTCTCTCTTCCTTTTAAGTCTTTTTTCTTTCCTAACTTCTTTTGTTTTTATAAAGATGAGTATTTAGCCTTTAACAGACTCTGTTTATCGAGGCGCTCCATTGCCTGTACCGAGTAATCACTATGCTCAATATTAAATTTTCCCAAAATTTCTGGTTTTGATACATTTCCCATATTAAATGATGGAATTACATCTTATGTACCTAATGATATAATACTTCTATTTATACAAATATTTTCTCGGTACACGAGACCATATTACGTTGTTTACACTTTCATCGGGATTTTGTGTACCTCCATGTAAACACTTTTTTAGCATTTCTGGAATAAATGTTTTGATTTCCGTCATTCTTTCAACTTTTAAGCAAAAGCAAAATACTTTGATTACAGTTTTTGCCTTTTAAATGGACGTGGCCCAGTTTCAATGATAATTTAAAAATAGGTTTTAAGGTATTCTAATTACCCTAGAGGTTAAAGTAAGGTATTTTTAGAAAGGTTAAAATCTATACAATTTGAAAATGTAGAAATCCCAAAATTGCCATATTATTAAGATTTTAGGTTTCCAACACCCCTTTAAAAAACATAAAGGTTACATTTGAATCTGGTTAGAGTTGCATTTTTCTCACGATGAAATAAACACTATTGATCTTGTAATAGATTATATTAAATATCTTTTTACTGCTTAAAATAGGTAGTGCTTGAAAAGAAGAGATAAGAATTAGGTTTTTTTTATAGAATTTGAATGAAACAAAATCTGATTCACAATTAAAAATTTATAACCGCTATCAAATTAAGAATTGTGCAGTAAAAATATTAATGCGCATATACATTGATTTTTTTAGACTTGATTGTTGTTAACTATTTTTTCCATTATCTTTTACATACGAATGCGTTTTGTATCTTTATCAAAAAATAGCAGGTGTGTATAAAGAACTGATTTATTCCCATGAATATCAGGCTTGATAAAAAAAGATACAGTATATAAAAGAAAAGGTCATTTTCTAACCAAGCATTCCCCTGCTTCGACAGTCAGCAACATGAAAGTAATCCTTGTATTATTGTTGGCGGCTGTGGCTTACAGTAAGCCAGGTAGGCTTATTTTATTGCTCAGATAAGAAAAACCTAAATATTTAAGAAAATAATTCTAATATAATTCCAAAAATAATTCTATACATAAATTTATATCGCGTTCCAAAATAATAGAATTCTTATTATATATTGCATATTCTAACATATGATAACTATGATGTACAGTCTATTGTGCTATCTATTGT
>BMAU01014293.1:0-64043 GCA_019973935.1 Trichonephila clavipes | reverse complement strand
CGTTTTATCGCCACGGACCAGTCAACGTTTGTTAATTTTGCCGCGGCCCGCTGAGGGGGAGGAGGTTGATTGCTTATATTTTCGACTGTTTTGATTTAATAATTTTAATTTAGTTGTACTTAATCGTGACTTCAGAATAAAATATAGCTACACCAACAAAAATGAATATAAAGTGATTTTCGTAAAAAAAGTAGCCAAAACCACAGTAAAAATATACCATAGTAAATAAAAAAGGAAATAATGTAATGTTTCTTGTGCGGACTGGTAGTATTTGACGGGGGTTGGAGACCATTGCCTCAAGGCATCCAACTACGTTCGGAGCCGTGATTTTTCAAATGCGTACAAACGAGTATTTTTTTAATATTAAGGGTCCCTTAGATTAGAACACACGTATGAAGTTGTTTTAAGAATATAATTACAATTAAAAATGATTTCATTTCAATACTTCGGTAAAAAAATGAACATAAAATTATTAATTTTCCAAATATTCCTTCTTTTACGTAACAATAATCTTTTACCAGTATATATAGCTCAGAACTTCGTACAGAGCCAGTACTTGGATTTTTGAAATATACAATTTAGAAGTGGATTTATCCATATTTTAATATATCCGAGTAGAGCAAATTTAACAGAAAAACACTTGATAATTATTTTAATTGGTAGTAACTCTGAAAATCCTTTAATTTTCAAAGTCCTAGTTCAAGCTCTCTGGAGAAGTCTTAGCTACAAATAAGCAAAACATTATTATTATAGGAGCATTTTTCATAAAAGGGAGACTCTTTTGAAAAAAAAAGGTAATTTTCTACGTTCATTTTTTGCCAAAATATACTGCATTTAAATATTTTTTTTACTGTAATAATATTTTTAAAACAATTTTATACGTGTATTTTAATCTAAGTGACATTAAATATAAAAAAAAAAATATTCGTTTGTACGCTTTCGCAAAATCACGGTTCCGAACGTAGTCGGATACCTTAAAGGCGTCAAAAATAATTAAGCTTTAAAAAAATCAGAATCTAAACACGACACAGCTTTATCATTTCTCACTAGTTATAAACATCACATATTAGGTATTATTTTGTTCGAGCAACTGGTGCTGACAACCCGAAGACCAATAAATCCACGTGCAATCGACAGAACAAAAGACTTTTTCAAGCAACGGCGGATGTGATCAAACAGTAAAGGCATATACCATCTGCACTACTTAATCTGTTGACTTTTCCGACACATGATTAGTCACTGAATTTGTATAATTCCGCGACGGTCCGTTTGAAATGAAGCCTAGTGTGGAAGATACGCAGCGGCTTTCATCCAGGAACAAGTGTCAATGCTTCGTAACTGAAGACCAAAGAAGGTTTGCCACATACATTCTGGCCCTTTTGTCGGCAAGAAGAGAAACATTTGTTTAAACGACACGCAGGTTTTCGATTTCACAAACATTGTGCAGTATAAGAAGTTCAACTGAGCTAAGCGTGATATAAATCACCTTCGTTGTCAAATTCCAGATCCATCTACTGCTAAAAGATATAGACACTAACAAGCAAATAGGTCAAGGAGTAAGTTATCTAACTGTCCAAACACCTAAAAGACAACGAATTCTGAGGCTGCCATATATATAATTCAAGTTATCTTATCTGGGATTTAAGTTATTATCGTACTTGTGCGATATACATTTCCATTGAATATAATTACTCATCTCATATTAAATCTAAAGCAGGATTAATATGGCAGGGAAGGGTCATTAAAATTCTTCAGTGCAGCAACGAACAAGATTAGGGGAATAACGGTTACACTAGCTTTTACGGTACTTGTTTTCGAGAAAATCCAGCATATCAGTACACACAGCAAAAACATCACGTTCACCTTTTTGTACAATTTTATTTCCTTTAATTACAAAAATATAGACCAGGAAGTCACTTTAGGTGTGAATTATTAGTAAGCCTTGGTTTTAATTATGTCTCATTAAAAAGAACATGTACAATCTCGTGTCCAGATAGAGACAGGCCGCAAGTCTCGTCTAATGCAAGGTTTTGATATGCAAACTAGGTTAAACGAAGGCAATCAAAGCTGCAAGGATGTTAATTGCTCTTTATCACTCGACACAAACATTACATTAATACCAATGTTAATGGTGCATTTGATGTTGTCATTTGCTGCATTTGATGGTATCATTTGATGCATTAATATACTCCGAAAGGGATTTGGTTTTAATTGAAAAAAAATTGCAGAGGGAAAACATTTTGCCTCCACAAGACATGCATGTTTAATTTTTTTAAAGAAAAAACATGTTTTGCAATCTGATGCAGACAGACATGTAGCCTTATATGTCAATGTTAAGAATATTGTGAATGACATTACGCAAAATACTTTTTATAAAAATATTCCAATATAAAATGACCATGTCCTTGTGAGTGACGAAAATAAAACGATACTAACTTAATTTAATAGTGAAATATAGTTTTTTTTGTAAATTTATAATAAAATGTAATACTCTGATAGATGCAAGCGTAATTGATAAAGTGCATTCATATACTATGCGATAAAAATAATTAAGTAACACAAAAATATGATGAAAAACCCGAAAAGCATGCATCGTCTCTATTTACGGCCACCAGTATTTTTAAGAGTACAAAAAAAATAAATGCAATCAGTAACTAATAGTAAATAATGACATCTATATATATTGGCAGGTCAAAAAAAGCCCCAAAAATTGATGCTATACATATAACAAAGTATATATTATATATTACATTATGTGCATAAATTATACGTCTATAAACTGAATTTTTGTGTTTTAAGGGCAATTTGTTGAAATTTATAGCTAATAGAAACGCTTGGTTTGTTTGGTAGTTTTTACTTACGTCCCATTTTTAAGCTACACAATGGGTATTGGCAACGAGCCTAGTAATTATGAATCCTTTGCATAGCATGAACAATTGTTGTTCTAATTTCTTCTAATTTTGCAGCAAATTAAAGTGGTGCCATGAATTACAATAATCTTATATTTTTAAATACATAGAATAATTTATCCTTTCAGTAATCAACTTTTTTGCGGTTGAAAATCGAATTATTAATATAAACAGAAACTATGTAAAAGCAGATATCAAAGATTTTCATTCACATCAAGGAAAGTAATTCACTCGCAGCTATCCTAGTTCTGAGAAATGTCATTCTTAAATAAATAATAAAATTTTTTAATTTGTTTCTATTAACGTATCACACACATTCATCCTTTTCTCCCTCCCCCTCCAATTTTTATTTTTTTTTTCGAGAGTAGATCATAAAAAGATGAGCGGTGTATTTCGATTTAATAATTTCCTGGTTGAGTCAATATATTTTACAAAACATAACCGGAAGTATCTAATGAAGTACTTTAACAAAAATGTTAAGTAAACAAGAAGTTTAAGTAAGGCAACATGTATTACGCTTTTTAGTAACCAATCCGGTTTTAGTATAGTTTGTGCATTACTTATCAATGAATTTCGAAAATAAATGTACAACCACTTATTTAAACACGTGTTAACTTTAGTCTCTAAAATATTTGAATTGAAAAGCATGTAAAAGTTAGTACTAAAAGTCAAAGGTTTTAAATCGGAAAAATTGAAAAAAAGTGGCCAGACATTGTATGGTTAACAAATTTAATAAAACCTGTATAACTTTAAAGACAAAGTATATTTTGGAACTTTTCACAAAATATAAAAAAATAAAAAATTACTTAGCGCAACTATCACTATTAAATTTTTAAATTAAAAAAATCATCATTATCACATTTTACAATTATATAGAAAGCGAAATAATGCTCTTATTAATATCCAAACTGCTTTGACGAATCATTAATTTTTACTTACATCTTCAAGGTTCTAGTCAAGTCATTTATAAATACAAGTTTTCGTTAAGGCTATTGAAAAGCATTAACTTTTACTTATTGGAATTAAAAATAATGAACACGTTCGACAAAAAAAATTTAGATTCATTCAAAAAAAATAAATAAAACAATAAAAAAGCAATTAATAAAATATAAATATTTAAGGCTTAAGAGCAAACCTATTATTAAAATATGGTATTAAATTATATACTGCACTACAAAACTAAAATACATTTTATAATATTTGTGTTTTCTATTTATCACATATTACTTTGAAACAACTTCCCGGAAATTTTCTTCGTTTCTAAGTAACAGTTTTATTTAAATTGTAGATGCCACTGGGTTCAGCATTATTCCAGCGCCAAGCTGCACAAATGAACGACTTAAATGTATCTATTTACCCTCACTAATGTTAGCATTAGTGAACGAATACGATTACATGGGAGTGGATAGGCACAGCCTCAATCCAAACACACACAGCCACCAGACTATAATATTTGGACACAAGTGACGATATTAGGCCATCTATATGCAGAGCCTTCGTCTCATTAAGGCGAGCAATAACTCCAGCAAACTGCTATGTGCGGAAGTCGAACGAAGACGTTAGGGGGCAGTGTCCTTTTGGAATAAATTCATTTAGCCCAACGCACCTTCAGCAGTATTTACGGGGTGAGGAGCCGTTTGTGCGGGGAAACGGAGAAATTAAGGAAGTCTGCGAATGTATATGTAGGCGCATAGTGTGCGTGGGCGGAACTTGGGAGCCAGACAGTCGGCGGCTATCGAAAAAGAACAGGGGGGAAAGGAGCATTGAACTGCATATGCACATCGCACACTGCTGTTTTTTTTATTATTACTACTACTTATTTATTTATTATTTTATCTGTTCTTTTTTTTCTTCTATTCCTTCCCCACTCTCGCTCCTCGACAAACAGTCTTGTTAAGGCAGACTGAGGATATGGAAATATGGCAGAGGGATTTCCCATTGTTTATAAACATTGATCGACGCGTGGTGAGCCGACTAATTAAAAGGAAAGGTCTTTAACGTCGTGCTCGGACAACATGCCTTCGCAAGCTAGGCTGTTCCAGTGGGACCGTTCGATTTGGAAGTCGATGAACAAGTAAGATGTTATCATTTATAAACGAATATCACAAATATTTATTACAAAATTCGATTTTAAATAAATTTATATTTTCATTCGAGAGGAAATCTTAATCCAGTGACAATTAAGCCGCTATTTTACAATGTTTAAACTAAATATTATATATATATATATATATATATATATATATATATATATATATATATATATATATATATATATATATATATATATATATAACTGGTTCTTTTCAATTAAGACGACAGTTATATAGAGGGCTTTTGTAGGATAATATGAGGTCACCAGAAAGAGGTACTAATAACAGAGAGGGGAAATGTAACCCTCATACTTCATGTCTGTAATAGGTTTGGATCGCATCGGATATCTTACACGATCGCAAAACAGGAAAACAAATGAACAAGTTATAAGTTATACAATTTAACATAATGTTGATAACTTAATCGCAAATAAAATAAAATTATTGAACATATTTTTTCAGATACAGTAGAAAAATGTGATTTGTTAGAAAAACAATATGAAATTAACGAACCCACTGTTGTTTAAAAGGAAGTTCACAATTTTTTTTAATGAAAATGGAATAAATTTTCTAAAAAATTTTACTTGATTGAATATTATTTTTTTTCATTTAAAATCATTGCCACGAACATTCCTTAATTTTTTGATACATAAAAAATATTTACTACCAACAAATTTCACATGTACATTTCTGTAGGTGAAAATGAATTCGGATGGAGATGTATGTAAAAATATTACTATAATATTCATATTGCTAAAATGTTTAAAAAATGTGTTTATATAAACATATTTAATTACTTTTAATACATTAATAATTTTATTATTTCTTACTTAAAGAAATTATTTTATAATCATATATTGTACACTTATACACTAAATCATAAACCTGATATTATGTTCTGCTTCAAATTATATTAAATCTGAACATCTAATGCAAGTAAAAAAAAGCAGATCTTCAAAACAAAACGACAGCAACATGTAAATAAATTCATTGACATTTTGCGTTATCATCTGGAAAACATAACTTTTTATTCTTACATACGTATAATCTCAGGAAAAACCGTAAGAGAGAATCAAATAACACAACTACAAGAGCCACAAACAATAAAAAAAAAACATCTTTCCATTACACTTGTAAAATAACAGAAATCACTCCATTTCAGCTGTGTTTAAAAACAACCAACTTAATGACTCTGAAATGCACGATAGCATCAGCAACAATGTAACTAAGTTCCAGAGATAAATGTACCTAGACATGTCATGCAGAAAGGAATCAGTTAAAGATGAGGTATTGGATGATAAGAATATATATGTGTTGCTTGTTTACAATATTTACTATCGAGAATATATTGAAAAAACTTAAAGGGGAAACACGTTACTTAATACAAATTCGATAAAAAAAATATATAAAAAAATCATTATAGTAAAATTTGAAAGATTTTCATTTTTTAAAACAAAAGTTTATTATGATATAAATAAAAAATTTAACTAGTGAAGACTTAAAATATTAATTTCAGTCTCATACGCGTCACTTTATATCAAGGTAAAATAAATAACAAACAAAGCAGTTTGGAAATATTAACAAATACAAGTATTCTCAAAAATAGTATAAATAACGTTTTTTTCTTCATTTTTATAATAATCATTCAACGGTAAAAATTAACCAATTAACCTTTTTTTATACACAATACATGATGATAATTGACAAATTTTAAAAAAATATTTATATAAATTAGATTGTGTGCATCTCCTGTGGACAAAAGCACTTTTCTAGGATTGTAATTTTCTAACAAAAAAGAAAATTCTGATTCATTTTTAACATATAAAACAAATAATACTTAACAAATTTTGTTCGAAATAAAATCCATTTTTGAAACCATGGAAGTAAATTCAAAGAAAAAAATTTAAAAAAATAAACTGCTTTATAATATATTTTATTATTGTTCTTAGATATCTTTAGTTAGAACTGCTTAACACAGATAATACAATAAAAATATGTAAAATTTATAACCAAATTACTTTCGAAATTATTTACCACGAAAATATCTAATACTTATACGAAGAGGAAACAATTAAAAAGAGATAGATCGTTTTTTGCCGATATGAATCGTTTGGTAAGAAAGAAATTTTTAAAAAAAAAATGGAATGAAATAATTATTTGTTTTTCTCTCTCTCCCTATCACTCTTATAGTTTGTACGAGATATCAAAGAACAATTTTTTTCGATAATTCTAAAATGAAGAGTAGTGTGATGAAGCAAAATTAATTGAGGTACAAAAGACACAAAACCAGACAAGAAACCAATCAATTTAATGACAAATTATGCTATTTTTAATTTGCCAACAAAACTAACTTCTTAATTCAAGAGCCTCTTTCACCTGTTACAAAATTTTATCTCACGAACGAAAGCCTTATCTAAACGCAATTTTACGCCCAATGACGCATAAACTATCATAAAATGTTAAAAACAAATCATTTTCAACGAGTGGAATGTTATGTGTCGCTTCACTTTAAATCAGCCGGAAATATGTACCTTGAAAATACACTCGAAGGGATAGGAACGGTTCTCTTATCTGTCAGTACAGTGTCAGTGGCACTAGAAAAAGTTCGAGAGCTCGCTGATAAAAAACATTCCGCAATGATGGCGGTTTTTACCTTATTGTTTATAATCTTTTTTTTAACCTTCTCAGCTGATGTCTATCTATAGAATGGTATTCCAAATGAGCTCTGAATGGTAAACAGTCGAGGATTCCCCGTAGGAGTTGTTGCCCCTTTGGGAAAAGACCACCTTGTTGGGGGATCAGGAGATAAACACGAGAGCCGTCAACTATCCCAAGACGGATTTACACGTTCCCGTTAAAAGGCCCTGGGGGTGTAGGGGGGAGATGAACCCATTTGCACATGCCGCAGCATATACTGTTTGTGCAATGCAAAGGAACTGGTAGCGATAATATTTGTCATTTCTAGCGTTTTGCTTTTTGACTTATTTGCTGTAGTACTTGATTTGTTCGTACACTTTGCGGGGGTGTTGTGTAACATCCCCCCATACTTTCTAGGAAAATGGGATGATTTAGAAGTTCCGGATGTAAACGTATTGATGTGTTTTTCAGAACTATAAGCCACTTGAAGGTCAATCAGTATGCATATTAAACATTTCAACATCATTCTCAGTGCTTACTCGGTGTAATTAGTGAAGCTATTTATATTTAAAATTTTCAATTGTTAAGCTATACTATTTCTCAACACTATCTCCCATTCAAAGGTCAGTTCGACATAATATATTACGCAATGTTTTTTTTTAAGTTAATCAAATGCTTACGAACTTTAAACAGATATCATCGCATCGAGGCACAAGAAATATAGTATTTCATTAAATAGGAAAGAAGAGAGCTTCAATATCGCCCTTTGCTTGAAATGATATGTAAATATTACATTTAAAAAGATAATATATTACATCTTTTGAACTAATCAAGAATACAGTGATCGAAATAAAACGGTAGGACTCAGCAAAATATAATCACTAGCATGGAATACGATAACATAATTTGTACACTTTATTTAAAAGGTGTTGATTTATAAGAGCTTCGATACTACTTATTTGTGATATTAAAAAAGATTATTTCTCATGATTGTCACTATACTGCACCAAATTGAAGACAGCAAAACGAAAATTAATTCACACATGATATATTGCAAATTGCAAATTTTATAATGACGTTGATAATTTAGACAACAATAAGAATAAGATAGCAACATTTTTTTATTTGTGAACAATACATGAACCAAATAATAAAAAATATCTCTCTTATTAATAACATATTACAGTAAATAATTAATGAGTAAGTCCATTCAAATTTGGTTAAGTTTGATTCCTGTTTCACTGTAAAATTGATGGTGATTTCGTAACTTTAATCCTTAAAACTATTGATTTAACTCTGGCAACAATTAAAATGACGAAGAGAACAACTGCGCAGGAATTTTCAGAGTGACACTACGACCAAATGAGACTTTTGAAATTTCCCAAATTTAACATAGATCAGTCGCATTTATACGATTGTTGACAATATATCATTGGACTGGAATTCCGAGGATTTTTTGACAAATTACCGACAACTTGTATCAAACAAACTGACAAAATTTTTAATTTCAGTGGTAATGAAGAGTTTTATTCATCAAATTTCAGAAGTGAAAAGAAAATTATGTTTCTAAAAAAATTTCCTTGTTAAAACATTTGTGGATCTATTTACAGCCTCCGTAGCCTATAATGACATGGTCATCGTCTTAGTAGCTGAAAGATTACGGCCTAAATATAGATTTCCTCATTCTGTTTTTCAGCATAATAGAGAAAATGTTGTACGTTACAATCAATTAGGTTATGTTTAAAGCGATTTTGAGAGAAGACCAGCTCAAATGACGAGACTGCATCACATCATTGTTGAAACAAGGTCAAACTGACAATAATCCAATTGCGAAGTTTGCGTAATATTAATTTTTAGGAAATCAAATTTTTGTTATGTTTTAATTTTGTCATCTCATGTGCTAGTCAAATTCAATCTCAACCCAATGTTTACATCACCTACATGTATGATAACTCGAAAGAGAAAGTTCACATGTATGATAACTCAAAAGAGAAACCACACAACCAAAGGTTAACGACACTACTAACTGAATCAAATATTCTCAAGTACATATAAATGGAGATATACACCTAACTAGTAAAACCAGAAAAGTTTTATTTAAAACAGCACCACACCTTCCCCCATTGAAAGATGGGGGGGATGAACCAGAACCACATCAACGTGCCATTTAACAGAATACAAACGAGGCGCTAAATCCCGAAACAACAACAATAATCAAAGGAAGGGGACCGACAAAACAAGCGTAATACCGCGGCATTAATATTCCGTTTGGAATGGTGGCATTACCTTCGCCTTGACCACACCCCACAAAAAATAATCCTCGCCAATCAGCAAGCCCCGTCCGTGACAAAGGTGGAGTATGATTTCAGAAATTTTCTTAGAGACCACGCCCACTCGACTCAAGAATGTGATCCCCAGGATCGTGAGAAACGCAGAGGGAGGGCGAGCGCAAACGATAATAAAAAAAATATGTACGATGATGATAAAAATAACAAGAAATAAATGAGACACAGAATGAGGAGAGGGGTCGAAACGAGGGTCTTTCCTCATATGTAGCCGGATGTAAGGACGTTGGTAATTTGGACTGCTAGACTAGGTCGGTGGTTAGGCAGTGTCTAGTTATTCGCTGAGGACCTCACTTCGCAAAATCAATGGATGCCGACAGCTTATGGGGGGCGTTTAGGCAGTGTGGATCGTAAATCATAGATCCTTTTCATTCAACTTGAGAAAGGGGCTTTCATTTCTATCAGGGCTTCAGCAAAAATTAGTCCACAGTCGTATTATCGTTCTCTGTAACCGATTTGCTTTTACCAGTTGGGCAAACACACACACACACACACAAAAAAAAAGAAACCACAACAATTTAAAACAAAAAATGTTTTAATATTTCTCATTCATTGTAAATTAAAACTGATGGCTGGAAAAATGAACGCAGAGCAAATTAAGAAAATGAGAGGAAACGGGATCTTTATGTATAGCTCTGTGAATATTACATACAATCTTATATATATATATAGGAATTAAAAATTCTACAAATCTTATAATTCAGTTTAGGACCAGAAAAATAACTCAGATTTATTTTAAAACTTGTACTTATAATTTACAATTTACAAGTGCATAATATATCCAAAATTAACAATGCCTCAGAATAATTAAGCGAAGTATACGAATAGAGAAAGAAAGAACTGTCCAAATAAGGTTCACGGGTTAAGAATTAATTAATATGGGAGCAAGTAAATACAAATAAACAAAAGAGAAATTGATGTCCAGTCACACATCCATTCATGTTTGTTGTGTGGAAGGGAAAATATCACTTGACACAAATAAATATTGCACGGATACGAGATATCAGTTTTGTCAATTCTCAGCTGATTCCGTTTACACATCAAAAAATCTATAACCCCTTTAAACACAATTTTTTCCAAATGATCCCTTTTAATAACGCTCTTAGGAAGATTGGGCATTCTAACACTACTTTATGAGTTGTACATTTCACAAATAAATTCATCATATCTTCGAACTCGTCAATTTTTCTCAAAATTCCGCAAATTACACATAATTTAGCCGCAAGGCCAGAAGGTATTCAATGAATAGGTTAGTTTCACACATACACACACAGCCAAAACGCTCCCCACCAGCCCTCTTTCCCCCTATTTTGGCTTTTCTGGAAAAGCATTTGTGTCTGAAGCTAAACCTTCAATTAGATTCGGCGAATGTGGCCAAAAGGCCTTACACACAGCCAGAGTGGCCCACTTATAGAAATATGCACTTTTCTTTCGGGCCAACTCAACTACAAAAAAAAACATCATTATTATTTTTTTGCACGCTTATTTCTTTTTTGCTTTATTCCTTTTTTTTTTTTTTTTTTTTCATCGTTTAGTTTCTCTTCGGTTTATTTTGTCATATTACATTCCTAAACTCCTCTCGAATCAATTTTTATGTTTTGACTACAAGGGTTAGTTTTACGAACATGATCATTAAAGGATTCCATTTCTAAATTTTAGCAAGATCATTAAATTCTGTCTGTTTGTGTGATGTAAGTGTTTATTTATTATATCAAAATATAATCATGAGTGAAAAAAATTAAGAATAACGCGCTATTTTATTAGTCTAATAATCTTTATTATTTAAGTCCTGAAATGGCTTTAAAAATACAGCAATATGTTTGGTGCGAGAAATGTCGAAAAACACCGAAATGGAACATAAGTAATTTTAGTTTCCTAACGATACACTAAATTCCCAATTTTTTACCAATGCTTTAATTATTAATTAATTAATGCATTTCGAAAATTGCTCAGCGAAAAGCATTTGAATCTTACAATGAAGAAGTTTGATGGACTTGCGCAGCAAGGCATATATTTACAAATAGGTGTGATATAAAAGGCATGTTCTTGCAAAATAAATATATATTTCTCACGTCATTTTTAATATTGATTTATCCACTCGAAGTCGAGGTACTTAGTTAAACAATACAGCAAGTTAGAAGATGAAAAACACTAAATGGGAAATAATAGAGATTGTAGCATGAAAAATAAAATGACCATTCGTTTTATGCTACGTGGTGTAAAAATTTGGAAAGAATATCTAATCAGGTAACTAACTTTCTTTTATTAAATAACGGTTCGTTGTCAACATCTTTTGCCAGTAATCTTTATCACACTTTTATTGAATTTCTGTACCAAAACATGAAAGTATCGTTCCAAATTTTTAACCTTAACGAAGAAGTATTAAAACCTACAAAGAGATTGAATCTATGGTTATCACTCAAAACTGTAAGATTTCCAAATATGAAAAAATTCATTTCCAATCTTTTCAATAAAAATCATCGCGAAAGGGAAATAAAGGCGTTTGTCTATAGGCGATGTGTGTTAAAGAGAGGGGAAGACTTACGCTTCAATCCATCAGGGATGAGTACTGGAGACGAGTACTCACCTGTTGTGCAGAGTCCTATGAAGGTGTGCGCGTGCCTCCTGATGAGAGGCTCGCCTCTTTTGATACCTAACCTCCTCAGGATATGCCCAACGAAGTCGAAAGGCGTGATGGCGGCGAGGTCCCACTTTAGTGTATTGAGCACTAACAGTTCCCAATTCTGTAAAGAAATAAAACATTCATGTAACAACCACGTCTTCTTTTTAAAAGAAAATTGAAAAGAAAAAAAGGGATAAAAAAATTGTGTGCGAATTGCGATATCTTGGTTCAAAATAAACTGCCACTAAATAAATCTATTTTCTGTATAATCAATGGCAGTAAAGTAAAGTAATTCTGACATCTACGTTCTTATTAACACTAAAGCTGTCTTAATGTAACACACAACACAAAATAGATTCAAAACTCAGAGAAAAAAATTAGAATAAATTATATTTCAGTATAAAAATCACATTTCGACTTTACTATTGTATATAAAAAGTAACATGTTTTAATTTTTAGGGGAAATGACTAAGTTATGTTGAGTGTGAAAATATAACAAAATTATTATATGTAGATTTTTTGTAAGAGTAATTACAAAAAACTCCCGATAAAATAATAAAATAAGAATTTAAGTTAAGTTCAAAGGCGTCACATAGCTTATTAAAATCGACTACTTAAAAGCTACAAAGCTTAAGATGATGCATGAAATTTAATATCTTAGGGAAAAAAAGATAAAGATTCCGCATAGTCTTTGTTGAGAAAAACTATTCTCTTATATATAATTCCAACTGTGTTGTACTGCTCTTAAAATATAATATTCACACCTCCCTTAACTGGTAGTTTTACATATCCATTTCTTAAGTATTATATTGTGAAATAACAGTTAATTTGAGTGTATTGTGGATTAATAAAACGTAATAAACAGACATAAATCACCTACATAAAACAGCATACTTTCGACTGAAAAAACATCAACATACAGCCTCCCCACAACAGAACATCGACTGGGTTAATATTCCATACTCATATGGATGAGGGACCACGCCTCAAATTCGGCCAAACCAAAGCGAACCCCCTCTCTTCCAATAAGAGCCTTGTCCAGACGTAATAGAGAAATCTGGCTACGCACCCAGCATGAAACCAATAGGAACTGCAGTCTAAAATGGACAAGAAATAAAATACAACATAGAATAGAAGAAATATCGGGGAAAGTACTGAGGGTCGGAAACCTAGGGGGGGTAGGCATTCATCTTCTGCTGGAAGAGGGGAGTTTGACTTGTCGGCAAGGCATCAAAAAGAGCGTTCGGGTGAGGGCGAATTGTTGATGTGGCGATATGGGAATTGGAAGGCATGAGGATTTTTGGCGGATTTATTGCTATCTTTGGCTATATCAGGTTGTAATACTATTTTTAAAGGGATGATTAACGACAAGAAAAGAGTTCTTTCTGGTTTCCTTTACACGTTTACCATTACATCTTGCTCAGTCCCCAAATGGTTGCTTTCACAAGCTGATGACAGGGGAAGGGGGGATTTCTTTCGAATCTACCATAACAAAGAAATTAAATGAAATACCAAGTAATCATATAGAATGAAATTTAGTCTAATAGCATCTGCATGATAACAATATTTTTTTATTTTATACGATTTCCAAGAATAATTTTCAAAATTGTGCAAAAAAAAAAAATTCTCAAAAAATTAAAATAAATTTTTTGAAAAAAATTCTTTTATTAAATTTTTTTTAAAAAAAGGAATTTTTTCATTACAAAAGAAACAGAAGAAATTTTGAAATTTATTTAAAAAAATGAAAGAAAACATTGCGATTGTGGAAGAAGATAAGTTTTAAAAATAACATCAAAAAAATCTCAGAGCAAAATTTTATTTTCAACAACCATATACGTGTGAAGGTTTTGATATTTAAGACTAGAAAATATCAATTATAGTTTGTTTCTTGATGGATACATCTAGCGTCATTTTATTTTAATTATGGTAGAAACATATCCCACGGTATTAATAGATCTGAAAAATATATAATATGGCGAAAATTATTTTCCTTTTCTTTTTGATTTTCTATAAAAAGCATTCTTACACACTCATATATGGTAAAAACAAAGTATAGTACTCTGAAATAAGATGAACATAGCCTTTATTCGAAAGGATGGATGGGTTATAAAGAAAAAGGACGGTTTTACCTAGCAACTATTATTAAATATTGAATTCATAAGCCCTTTGTTCAATATTAATCATTAAAATACGATTGAGAAATAATCATTTGATTCAAATAAAATATATAATTATACAACAGCAAAGGTCAGTAAGTCAGTTTTTATTAATGAATAACGCGTGCCGCAAACAGACGAAAAAAATTACGGCAAATATCCCTTTACTATAATTAATATTAGGTATAGTCTAACGAATACAGCTTTACCAATTGAACCCAAGTACGAAGTTCATTTCAATTTATCACCAAAAAAGTCTGGTCCTTATGACCCAACCCTAATTTGAATAATTTCTACATATGTTGAAATACTAAAAAGAAAACAATTGATAAAATAATGAAAACGATAAAAAATAAATCGCAACGCATATAACCCAAATAAATACTAAATCTTTTTACTACAGACTACATAAAAAACAGACTAACGGTTTATTTTTATTGTCTTCTCATTCAGAAACCCCATTCTAGAATATTAATCAAAGAGCTCCATTCTAGTGTTGAAGGAATACAAGTACAGACGACAAGCAATTCCGTCTCATCCTCACTCACTCTCGAGTATTTTTTTCCACCACATTACACTGGCAACCCCAGAAAAAAAGACCGAAAAACGATCCGTCTGGCCTGATGAACAGGAGCACCCTACACACACCGACCATACTTCTCGGTATTGAGAAGGGGAGAGAAAGCAACAGGTTCCCAGGGTGTTCTGGAAAATTAAAAAAAAAAAAACGGAGAGGGGGATCCCAGCATTTTTGCTCCATTTAGTTGCTTCCTATGGGAAAAACGCCCAGTCCGAAAAAGATTTGGATATTTTTTTTTAAGTCTCTTTGGATGGGGCTTTTCAGCGGCGAGATTTTGGAGAGTATTTTTTCCCAATGCACTCCTTTTCCACGGCCTCGTTTATTTTTATTTTGTGGTGGTGGGATATATCTATTTTTTCCCCGTCACTTCATCCCATCAACAGTACACCTGCTCGAGCATTGTAGAGAGAGAGCTTTTGCGGGTTTCAGCTATGCGATATATGCACCTTTTTTTAAAGGAAAAAAAAATCTTTTGTAGTCGATACGAATTAAAACAAGAGTTCTCAGTAGCATCAAAATTCGGTTTAAAAAATGGTGAGTAAGACATCGTTTTTTAACACTCAACAGAATTCCCCTCCCCGTCCCCCTAACAGCTGATGCAAATTCTCCAACAGGTGGCAGACGACTGGAATGACTGTTAATTAACGTCGCATTCTAAAGCAAAGAGCCAGTCGTGTAATGTACACCCCTGCATCGCAGGGGGGGCCAAGATTCTTGGGGGCCCAAAACCGGACCGACACCAAGTACATACCCTTTGTAAAATCCGACTTGGGGCCCCAAACCGGAATTTGCAGGGGGCCTTAATGTTCTCGGTTACGCCACTGGTACGTACCCGTTGTAAGATCCGGCTTCGGGCCCTAAACTTCACTTTGCAGGGGGTTAATATTCTCTGTTACGCTACTGCAAAGAGCTATTGGCGAAGGGACCTCGTAATTTTGCACCTCAGTCATTTGACGAGGAGAACTGAGCTGAAGCCGCCCAGCCAGTATGGTGGATATGACCCCCGGCTTGTAACCGAGTGGGTTCGGATTCGCATCCCGAGTAAAACATGGTTGTATTTTCTTTGGGAAAAGAAGTCGGACTTTCACCTGTAATGGATTCCCGTCTCGAATGGAAAGCAGCGCACCCCTTCTTGTTATATGCTGGGATCATCATCGGTAATAAATGTCTACATTCTTCTGTTTGTAATGTATGTTTCTGTTCTTCCACTTGTATTTCATATGTATCCTAGGATAAAAACACACGACAACAACTACTGAGATGAGAACTTGTGGGTACCCCTCTGGGTTCCACCCTGGACACCAAGATTAATTTGAGGCAAAGAATGATCAGACGCCATTTGTATAATAATAACTTATATTTATTCACTTGATTCAAATATCAAAAACTCTAAAGACATATAATATCTATATGTCTACGTCAAACAAAAGGGATTTATTTTTAATATTAAATTAAATTACTAAATATGAAATTAATCAATAACTACGCGTAATATCAATAAGGTTTACCGAAATAGGAGGTCTGAGAAATACACGCGACTCGAATTATTAGCTTTCATTAACTTAATCTAATTTTATTAAACTAACGCTTGCTGTAAGCGGTATTAAACTAGAATAGATCACCTGGTAGTACGTTGATTTATCTCTTCACAAGTATATTAACCTCCTAAGATTCCTTTGTTGAGTACTAGCAATAATGTTTCACTATCGTAATCCAATTGAATCCTCTAACCGTTGTCATTACTGCTGCTGGCTCAATAGCCTTCATCTCGCTAACTTACAATGCTCTACTTAAATACCCTACTTTGCATATCCCGTTTTCCTCTTAGAGTTGATTGGAAATATACGCGAATTTACAATCCCCAAAGACGCCTAAGAATATTAGTGGAAAGGTTCCGTACAGATTCGTCACAAACTTTCCATACTTCCACACCATGCCAACGCGAGAACATTGAGCCGCAACAGATTTAATGTGTGCCTCAGTACCTCTACACGACGTCTTTAGTGGCATCACTACTCGAACCCGCAACTCGATACATCCAATCACTAGGTTACTGAGGTCACAGGCGGACGATTGAATGAGAGGTCTTAAAAATCTATCTGTATTCAGTGATAAAAAAATAAAAATTCTTGCGTAGTAATACAATTTTTATAAAGTGTTTTTTTTTCCAGCTATAGAAGTTTAAGTTGGCATTACCTTCCAAGATGGCGACCGATTTAACAGCTGTCAAGTGATTTATTCTCAGTTTGGTTTGGCAATTCATCAAAACGATCATCAAGCAAGGCGTAGATTCGTCGAATGGGCCCAAAACGAGATTGCCGTTGTTCCCGATTTTCATAAGCGAATTTTGTTTAGCGATGAAGCGCACTTCTGGTTGAATGGCTACGTCAACAAACAAAACTGCCGCATTTGGAGTGAAGCTAATCCACAAGTGTATGTCGAAACACCGTTACATCCAGAAAAACTGACTGTTTGGTGCGCTTTATGGGCAGGTGGAATCCTTCTTCAAAAACGATGAAGGCCACAACGTTACAGTCAATGGTGATCGGTATAGAACCATGATTACTAACTTTTTCATTCCTGAATTGAACAATCATGATGTCCAGGAGCTGTGGTTCCAACAAGACGGCGCAACATGTCACACAGCTCGTGCCACAATCGATTTATTGAAAGACACGTTTGGTGACCGCCTAATTTCACGTTTTGGACCTGTGAATTGGCCTCCAAGATCTTGTGATTTAACACCGCTAGACTATTTTCTGTGGGTCTATGTAAAGTCATTGGTCTATGCGGATACGCCACAAACGCTTGACCATTTGGAAGACAACATTCGCCGTGTTATTGCCGATATACGGCCACAAATGCTGGAAAAAGTCATCGAAAATTGGACGTCCAGATTGGACTTACATCCGAGCCAGCTGTGGCAGTCCTATGCCAGAAATCATATTTATAATGTAATGCCATAAGATTATCTTTCGAATAAAAAAAATTCATGTCAATCGAATACATCGTTGTTTTATTGCAATTTAAAGTTCTATACCTCTAAAAAAACACCCTTTACTTTTGAGCTCACATAACTAAAAATTACGGGCTTTCATACATTTGATTGTGTCAAGTATAGCATTTGATCCCCGTGCAAAAATTTTCGAGGAAAAGTAAGGCCATAGTAGCACAAACAAAAAAAACACGCGTTCGAAACTTGATTCCAACCAAAGGCGGCCGTATGAAAGGCACTGAGTGCACACGTAAATTAATCTACTGAGTCTGCAAATAAGAAACTAGGTATCTCGGCTATATAAAATTCCCATTTAATTTTAAAGGGAACAATTAAAGAGGACCACATCTGTAGGTTAGTTCTTTACTTTCCTAAATTAGGAGTTACATAGTGTTTGAATACGCAACAGTTTACAATACTCCACGGGTATTCTTTGATTGAGCCCTATAACTTGAACCCACTAGTCCAGGGGTGGCGAACCTTTATGGATCAACGTGCCATTTTTCCTTAAGAAGTGTGTAATGAGGTATAGAGACGTGTCGTCAAATGTGATTATTGGGAAAATTAAATACTAACAACAGCAAATTCTATTTCCTGCGAAAAAATACCTTCTGCACTGTATAGTTATAAACGTTTTAGTTATTCGTGTAAATCAAATTAAAGTAACATTAGTGACTTCTGTTGTTGCAAATTGGATGACAACTTATATTAGGATTGTAAGATTGTAACGGCGTGGCACATAGTGCACTAGGAGGTTTGACACATAGCACAAAATAGACTAGAAAGAGGGCGCTGCTGTGAACTGTTTGGGCCATTGAGCGTGAAAGAGAAGGTGGTCTCGAACGTGAAAATGGAGGACAATCCCTGTAGTTCCCTATGCGAGTTATAATTGTAAATAGAGTTGTAGATATATAGTGATATATGCCTTGAAGCAAATAATAAAAACGGTAAATACGGTTAATTTGAGTGATGATTAATTCAACTACAAGACGATCTTACAAACATGTTACTTTTTGTAGAATACATGATGAATTTGAGTCATCTGCCAAACGGTTTTGAAGCCATTCATTATTTTTGCTGTAGTTCACTTTTTTTGACAAGAGGGTTTGTGATTTGTTTCAAAATACCGTTTTACAGATGATATATGTTCTGCATACCACTATTCCAAAACATAAAACACACACCGCTTTGTCACCTTTACTGATAATGTCATATGTTTCTCGGTTCAACAAATTTGAAATTCCCTGCTACAATTACTATCTTACACTTTCTTTTTTCTTACTGAACTAGCCAAGTTAAATAACACTTAAAAATCGTAAATATAACACAGATAAACTTTAAAATATAGTTGGGTCGATGAAATTGACTATGATATGACAAACTTTACATCATAAGCAATTACAGTCTACAACGTAACTAAGGCAAGACAATAACAAATGAGTGTGCTCCCCGCCGCCCCGCGACTGATCTCACACGTTTATTCGTAAGACTTCATAGTGAACTTTGAAATAAAATGCAAACCATTTTGATCACTGGCGTGCCAAAAAATATTGTGTCACGTGCCATTGATGGCACGCGTGCCACTGGTTCGCCATCACTGCACAAGTCAATTCAATATATATATCGAAATTAAATTTATCAGCATCACTATAAATAAAACATCCTTACACAGTGGCCAAAATTCTCCAAACACTACTTTAAATATTTAAAAAATATTTTCAACCATTAAAAAAAACCTGTTTTTGTAAATTCCATTAAACCTCTTCTATGCCTGAAGGAAATCTTTGAAAAACTTTTTCACAATGATCGAAATAAATGCAACAACAACTGGACAGTGAACAGCTGGTAGACTATCCGTCTTTTTCTCACTGACGATTCAGATGAAAATACTAGGGGGGGGGACGCAGGGCTTTAAAATCCTTCCCTCCGACGGCAGGACGTCCCATCAACAAAGTCCGAACCTTGACCTCTATTTCCCTTTAAAGGTCAGACCCATCTTTAACAGGTTTATCCTGCTCAAAACACAGTTACTATCAGTTTTCCCAACGCCGTACTTTTCAAGTGGCCTCAAACTGAAAACACTTTTTTTTGTTTCTTTCATATAGCCCCCGCTTTTTTATTTTTTCCTTCTTTTATAACCGTGAGACATGCCGAAAGGGTAATGCGCTTTTTCATGGTCATCCTGTATCTAGTGTCCTAAATTAGGAAACTGATACAATCTTATTTCGTGAGAAATAAAGCAGGTTGAATAGCTGGAATGCATAAAGACAGTGGCAAAAGTACGCAAACGAAGCTTCGCATTATAATAAGGTCGGACATCGTAAAAAGTTACAAATGACAGATTGATCGTGAGATATGGATAAAAACTTTATTATGTATATGTAATAATAAATATTACAGTTAAGAGAGTGAGTATTTATTAATGTCGCATTTTAAAGCCGCGAAGGCTATTGGCGATGGACCTCGCAATTTTGAACCTCGGTCGAGTGACCTAAGCTCACCACATCAATGGGAGAATTTTGAGCCTTAACGTGCATATCAGCCCTTCTACACGGTGGGTCATCAGGGGCACGAACTTAAGACACGCCGGCGATGAGTTTGTGACCAAAACCATTAAGCTACCAAGGCCAGTACAGATTGTGGAAGTTTTTAAGTGAAATATAACATGGTCAGAGATGCCTTAAGGTATGGGTCAACTGGGCCCAGGGTCTCGGTCACAATTGGGGGGCTCGTCTTATTCTCGACTCAGCCTTAATAAGACCATGATTCGAATAGTTTCAACGGTCAAATGTTATTCCCGGTTGTATTCTCCGAAAAGTCGGTACTTTCGGACGATATGTCAACTGGCATGCGACACATCGACCATGTAGGACCGTTATCCAGGCCTACCACCATATACACCATCATTATTCATTCAGTGTAATGGCGGCGGCAGTCGATCGAACAGGTTTGTGTGATTGCAAGCCATACACGTTTTCTTGTTTCGGATTTGTACGAGTATTTGACAACGAATGTTATGCACTGTCTACTTTTATGGGTCATAGATTGGGCCTACATTTGTGTAGGGGCCCAGAGCCTGGTTTTTCGTAGGTGCACAGGGCCTACTTTTGTGTAAGGGCCCAGGGCCTCAAGAAGTTTTAAGATGTCCCTGAACATGTCTACTTTTCCAATTCGTTTATACATAACGGATAAATTAAGGCAAGAATTCTTTTTTAAAAAACCAAATTATAACAATATTGTTTATTTGAATTTCTGAAGTCCTTCACACAATGCATGAATCTGATGAAATTGCGGGGGAAATTTTAAAAATCACCAATACCTGTTAGAAATAAAATAAATTCATCAAATTAAACAAATCGATTAGTCGAAGTAAATGACTCCACCTGCCTAAAAATATTCTAAAGAACATTTTGGAAGACACAGAACGCTATTTACTAAAAAACTTTCCATTTTTGTGATTGCAAACCAATCGAATTCTAATCGACACTGTATATGCGTGGGACCCATTGACGATCTTAAAATGAAAAGAAATAAAAAAGCAGGATGATCCCTGGGTGTTGCGTCACATTTTCGGGAGTGAAACAAAACTATTTGAACGATAAGATAGATCGGGTGTTTCTTGGGAAGGCCGATAGATTCATCGATAGAGAAAGTTGACGGAAATATTAATTTGTTTTGCCGACTGCTTATCATTGTGAGAAAGCTTTAAGTTTCCGATTCTCTAGACTCCGGGGTGCATTTCATTCCTCCATCAGCAACGAGCTGATTAAGGAGGTACTTCACAAGAAATTGCTGACGGCCGAAGTTTTTGATTGTGGCTCCCCGGCGCTATGCCGCGTCTCCCTTTTGGCTCGAAAAGAAATCTCACCCGCTTGACCACTGAGCATGCGCAAGCGACGTGACTGGAACCAATCACTAAAATATTGCGAACGATTTAATCAGATATGCAATATATGTCCTAATCTTTAAAATTGCTAAATCATTTATAATCACTGTCGAAGCTGGTCCTGAGTGGGCCCCAGTGGCGTAACGTACACCCCGCATTGCGAAGGACCCAAGGACTGTAGGGGGCCTAAAGCTTGACTGACGCTAAGAACATATTTAGGCTTGGGGCCCAAAACCCGAGTTTGCAGGGGGCTCAAATATTCTCCGTTACGCCACTGGTGGGCCATGTATCGAAGTTTCTTGAACGCATTTTAAGAGGGCATTTTAACATATTATGACTTTTTTGCTTACATACGTCGGGGCCCCACTAGCTTTGGGAACATTTCTTTGCCTTCATCATTTCGGTTGGCTTTTGCTGTCATCCAATTGCCAGAAGGTCAAGTGGTTTGGCCAAGGACACATGATTGTGTGAGTTTTAATATAAAGACAATATTTGTATCAACGAAAATCTCATATATAGGATGGCATTTCTCAAAACATATTTTGCTCAAAACAAGTAGAATAAATGGCAAATGGAAAAACTGGACTTATTTTGAAACAAAATAATGAACTTATAATGAAAAAAGAAAAGAAAAACACTTCAGGACTACTATAAACATCATAAATAGACATATAGCGTACAGGGAACAAAATTCCACAAATCATAATTTTAACAAAATACATTATTTATATCAGTAGTTCTGGTGACATTTGACATTATGCTCTTTAAAAATTCCATTTTCAAATATCCCATTCTAATAAAGCAAAATGGAAGAATCATTTCATAATATCTTCATGAGAAAATCATTCTTAATTTTTAATACAGCCCATTTGAAAATAAAAAAAGTTTATCCCACACGTGCATACCCCCAAAAAAGTTCATCTTCATTTTCAAAGACATAATTTTCATTTGTTGAAAAAATCAGGGTACAAAAAACCAATAACAGGTAACGAAAAAACTCACCGGTTAGAACATGTTCATAACTTGGAACGAGAATAGAACAGTTATGTTTCGGCCATCGAAACATATCAGTCTTGCAGGACACCTGTATTTATTACAAACATCTCCGACCACAAGAACACAAAAACAACCTTCTTTAAAGAATGCGATCAGGGGTTCGAAGAGATTAAAAGCGCGATAAATACACATTTGCGAAGACACCAAAGAGGCGGGACTAAGTGTTAAAAAGCAACATTCTAATCCAACAGATACTGTAAAAGTTGTGTGTCTCATGCAGAAAAATCTCATTGCATTGACCTCAAGATATAAATATAAATAAAGTCGACTGCACTTGGCGGCTTTTTGTTTGAAAGAAGTAAGCTAGTTACTTTCACGTCCTTGACAGGAGTAGGGGATCTTCCACTAAGTGAAATTCTACACTTTCAGGTCGGTGACGCTTCCATCACTTGATCCGTAGTCATACAATCATATTTACATATGTGTGAACTTTATCTCGGTAAAAAAATTTCCCAAAAGGTATCCAGTTTAGTACTATTGGAGAATGTTTTACAGAAGTTGTCTGGAATAAGAATACCCAAAGTTTGTGCATAAAGATTATTCTGAAAACAATTGATTTTCAATAAACTCAATGGGTTATAAGCAAACATTCAATGACAATCAGAAGAGGGTGATTTGAGCTCAAATGGGCATGGGACATCCCCATCAAAGTTGATCAAAATTGATTTCCCTAGGAAACTTTTAAAAAAACAATTCTGTCCCAAGAATTACTGACAAGTTTCTTGCATTGGAAGCGTAAAATTTTCCAAGAATTACCACACGATCATATACATCTAACTGAACTGTGATCAGTAATTGATGATTTCAGCAATCAAGACAATGTGTTTTTGATTAAATAATCTTACATAATGTCTTCTAAGACATATGTGCCGTTATCTTCTATTCTGGTATTAAAAAAATGGAGAAATCCAATATCAGAGAAGTGGAAAGGCAAATACTAGTAGGAAAAATGCTTGATAAGCATCTGAGTACCCTCGGGTAGAAAGCGATTGTAGCTGGATTTTTATCTTTAATCATATTTAAATCACAGTTCCAACTGCGAAGCAAACACGTTTTTCCCACACCATGCTCTTCAACTAATCTCGAATATGCTTGAGAAGCATCAGATACAACAAATATACTGATTCTCCAGCAACCTTAGGAATCAATATCCTCAATGCTAGTTTCTGTAATTACAATTGTTTTAGGAAGATCTTTTCCAACAATACAAACAGCATTCATTTACAATACTTACATTATAACCAATAAAGATTTCAAACGCATTGTTGTGATATCACCATCTAAAATTAACTTCCACGCAGTAGCAACAAGTAACTTTATTTTACCACTACTAAAGCTCAACTACCTCATAACCTCACTTGACTTTATTATCAGATTCTCAAACGCTCCTCTCTCTCTCTCCCTGTCATACACATCAATCACTCTTCCATTCTATTGAGGATACAAGTGCACAACACTGCAGTTGAAACAGAGCCCTCTATTTCCTAAACACACATATTACATCCTAGTCTATACAATGACAAATATCAAGCCACAATGATTTCTTGCACATAAATTATTATTTCTTACAGTGCATTTTAAATAGTAAGCACATCTCAAGGATCAGCACAAACATTTAGCTGAAGATTCATTTATAAATCTAGGTTATGTAATTGAAGAGAACAAAAATGTGAAAATATTAGTTAGATTAAGTTCTTTACTCCAGGATGAAATAGAGTTCCATTACAAATTTCTGATGAAATCTTCTGAACATTTCCACTTCTTAACACACTAAAAATGAGTAAGTAGATACTTACTACAAACGGTCAAAATATTTCCACATAAGATTTAAGGCACAAACTTCTCATTAGTACATCACAAATATTTTTATTCAGTAAGAATGTCTAAATTTTTTAAGCTATTTGAAGAATATCTCAAACAATTATTTAAATGAGCAAAATTACCATATCAAATGTTTCCTATGCACTTTGTCTCCAGTCCCTCATAAGCAAGTCAGAATGACACTTATTCAGGAAAAAATGGTCAGACATATTCCCATGAAGCGAAAAAAAATAAATAAAAAAACGGGGACCACCGAAGCAGTAAGCGGACCTTTTCCCACAGGAAGTCGGTCATCAAAACATTTTTATTCTGAACGTTGTCTTACACCTTTCTCTACGCCGCCTCTTTCTACATCACTTTTCTTTCCTCCCATAGTTGTCCACCCTGTAGTCCGTATTACACTTTTACATCCAGATCCACTGCACATATTCCGTAATGGGGAGAATGTTGAAATGCAAGATCAACCAAACAAAGAACATCAAAAAAAAAACTGCAACAGTGTAACGCTAAAATCAAAGTAAAGAGGTGTAGCCTCCAAACTAGTGTTCGTCCAACCTATTATTTCCTTCACTTGTTTGTTATTCTTGACGTCAGGAACAGAGAAAGTGGAATGGAAATTCTGAAGTAAACTGGCATAAATGCCACTAGGTTGTAGTTTTTAGAACCTCTTACGCAACAGCTATTATCTAAGAGAAGGGAGGCAGAAAGGATTTTTTAGGTTACCTGACAAGGGACTTATCCAATATATCTTCCATCCTCTCAGTTTCGCTAAAAGCAAATCCAATCAATTAGCGAATGCTATAACTTCTCTCTTGTTCTCTCGCACATAGATAGCCATTTTGAATATAAAAATTCCATGGCGGGAAACTGGATTATGACGTAGATCTGCCATAAAAGTTAAGACGCACTCAACAAGGCGGGGGGGGAGTAAGTATTTCGTTTTTATTTTACTTATGTTTTAGGAAAGAGATTTAGCCGTCTCATAAAAGAGACCATCAAAACAAAGAAATACGAAGGTCAAAAATTTAGATATTTTTGAACGTAAGCGAAAAAGAAGCCGATAAACTGATTCAGCTCGGAAGAGTATTAAAAGGAAATGAAAAAAACAACACATTCAAAATTTTCATATTCACATTCGATTCAGAAAAGCGTTCTTTGATTTTCACACTAATAGAATATCTCTTTACTTAAAATTAAAATAATGAAATCTGAACTGAAAATATTCTTGTTCTGAAATGAATGAGACAGACAAATGGCAATATTAATTTACAGAAAAGAAAAACTAGTCATCAAAAAAACAAAAGATGCTTTTTACTTCAAGAACACAAAAGTTTCGATTTCCATTTTTTCATTGTATAGCGAATTTTGAACATTCTTATCGAATACGTGTAGTAGCATCAACTATTTTAAATACTTATTCAACATTACAAAAATGTCAAAAAATTTAATTACGATTAAATTATATTTGCTTTTGAATTCGAGGAGTAAAGATAACAAATATCATGGATAATATTTTAACTATAAATATTCCGAATTTACTGAAACAAATGCTCAATTCAAACCATTTCCTTCACTTTTTTTTTTTTTTTTTTTTGCTATTTGAAAATAATTTCGGCACATACTTTGCGGATTTAGAAAAGAAATCCCACTCCCTTTTTGCCATGATGAACCGTAGAAATTTAATTGTTCTTAATCAGTATTTCCCAGTTGGAAGAAAAGCTATGAAAAACAATTTTTAATTCTATTATAGCGAACTCTCTCGTTCATTTTTGTAACCATCAAACCATAACACATTTTTTTAAAAAATTAAATATTTAACAACTATATGGAATATTAGCAGGGCGGCCGGTTCTCTACCGATCACGAATGGCAAGTTGCCACTCTGTTCTAGAAAGTACTACAATTTAACCTCCAAAAAAGACCAAAAGAAAAAGAGATACTGCAACTTATACTTACAATTAACTGTACAACGGATATTGAGTGATCTGAGTATAAACACAGTCTTTCTGCGGTCAGGGGCCTGCTCTGACGCAATTTGGAAGCCAGGAAAAGACATACCGCGCCTAGGAGTTGCAGTTGACTTTTATCCACCCTGACCAGTAAAAGGAACCTATCTAAACAGTTAACAGCTAAAGGAAAGACTTCATCTTGGCAGCGTTCTTCTTCGCAGACCTAAAATAAGAATTTACATCTATTCAAAAATGTAACCACAATACATAAAAGTATAAGCATTATGCCAAAAAAACAATAGAAAAGTATTTAAGGTATTAAAAGACACAGTTTGGCGCCACAAGTGTGGGTGTAAACTGAGGAAAAGTGCTTCCGGAATTAGATGGAAGAAAGGCACGTAGCACACACACAATTGCTCTTTTACATCACACATCATTTTTAAAGTTTTATTTTGTTCAGGTTATGTAAAATAATATCACACTACAAAAACATAAAATAGTTCTAAACATAATTAGGCATCAGTAACCACCTCATAGTCGCAAGCCAGTGGCCGGATGTTACAGTCAAACCTCCATTTTACGAACCTCTATTTTGCGAACTTTTCACTGGAACAAAGAATATAAAGTTTTAAAAGGGGGGGAGGGGCTCTATTAAACGAGTTTTACACGTTACGAACTTTTTTTTCGGGATTTACCGACTTTGTTAAAAAGGGGTTTGACTGTATTTCAATCGAATCGCATGTCTCAGTCTTGATTTTCCCTGTAGACCTGCCGTGTAGAAAATTTGGTGTAAGCTAAATGTGTTGGTGAAAATTTTTAAGTGGCACAAATATAGAAAGAGGGGTGCCAACAAAGATGTCGACTTCGTTATCTTACCATTATTCCAATTTACGAGAAGTAATGGCTATTATTTTTAGAGGACCACTATATCGAGCAAATAACCGGAAGCGTCTAATATCAAAATAATAGTTAAAAAACAAACCTCCATTGAATTATTAATATATATCCCATGAAAATCTTTCAAAATTTACAGAAAAAATAAATGTTGAATTGATTTATAAAAATAACTCTAACATTAAAAGTAATGTAAAATCAAGAAAATCTGAGTGTAATTTTAAAAAGAATTTTTTTATATATCAGACATTAATTCTAATAACAACATATAATCGAATGCTTTACTTCGAAAACATCTTTGATTTGCTTTATTTTTAACAAAATTGGGCTTTTTTTTCATGAAACACGGGCAGAAGTTCGCTAATAGAGTACACTAAAAAAAAATTACAAATTACTTATAAATAAAAATTTGACAGGTGTTTTTTTCATCGGCCGCTTTTTTTCGTACGAATTATTTCTAATTCGTACGTTTCACACAAATAAATGGTGAAACAGCATCGACTATTAATGAAAAAATAACAGAAATTTATTCTTAATTATTTTTTGTCAAATTATTGCACCATCGACGATAAATAGTTGCTCCATGGTGAGAAATAAAAAACAATGCATTCATATAAAAGGATGACCGGATGAGAAGACAAAAAATAATATTTAAAAAGGAAATCGAGGAATACATTACGTGTAAAAAGTTATTCAATTTTCAAACTCGGGAATCCATTTAAAATTCTTCAGAAAACTTCGTAAATCTACAAGTCAAATTTATAGAATATTTTGCCACATAATAACCCACAACTTTTATTTTCGAAATTTAACTTACAAAATGCTCCATAAGTTCCAACAGTAAGAAAATAATAATGATCCAACTATTCTATCACCTGTTATTTTGAAAATTCATTGTTAATATTTAAAACGATTTGAAAAAAAAAGACTTTCATATATCTCATAAAATGGGACCTTATTAATAGTCTCAACAGTGTGGTCTTTAACACGTCTATCTAAATTAAGAAATTTTCTTTTATTTCTCTCTCTCTCTCCAGTGAAGTCGCAGCTAACCGAACTATATTGTAAGATTAGCTGAAATATATAAAAATACTTCGTGCTTAGATAGAAGGTTATTGAATGTGTGTCTGCTATTTTTAGCACTTTTACAGCATTATAATTCAACTGGTACGAAATTTTAGAGATCTTTTTCTTAATTAATTCAATTTTTTATAAATATATATATATGCATGCTGAATTAGAAAATGGTATTTAAGGGAACAAGGTCTTGAATCGTTTTAAATATTTTTGATGAATTTATAAAATTAAATTTCTCATTTGTATTGCATCTTCATAATATTCTGAACGAATATTTTTTTAATGTATTCATATCATATTTAAAAATCTTAAGTAGTTTTTTTTAATTCTTTAAATTAATAATTTTTGAAAATATTTAAATAAAGTATTACGAAAGTATTAGATCTTTTAGCATTTGATAATTGATAAATAGTCCAATTTAAAAAAACTTTGTTGCTGGTGAATTTTCATAACTATTAACAGTATTTTGTTTTAATTTAAAAAGATTCTTATTTTTTCAAATTAAGCTTTTTAGGATATAACCTACTTAATTTTAATTAATGATATTATTTTAAAAAAATATTAACGCGAAAAAAGTCGTTAAGTATAAACAGTAAAAACATTATAAACCTCTTGAAGTTTGAAATGGAAAATAGTTACTTTAAATGATATTTGCAGCTTGTGTTTCAATTTTTGAAACTATATTCCAATTCTTGCGACCTGCCTATTTTTAGACATCTTTTGTTTCATACACCAAGTGCCGGTTTAAGCTCATTTCAGGCCCTGGACGCAGAAGATCTACGGGTCCCCTTGTCACTGGCTGATCGAAATTCTTAACTAGAAAATCTAAGTCCGGCCCCAAGCGCCCAATGGATAAACCGGCACTGCATACACCCTCGTAAATTCCTATTCTAGAATTTATCTCAATGTTTTTCTTTCCAAGCTTTGTAAACGGTAGAGCAAAAATTTGTGTGCTTTAATTAAAATGAAGCTTTTCGATATGGTTACTAAAGTCCCCTTGGATCTCGTATAATTCTGAACTACGGTCTCAAGTGACGAGGATTACACTTGAACTCGTAACACACTCTGTAAACTTCCGTACCACGCCAACGTAAGGACTTTGAGCCACGAGGTATTATGATGTGTACCGGCCCCGTTACACGACGGAAGTTTATTACAACGACGGTCACGACCATAAAGCCGTAGTTACCGTGTCGTGAAAATTTTCAAATAAATACTATTCAAACTTTTTTTTCTTTGAGGGGGAAAAAAAGGGGATCGTTTTCTGTGAACATTAATATCCTTTAACTGGTCAAGCGCGAAACATTAGCTATGATCAAAAACACTGTATAAACTTTTCCAACAGAAATCAAATCGAACACAAACAGTAAATGCAGTTGTCCTCAATTCTCTCACGTTCTCTAGTACATATTGCTTTTTTTTTTCCTACATTAATCATTTGAACCGTGATGAGTTTGCGGTTTGTGACCGCAGAATTCTCGCGGATACCCTTAAAAGAAAATGCAAAACAAAAAAAAATCACAACTCTTCTTAAAAAGATCTGATTAATGAGTTACGACATGCAAGCGATTTTGCGCTTGTACTATAATTTAACTCTACAAATGAAAAAAGAATCATAAATAATTATACATAATGTAAACTATCTTATCATGTGTCACAATTAATAATTTTATCACAACATATTTTATACGTATCAGTCACAGGCAGTGGCGCACACTAGGGAGAGGTCTAGGGAATCCGGACTACTCCCTTCATCGCCCTTCATTTCATTTTCGATTGATTATAATCCTACGCTTATAGTTATGTATATACACATATCTATGTTATTTCTAGAAATTTAATTCAGCATTTGTTATTAATAATTTATTTTACTATTTTAACATAAGAAATAAGATTGAAATTTAAGGGTGCGTGAAAAACGACGGGTATGAAAATAAGAGCTTTAAAAAGAGACAAAAAATTTCGGCTTCTACTTTATCGAAATACTGTTTATTTAAAAGAAATGGCATATCTTATGAACATAAAGAGTTCTAGTCCTAAAAGTATCTTATTTTTTCGAAAGCTTGGGATAATAAATCAAATGAATTTCAAAATATAAGAGCTGGTTTCTTCGTAAAAAAAGGAGATGCGCGTTATCCGGTGAAGTTAAATAATGTAGCTTGAAAGCATGGGTGCGCCGTTTATACGCCAGTGAGCATATTCTGGATTATACGGTAATTACTTATTAATAACTTCTTTTCTTCTGTTTTTTGTTCCCGAAAATTGATAAAAATCAAACATGTTTGGTGGCATATTGAGATGTGATACGAGAATGGTGGACCTTCAACCCTCGCCCCCACCCCTGAAAAATTTATGTGTGTTCCACTAATCGGAGTATTATTTGACAATCGCTATGTCAAAAATAATAATTTGAGCAATGAATATTACGAATTTATGATGACCTTACAATAAAAACACAAACTAGGTAAATTCCATTATAAAGTTTGACCCATTTCTTGCTTGAATTATAAGAGACCGCTGGTGATTACTAATTACAATTAAACGATTGCTGTGTGAGTTATATACCGACCGACAGAATGATTTCGGACGACGTGGTCAGTAACCAATTGCGATGACTATCATGTCAGTAGTCATCATGGTACTTAATTAAAATGCTTCAAGATTTAACATATAGCAAACCTTATTCACAATAACACGAAACTACTGTATGAAGTTCCGAAACAGTTAACTAAGAAATTTACCAGCCAAGTTTACGCCAAGACAAATCTTTCCGGATCTTTCCACCAGAAACTGACTATTTCACGTATCATGAAGAGAGAGAACTGTGAAAACTCCATCGCAGACACCGAAATGATAGAAGAAATGCACATTGCTGAACGATTTTATAAATAGCCCTAGTTGATAAACACTGAAAAGAACTTCGAATCAGCGACGACTTTGTTCCTAACAGTGCCTTATCAGCAGTCACAGCTACAACACGACTTTTTTAAGAATCGCTAATAAGAATCAAGAACAAATTTTACAATATGTTTTATAGTATCATTAATAATACACACACACACATTTTTGAGAAATGAATAATCTATTACTCGGCTAATCAACCATTTGCAAATAAAAAATAATATACACAAAAGAGAATCCTTTGTCCCACGTGACTCACGGTCCTGAAATGTTTCATGTCACCCGAAACACCGACAATTAAAAATACACATTATCTAGCCTCATTACAAGTAGAAAAAAAGAGGCAGACATTCCTTCTCTTCCCATGGAGCTAATGAAAAAGGAGATGAAAATTACCAGAAAGCACACCAGTATATCACTTTCTATCTGGGCGCAGGGAAAAGAGATAATTACCAATTTCCTGACCGGCATCCCATTCACAATCTCGGGAGGACCCGAAGCTATTTTGAGACGTCAGGGTGCGACTTCCTCTCGCTCTAGCTGGTTGCTAGGACGTGTGTGGCGATCTGCTGCGAACTTAAGGTGTCTAATTCTATAAAGTACCTCTCAATAACACAACTGAGAAGCAATATTTGTCATTCATATTTCAAACCAATCAAAAAATTCTTCCAATCTATTCTCCTGAGTAAGGTTTAAAGTTGTAGTGATATTGCGAACTCGATTTTCCCGAACAAGTCTTCTTTTGTTCGTTAAAAATATTACGAATAAAAGCAAGTGAAATTTTTGCCCAAGCATTTGGATGCAAACTTCGATGTCGTAAAGTAAAAACTAGAATGAAAAGGCTTTTAAAGCTGGAAAACACTGTTACAAAACGAAGCCGCATTTAAAGACTCATTTTTTTTTATTATTGCAAAATGCATTTTAAATTGTAGATCAAGATAATCTGCATTAAAGTAGAATATAATGAATCACCGATTGGGGTTTTCCTTTATTTGAAAACGAAGTATATAATTGTGCTCAAGGTTTAATCTAGACATAAAACAAACGACAAAGCACGAAGGTTTCAAAAAAACGTATAATGGATTATAGAAAAGGAACGATTTTCTTCAAAAAAGAAAAAAAATCAGAGAGAAAAGTTTAGTTTGATTAAATTTTTTTTTCGCTAATTAACACATTAAATTGTATTTGTTTACTGAAAAACTTATGTACACATATCGGCGTACATAACTAATTTTATGAGAGGGATTATATTTTCAAAAAAAAAAAAAAAACGTAGACGAAAGAAAGCACTGCGACGTAATCTGTAATTATTTGGTCCATAAGAGGGGTTTCAGCCACAAAACCTTACCCTTGCGTCGTGGCATAGAGGAAGTTTTAGCGCCCCTCTGCTGAAAAGTCAAGTTTTGGGCCCCAAGCCGAATCTTACAAAGGATTGCAAAGCATCAGGCTTTGGCACCCCTAGAATCCTGGGCCTCACCGCGATGCGGTGGTATAGGTTACGCCACTGAAATACACAACGAGCCACTAATTATAGATCCAAAGTTATGGTTCTCTACAAAATTCATACGGCGAAATTAAAACATATTTTACGTCGATTGACATAGTAACAAAAAATATATAGAGATTTTAAGAACGAACATTGAAATCACTGTCGTAGCTAGCTCTAAAGAGCCCTGTATCAAAATTCCTTCGGGGCCCTTTTTTAGATATGGAAGCCTTGTTAGTGGAACTGTAATTACAGGTGTTGATATGGTGGTAGCTATGCCCCTGATTGAAATGCAAATCTCAAGATCTAATATTGAAAATGATCTTTCTATGGCTGATGTTACAAAAGCATTGTTTCATCGATATTTCATCCACAGTAAATTATTCATTTCGCATGTTCGTTTTTAAAATGTTTTTGATTTGTTCTTGTTGTTCTCTAAATATATATTGTTTTATTTTTGGATATTATTATACTACTTCTCTCTTTCTCTCTATATGTAATTAATATAAGTCTAAATATATAAATTTAACAAAGATTTCATGCAAAATTTTTATTTATTTAAAATAGCGTGTTGAAGGATTTGGAAATGGTATTTTAACTTTATGATCTGTAAATACTCAATGTCTGAAAAAGAAATTTATCAATTAGCACAAATTATTTTTATAAACTTTTATTTATTCTTCATGTATTAAAAAAAACTGTATTTTTAATCTGAATCCATCATACAAGCTAACTAAAATACTCATACAAATTAAATTGTCACCAACTGGAGTCGCACAATGTTACTGCTCTTTTCTTGGTTTTTATTCCCCTCGGTTTAAAATAAGAATTATAATTCGGAATTCATAACATTGTGATTGTTCGTAATTAACAACTCAAAAATAACACCAAATAATCCCTTTAAGAGTAAATACACAAGATACAATATGTATGAATGATTCTATTATCTACTCACCACTTAATCTATTTAAAGCATTACAGAAACAAAACATTTAAAACCATGTTGTAACCCCCCCCGTTTTTTTCTGAATGAAACGTAAAAAAAATAACCAAACAAATGAATAAGTAGGATTCAATGCTCGCACTTATACAGAGAGTTTTGAAGCGTGACACACACAAAAGACGGAAGTCTCAATTCTCCGTAACGAGAACGTTTACAAGAGCGCCGTGAGAAACGAACTCAATTTTTTATTGTTCACAATATTATCTAAACAAAAACAAAAAAAGATAAGCTCAAGCGACAAAATTGTGAGAAATATGTTCAAAATTGCTTTTCTACGAAGATTTACCTTTTTAAGATGACCGACAAAAAGTTTTGACTACTGCACGGTCACGGTTAAGTAGCCTGGCATACTGCCCGGCATCTTGAATACATGATATTTATTCAGTTAGAAAATATTTAAAAAGATTGACTAGCTGTTTTGGAATTCATTGTGAAGGTTGAGTTGGTGCGTGTGAAAATGATCATAAATCGAAATTTTATACTAAGTAGTTATTAAGGTTTGAAAGCACAATAGGAGAACAATAATAAATATCGTCTGCAAGCGTATTCTGCTGTTTCGAGTTCGGAATTTTTTAAAGAGGCTTTTAAATCATCTCACACCAGACGAATATTATCAACAGATTTGAATTTAGATTTGGGTGAAAGAACGATTGACATTTTTGAAGAGTCCTCTCACCACCATAATTTTTAACTATTCAACCTCACCACTAAGAAAAAACTTATGACATTTAATACCGAAAGTGAGCATATATTTTTTGCTACGGTTCAAAAAGAGAAAAAGCTGCTAAAAAAAGGGCAAAATAACTGCAGACGTTTTTTTTTCGCACGGTAGAATTCTTTTTAATACATATATTTAAATTTTATTTTAATAACATAGCAGAAGCAGAGAACAGACGATATTTTTAGTTTAACAAAATCACATAACGAGAACTCAAATACTATGAATTAAATAACCCCCGTACGCGTGAAAAAATATGCAAAGATATTATTCATGAGAAATAATATATTTAGTTATACAGCATAAAAAATAAGATTTTTCTTTTTTTAATAATTAATACTTTTTAAATTTACATCCTTTAGAATCCTTCTGTCTAATGTTTTAATTGCTGTTAAATAATAATTTTGAAAAAAAACCCAAAAATTTGAGGCAAAATTTATAACATATTTTATGTTTTTTCAAGTTTATAGGTAAAAACCAAAATATACAAGATAATTATTTTATATAAAATAATATATATATATATATATATATAACTGAATTTTAAATGTTATGTTTATCAATCAGCCTATTCAGCAAATTTTAATCATTATATATTAATTCGTTACACACAGATATCCAGTTATTGTTACAATTATCTTTAAATTATAAAATTACATACAGACAATCTTTGCAGCCTTACATAACTGTTCTGTTTTGATAGTGTAATAGATGATTTTTAGATGCAAAAACTCTATACAAAAAAATTACCAAACTATATATCACTACTTTCAGTAACAATTAATTATCAGTACTATAACTACTCACATATTCCATAAAATGTATACCTTATGTAACATATTTATAAGCAAATTGTGTTGGAATTATTTACTTTCAAATAAAAAAAATTCTTAAAGCAATATTTAAATCATAGAATTCTGAAAAAATATATAAAATTGTTTAAAAAATAAATCATATAAAGTAACTAGCTACTTTTGAATATTTTAATTAATTTACAAATGGTTTTTAAAAAATTTAAAAATTATTTTGTGCAGCTTAGGAACAATATTTTTACATTCTGTAAGTGAAACAAATTTTATTAAAAATGAAAACATAGAACTTAATGACAACATAATCATTTTTAAGAATTATCATTTTGAATTTAATTAGCATTGAAAATAAAATAAGAACTCACTTTTCAATATTTTAATAAAATAAAAACTTTTCTGAATAATAATATTGTTTTAAGGAACAAGTGCTCTAAAATATTTTACTTTCCATTCTAATCGCCAAGAAATTTAATACACTTATCATCCAGAGAGATTTGGACAATATTCCAATTTTTAAATATGTCAATTTTGTTTTAACTTCACACTAATACTATAAAAATAAACAAAATTTATTGCTTTTCAGCTCTTGTAAACAGACCATCAAATCTATTATGTGCACAATAAAATATACAAATTTGAAAAATATGTTTCTCTTTCTTCAAAACAGCATTCACATTACATCCTTCTAATATTGGATTGTTTTTAAATTGAATAAAGTAATAGAGTTAACCACAACTGAATACTCAAAAAATTCTTTCTTGGTTAATATTTACATTACAAACGATTAACGAAGAAAATAATAAAGTACTAACGTCAAAGGATACGTAAAAGTCCAGAACTATTTTTAAATGAAATCACAACTTTTGATAAATTTCATACAATTTTCATGGTGAAAATTGTAAAAAATATGTTAAGTTTTTGATTGATGATTTTACTTTATTACATTTTCAAACTTTAAAAAGAAAATGTATCAAATGTAAAAGTTATTCGTTTTCATAGAATATAAAACCATCAATTAAGTCCCCAGTTGAATAATTTTCCAAATAATTCCGAAATTCAGATAAAATGATTTACCTCTTGCATCCATTCTGCTACAACAGTCCTCATATATGGTTTCAGATCACTTTGCACGCACTTGAAATAATTAGAAGAAAGTACATAGCGGTCCTCTATCACTAATAAGTTTTCGAACACTCTGGAATCCTCGTTCAACACTGGGTCTTCATAAGCTCTGGTAACATTTTCGGATTCACAACAGAAAAGCTCCATAACTATTTTCGAAACTTTGGCAACACTTGAAATATCAGCAGCGCATTTTTGTAAACAATGACAGGTACATAGAAAAGAATTTTCTGTCACTTGTTTCAGTAGAGAAAAAAATACTTATCATAGAGTTTATTTCAATAGCACAGGGCATGGAATGTATTAAAGAAGAAACTGAGAAGTTGTATTAATATTGGAATATGTATATGTTAACTTAAAATTTTTACAAGCTGCTTTTTAGAATTGGGGCAGTTGAGAGCAGCTCACCAGTTTCAACTGCTCCTGACCGAAAGAACGGAACTTTCGAATACTCTGACACTGAGACGAGAGAGATTGAATAGGGTTGCTTCAGGAGAAGTTTCTGAAAATCGCCAAGTCGGCTCATGGAACAAAAAAAGAACTCTCCGCATTACTAATGATGTGTGAAAAGCCCATAGCAACTACATTTCCTATCAAAGGAAGCAATGGTGTTCGCAGTAGAATGATCCCTATGTTTCGACTTAGGAACCAATGTTTTTATTTTTTTCTTTTGATAATTATTTTTGATCTGCTGAAATTATGATTACGAAATTAACTGATTAGAACAAATTTATCTCGTCGAAAAGCAACGAGCTTTTGTTCTTACTATTTTAAATTGTTGGTAGGTATGTAGAAATACCTGAGATAAAAATATATATGTTCTATATATGCTTCATAAATTTATTCTATTTTATTGAAGCAAAACTAGTATTAACATCGCCGACTTTCTTAGATGCTGATGACCCATTAAAGGACCACATGCAATCATCATGTTCGAATTATAGGTGTAAAACATTATATTTAAATAAAAAAGTTGTTAAATGATAATCATATAATATCGTTCCTCATAAAACACTTGTTGGTATAACCATGAAAAATAGAATATTTCTTATAGAGATTGAATCTTCCGTCGAAAAATGAATATAAAAGATTATCTCGCAAAGAAAACAAAAATAATAATTGTATGATTTTCAAAACAAATTTTTTTGGTCTTAAAGATCATTGATCTCAAAAATCGTTGCTTTAATATCCGACATATCGAAATATTACGTTTTATAGGTGTACGTAACCAAAACAAAGACAAATCGAACACTAAAAATTTTATGGCTGAAGTAGCCAAAAGAGCGATAAAAGAGAAATCTAATCTTCACTTGATATACGCATGCGCCAACAGATCTCCCAGGGATTCTATTCTTATTGGAGTACCCGTCTCTTTGGTGTGCCCCCCTCTTTCTATCGTTTGCCCATTCACAAAATCTGAGGATACTTGTGTGCGTAAAAGAGCGGTGATATCTGAAGCAACAGCAGGGGTGGGAGACTCGTCACGTGACTTATCGCTGTGCTGTGTTCGAAGAGACAATATGAACAAGGTCATTGTTCGAGACATAGAATTCGATTTATAGCTTTTGATTTACTGAAATGAGAATAAAGTAAACGCACTCCACATCAGAACAGAATCTATTTCTGAAGCAAAGTATATGTCTTTTTATTGCTATTGTCGGCAAAAATACTAATGTACTGGAAAATTATCAGAAAAAATGTTTTTTTCAGGATTTCAGTATATGAAGCTCGAAAATTCATTCTGATGAGAACATACAAATTGTTTTCCCCTTTTTAATTCATTTCTTTATTTTTAGAAATATTTTATTTTTTAGAAGCGGTAAAGTTATTATCGAAATACTATTTCGATGCCAATAAAAAGAACCACATATACAAAGCAATAAATACCATGTTTATGTTACGATTATTTAAAATATAGATATTTCATAGATTTTTAGTATAACGACTCGTTTAAAATATCGATATTTTAAAGACTTTTGGTACAACGACTGTATTAGTAAATTTTTAAAAGTAGACTCAGAGTAAAAAATCTAAGGCGTTTTCAAGAACATCCCATAAAAAAAACTTATATAAGGAGATAAGTCACATAAATTTTTTTGCATCTACGAATTTTCTACTTGAAATAAATACTTAATATTGAATATTTTTTACCAAAACGCATAAGAACAATATTTTTGTTTCAGTTATTTTTCAGCAACAATAATGGTTGTATCAGTGGTGTATGCGGACCTCTCTTTTAGGGGTACGTTTTAAAAAACGCGTCGATGAAGAGGCAGAGGTCTATGGGGAAATTTAAACTCCCCTTGTGTGTACGCCACTGAATCTCATAACTATTTTATGATAAAAAAAATAATGTTACACATCACAAAGCATTTTAATATCATAAGATTTATTTGAAATATGCTCATGCTTTGATAATTTTATTTCCCTGTGTTAGCATCTTACATCCGTATCAATATTAAAAATCACTGGCGTAGCTAGTCTTGAGTGGGCCCTGTATCAAAGATTCCTTGGGAGCCTTCTTTTGGGCTTATTCATAGTTTACGAATTTTTGCTTACTCGTTTCGGGGCCCCGTATCATTAATACGGTGATAGCTACGCCCCTGTTAAAAACGTAATATATATATATATATTTAATGAAGAAATTCTTCATATTAAAATATATCAACGAATTTTTTTTTTAGTTAATTTGCTTTTACCTCTCGTGTAAATATAATTCCCAAAGCAGTTACAAAAATAATCCACATAGATATGCCATTAATCTATTGAAAGTCTCAGAAATTGTACATCATATAATATAAATCTTTAGAAAATTGAAGCCATATTATTGAAGTATTATTGTTACAACAATAACTTAAGTAATACCATACAGCAAAAGAATTGCATATTATTTTAACCATAAACTATTTTTTTGAGAAGAAAGTAAACCTCTAAAGTAAAATACGTCTAGACTGTTTTTAATAGATCATTTGATATTTTTAATTAATATTTAGTTAACTCTAAAAAAAGAAAATAAGAGAATAAAAATGCTGCAAGAATTTCGTTCGGTTTAAGGAAAAGTAATTTTTTTTTACAAAAATCATCAAATTGCTATTTTTAAACAAGTAATAAAGATATGCTTTAACTAAACATTATTTCTCAATAAATTATTGCGTAATTAGTTCTTCTACTCTTATTTTTCCATAAAGGAAAGTATACCTAAAAAAAACTTAGCTTTAATAAAATTAGAAACAGTTCTGGCAAAAAGAACTTAAGAACAAGATTGCGTTTAAATTACACATATATAACGTAAAAAGAGAATATTCTTTAATGAATGCTTTTCTCAAATTTTTAGACAGGAAACCCTATTTCAAACAAATTATGGATTTTTTAAAGAATTTTCTTCTCTTATTATTTGATCTGATGAAAAAGGTAATTTATTTTTTAAAGATGAATATTTATTTTACAATTTTAATGTTATACAATATATTGATTCATCCCTTGCATTATAAGCATAAATATATCGAGAAAAACTATTGACCAAAGAATTAAGTGGGTTTTGCTCGAAAAAGTGGGAAAATTTTTTTTAATAATGCTAAACTTTGCTAAAAAATTTGTTGATTGTGATAATGAAAACAATGAAAATAGTTGTATATAATTAATTCAATTTCTTAATATTAATAGCTTAATTTTAATACTTTATAAATATGTAAATCCAATTTACTATATCGTAGTAATTACTTGTCATCTGCTGAAAAGTGTTCTGCAAAGATTCCATGCAGAAATAAAATGTTAATCGCTCCGAAATAATTCGAATTTTTCAGAAAAGGAAAGCCACATATTGTGGAATTTCGCTCCACCTAATTAGTGTCCCCCCCTTTCACAAGTGTTTTTTTTCAATGAATGATAAATATTATTTGTTGAAATGTATGACTAGAAGGAATAAATAGATTTTCTTTTATTGAAAAACGAGAAAATAATTCTGTAAATAATAAGGAGCATTTTTGAACTTTGTGGTACATCTTGCTTGACTAAGCTTATGAATGAGTGAGTGAGTGAATATTAACGTCGCACTGTGTTCAGCTACACGAGGGCTTTTGGCGACGGACCACGTAATTTTGAACCATGGTTAAGTGACGTGGACGACACCTGAGCTGGCACCCCCTCTCCTAAATACCACGCCACACCAATGGGAGGACGTTTGAGCTCTCGACAGATTTAAAGTGCATCGCTACCCTACACGGCGGGTCTTTAGTGATATTGGGCTCGAACTCATGACATGCCTGCCATGATCCGATACCTTGACCACTGGGCTACTGCAGCCCCACTAAGCTTATAAAAGCCAGACAACGCAAATTTTTGACAAAAAAAATTGACTTGTGTGATCACTAGCAATATTTGTACATATACTAAGACTAAGATATTTTATTTTACTAAAGCTTCTTCGCTCGAAGTCAACTCAGAACATATTTTCATACATAGGATAATGTTCGTATAACCCCGTCAATGGCGGACATAGACCTACTTTTATGGGAGGGGCTTAGACATATAAAATACGTAGATGAAAGAGCCGAGGCAAAAATTCTATGCTAAAAATAGGAGAGGGAGGGGGTGAACCTGTCCCTTGAGTACGCAACTGTTGCCAACAGCCAGTGTGACGAACACAGACTACTTTAATCAGAGGGTTTTACATTTAAAAAAAATCTGTGGATGTAGGAGCTGAAGCAAAATTTTTATGCTAAAATTATGGGAAAGGACGGGCTTTATCGGTACTTCCATTAATAATCCTCTTGGGATATCTTTGGGGCCAGAATTGCAATTCTTTCCAACCAACCCAAGAAGAGAACGCGGTTATGCAGATTAGGAATTGTATATATTGGAGCGTTAGTATTCGCGTGAAGTTCTAGAAGTGCTAGGTGAAGTTCTAAGAAAAGAGTCTAAGAGAGTTCTAAAAGTTCTATGAGTCGGTCTAATAGTGCCAGTGAAGTTGATTTCTAAGTGGGTCCGAGACCAGAAGATTATCCCTTAGCCGGATCAAGTTGGATCGAAGAATATATTGACGATATAAGGACTGTAGCTGTTCGCCGTAGAATTGCGGAAAGATAATTTAGATTAAGCCTTAAGAATAGAGCGGATTCTAGTAAGTTAGGAAATCATCTATAAATATAGATTCGGTGGTTTATTGCGCTATTTGTTACAATTACAGTTTGTGTCTCATCTCTTCCGATCATAAGCCTTCTAGACTAGTGTTGTTTTGTTGAATATAAATTGAAATCATAATAAACTAATTTTAGTTATGGAAGGTATTAGTGGTCAACAGTGGCGCACACAAGGGGGAGACCTGGGGATCCGGATCCCCCAAAGTCCTTGATATTTTTTCCGATTGATTATTATTCTAAGCATATAGTACGTAAAATTTAATTAAGTATTTGTTATTAATGATTAATTTTACTAATTAATGCTAATTATTTATTCAATAATTAGTTTTTATTGTGTTTTGTTCCCGAAAATCGATAAAATCAGAAGGAGCATGATACAAGAATGGTGAACTTTCGATCCCGGACCCTCTCCCCCTCCTTGAAAAATTCCTGTCTGCACTACTGGTGGTCAATCTTTCATTCCCTCAAACATAGGTCGCGTGGGTGATGAAGAGACGATACCCCCAACTTACGGGGTATTACAGAGGTTGAAGCTTATGATTGTGTGCACCACTGCTGTCAATGGCCAGTGGCGTACACAGACTTCTTTTAAAAGAGGAATTAAATTTTTTCAAAGAAAAAAATGCAGTCGAAAACATCATGATATTATCTTTATGCTAAAAATTAAAAATATGTTGGTCTACGGGAAGGATTCGCACCCCAAACTTTACCCTTGTGTTACGCCGCTGAACACACACTGAGCAGCTATCTGCTCTTCATGATGTTTTATAAAACGTACACTAACTTTTAAGTCTGTGAAGTTAAAGACTATGTAAGACAAGCAGTGGCGTACACAGACCTCTCTTAAGGGGAGGGGTTTACATTCTAAAAAACACGTAGACATAAGCGCGAAGGGATCATCTGTATGGCGAAAATTAAAAATCTGTTGTCTACGGGGTGGAGAGCCCCCAAACCCTCCCCTTATGTACGTCACTGAAGACAAGAAATGTGGAGCATATCCGACATCAAACAAAATAGGTTGATTTAAATACACGTCATTAGCATAATAAAAAAAAAGGATCTATCTACTCTCTATAGAGTAGTGGAACCACAAAATAAGATTATGGCAGTTTTTTAACCTCAAAAAAAATGAAATTTTTTAAAAATAAAAGAGTCTAGATTTTTTTTATATCTAAATATTTTATTTAGACATAGAAAAGAATTCTAAATTCCTTAGGATCGAACCCATCCAAACATTCTGGCAATGGGGTCCAAAATCTAGCTTGAATATTATTATTACTTTAGTAAACACATTTGGGGGGAAAACAGCAGAGGCAGGAAGTGAAGACAACAAGCAAAATTGTTGAAAACTATGATAAGATAACATGACGGGGGAAAGGATGGAATATGTACAACAAAAGGCCAGAATACTTATTTCTTACAAGCATTGTAAAGAGGTGGATATAAAGACAGAGTATAAGATGTGGACATAAGTAATGAAAGGTCAGTTGCAATCATCTAAGTAAATGTTTGTGAAATTTGTTGAGGAAGCTCTATAGAATATTTTTCTATTTCAAATGACATAGCCAAGACGGCACCTTAAGGATAAGGACATTGTTACCCCCAGTATGTTATTCTGAGCTTTTCTCACACAAATAAAAATAACATTGAATCGTATGAACTCAACTAATATATGTATGTATTTTGAAGTTAACTTCTTATGGCACGGTAGGGAGAAATTTCCGTTACGCGTTACCAGTTACGGTTAGCGATGAACGTAAAGTAGAAATGAATGAAGTTCCGAATTTTACCCCCGTTTTAAAAAACGCCATCTAACTCATACTACCTATCTCAGACAAAAAATAATTACAGAATCGGAAAGATCATTTTTTTTCGCCACGATATGGCATTTTTTTTAAACAAAATAATGATATTTTCTATTTTTTACGATTTTTTTTAAAATGAGTCAAAATTGATACGCTTTTATAAAAATGGTTTCTAAATCATACCCTTTAAGTTTCCTTTCGAGTTAATCAATTGATATTTTATTCTAAACAAGCTCATGCTTTTCTCTTTTAGAATCAGTCATAAAAAAAAAAATGACGAAATCTATTTTTTTTTTTTTTTTTTTTTTCAAAAAATTCTCAAAATTTTAATTAAATATTTAATAACTTCATTATTTATAAAAATAATCTAACGAAACTTTTTTTTCCATATGTAGAATAATATTATTCGTAATCTGTTCAAAGATTGAAAAAATAGATTAAAAATTACGGCTTTTAAAATTTCGTTTGTGTTTTTCGTCTATTAGCCTTGAGATAGCACCCATCCCCCTCTCCTCATTCAACAGCAGCTTTAACAAGCCTTTCCTCTTTTAGCTTTGCGATACATACTTTGTTTTGTTTTTACGTTACCTAGAAGTCAAATTATAATCAATTTTATGAATTTTAAAAAAATCGGAAGTGAGTCTTTAATCTACCCGAAGTAGGCATTTAAATGGTTCAAAATCTGTCAAAAATTAGTTTAAGGTGAGTTTGTTGGATATACAGTTTTAAAATTCTTTTAAGGAAATAATACAAACAATCTATTGTTTTAAAATTTAGTGGCAACACAACATTTCTTCCAATAGTTTGGCAATAAAAGATTGTGTTTACTAAATTTTCAATCGAATGAAATTTCTAAATCCAGTTTAAGAAGTGAGTTTTTAAATCATATATATGCTTTGGTGTAATTAATTTGATTGTTGTGAAAGTGCTATATAGTGCTTCATTAATTTGTATTTTAAGACTACAGTGGGAAGTAAAATTTTTTACAAACATGCCTCAAATTTTTACTGGCTCTATGTAACTTAGAACTAAAATCATATAAAAAAAATTGGTGAGAAAAAAATGAGTAGTTTTTAAAAAATTTAAAAACATTCCATGCGTTTTGATTTTTTTTAAATTTCATATTTTTACCTGATTTAACTTCTTTAAGCAATTCTTTACAAATGTATGCATGCAATGCAATGTTTTATATGATAATTTACAAAATATGGGTAAACGCAAATTTTTATATAAGAATTTCAAGAATTTTAATGATTTTCTATACATAAAAACTTTAATTTCTTCTTTCACTCTATCACTATTATTACAATGCGTCCAAGAATTTATAAACTATACATTAGATGAATACTTCTGGAAAGTTTGTTTCGTTATAATTCGACAAGAATTGCAACGCATGGAACATTTTGAATTTTGTTTCGAGGCAAATTTTTGATTCTGAGAAAAACATCTTTTTTCATTTTAAGGGAAATTAACTTAGTTTTTTTTTTAAAAGAATTAAAGATATAAATATAAACTTGAAATTGAAAAACACTAATTTCATACAAATATAAGATAGATGCAGAATATATATATGATTCCTCAATATTTATTCTAACAGTCACATTTACACGTAATATATATAGTGATAAAAATTGAAGTAAGCAAGAACATTCTAATAATTGTAGCAGTATATATTACTCCGAACAAAAAGTTGGATAACATTATCGAGTTCTTTCATCGATCATTATTACCATACACATCAAGAGGTTCTGCTTTACTTAATAAAAATTATGATAAAATACCTATGATTTTAAGTGGAGATTTTAATGTCAATTTTGCTATAGACAAATCTCTACAATTGATTGAATTTTTAAAAGACAATTTCACCTTATCTCTACAAAACAACAGAATAATATCAACGACAAAATCAAATCTACGATTGATGCAGTCTTTTCGAGATACTTAAGCGATATTGAGTGCAAAACCTACATTTCTTACTTTAGTTACCACAAGCCCTTGATAACAAAAGTATGTACTGAAGCACCCATAAGCATAATAGAAATAGACTAATAAGGATGATACTTTTCTCAAAATACGTACAAAAATTTTTTTTTTAGTATTATGTATTGAAAATGAAAATTTTGTCTATACTTGTACCTTTTCCATCCTAATTATTTTTTTAATACAGTTTGAAATAATAATGATAATAATAAATTTGTTAATTATATATAAGATTACTTCAAAATAAAACTTTATTATACAATTCAATACATGTAAGCCAAAGAAGTTAACTTCTAACGCGGGTTCACACTGATACACGCTTTCTTTCTTCTTTTTTTTTCCTTTCGTAAAAAACACACAAAATTGTTGCAAATTATTCACATTTTTTTAAAACTATCGTTATTTATAATTCCTAATTTATCTATCTGTATCTCTATAAATTGTTATTATTATTATTATGATAATAAATGTTGGACAAATTGAATATCCTACATAAAAGGAAAAAAAATGAAATTTAGAAATCGAAATCACACACAAAAAATGTAAAACTAGTATGATTTCTAAAGCTGTCACTGACTTGGGCAATGTAGGTTTAAAGTTTATATATACGTGTGCTGCTATATATACGTGTTATTGTTGTTACTAATGCCACCCTATTTATGATGTTAGATTGAGGTCCACGAAATTCATCGTGACCAGTGCCGGTTTATCCATTGGGCGCCCACGAGCACGGAAGGACCAGAAGGGCCTGGGTAAGCTGGACTTGACCAGATTTTCTGGTTATAAATTTCGATCCATCAGTGCCAAGAGGGCCTGTAAATCTTTTGCTCACAGGGTCCGAAATGACTTTAAATCAACAATGATTGTGACCAAGGGCAGACAGGTGACCTAGACAGGTGACAATTCCTTTTGGTTTCGTATATATATATATATATATATATATATATATATATATATATATATATATATATATATATATATATATATATATATATATATATATATATATATCTGTGCATTGGTGTACACAGCACTGGCGTAGCTAGGCCTGAGTGGGCCCTGCATCAAAATTGCTTGGGGGCCCTTTTCCAATAATAAAATTTATTTAAAAGCGTTAAAATTTTACAATTGGGGGCCCTATATTATTGATACGGTAGTAGCTACGCCCCTGGTACACAGATCTCTCTTATAAGGAGGGTTGTAGTCTAAAAATAACTTTGATGAAAACCCCGAAGCATAATTTCTATGGTAAAAATTAAAAATTCTTTGATTTATGGAAGTGAACCCTCTCTTGTGTTCCCCACTGTGCCTATGTGTGTGTGTATTTTCACATAAGAGCAGTGACGCACACAAGGGATGGGTCCTGGGGGTCCGGACCCCCTCCCAAAGCCCTTGACTTTTTTTCCGATTGATTATAATTCTTAGTATATAGTACGTGAAATTTTATTAATTACTTGTTATTAATGATTAATTTTATTAATTAATGCTAATTATTTATTCAAAAATTAGTTTTTTACTGTGTTTTGTTCCCGAAAATCGACAAAATCAAAAGAAGCATGATACAAGAATGGTGAAATTTCGACCCCAGACCCCCCTTCCTTGAAAAATTCCTGTGTGCGCTACTGCATAAGAGTTAATATATTTTCGCTTTGAATTTTTATTTTATTTCATATAAATGATTTGCTTTGAATTTTAGATAAATTTTGTTTAATGTCTTACAGATTTTATAGTGATATAAGATTTTAGGGGTATCAAATAAAAGTAAGACAAAATTTATACAGAATAATTTGATATAACTATTTAATATGTGGAATTAAGCATGTAAATTTATTAAATAAAAAAAATATGATAAAATTGCTTATTCTTACTTTAAATAAATCTACGTAAATTCTACGATTATTGGCAATCAATAGCCCTTCTACTGAAAGTTTTTTTTTTCAAGGTGGCTTTGAAGTCAAGATTTTGAACATAATTTCAACATGTTTAATTCTTAAATCAGAGTATCGGTTGATAAAAATTCTCAACATTTAAAGAAAATAATTTTAAAAAATCTACACAAATATTTACAGAAACACACGAAAAAGTAATTAACATCGCATAACTACAACCTTATTTCTGAACATTCTTCTGTCAGATAAAATGTTCAGCATTTGGATCCTATTCTCTAAAAATAACCGAAGACATCCTGATGAAACTGCTTTCACTGCCTGATGTAACAACCTTCCAGACCATGTATCAATACGCCGAAAGACTTAAAGACCATCGAATTAATTAAGGCGGGTGTGTGACCTTCCAGTACGCTAATTTACGATATCAACAGGAATTACATCGAGATTTACAGGGACAAGTGAATGACAGTCTATCAACATGAAGTTCAACACACTAATAAAGACGGAGAGTCATTGTCTCTGTTTGCGTCTTTGATTGGCACCAACCCTAATAACCTAGGCTCATCAGGCTCTTCCCGTTACTCATGGTTCAACGTCACCTCAGACGATATTTAAGTAATAAAAGGGGGGTTTACTCATGCCTCGAGTAATTTCAGGAGGAAATGCAGCCTAATGGATAATTTCTCTGGCTGCTGTATTTTTGTGAATGGAGAACCGTGGCGGAAAATGTGTTAAATTTGAGAAGATCATTGAAAAGATAGGGTATGAGGAACAATTTTAATTCTGCATGTGCACCCATTTCCGATGTTTATTGGAGAAAATGTTTGTGATTTGGTAGTAATTGCTGCAGGTAAACCACAAAGATGAATTAAAAAGGGTGTTATTACATTATTGTGGGCGTGTTGAGGTTAGGAGTCGTTGCTTATAAGCTAAATTTGGATTTCTGACGATATATTATTAATGTTTTTTGCGTGTGTTTTTTATCTCGTACATTTTGCGTGCTGATTAGAGTGAGGATTCTTTGTCTATAAAATAAGTTAACCCTTTCTATCTACCGCATTATGATTTACAGCAGTTATTTTCATGCAATATTTTTTTTTTGAATCACTACATTGAAAATTAAGGGATATACGTAAAAAAAATACTCAACTTTGGGAAATTTAACCCGTCGCATCTAATTAATTAATTAAAGATAATCATCTGTAAAATTAATTATATACACAGTTCACTTAGAATAAATATTCAAATCGTTTTCTCGGGTCTTCATTTACATACAAAAAAATAAGACACATTTTGACATTAACTATTTTTTCGGAACAAAAATGACAAAACGCAATTTCTGCTATAAAACTATTCGCCTTCCTCGCTAAAATACTCATCATAGAACCCATGCTGCCATATATCTTCGAAGAGTGGATTTAAAAGAATATTCCTGCTAAGTATCGTCAGAGTCAGGGGCGTAACTACCGCTGTATCAACCGTATCAATGATACGGGGCCCCCAAAGTAAAGGGGTCCCGACCAGTGTAAGCAAAAATTCGTAAAATTTTTCCAATAATCTTATTTTAATGGAGTTCCCTTTTACTCTTAAAAATCGCAGGCTTCAAACGGTTAAAAATTTTCCATCAACTCGACGTCTTTCTTCCCATCATTAGAAGCAGATGTCCTTTTACTCAAAATAATGAGAAGACTAGGAGTGGTATAGACTTGGAATGGCGTCTAAAAAATTCCTATTCAAAGCATCTGGACAGAAAGGTCGCGTTTGAAGTAAAATAGAGATAACCTTTAGAATGGAAAAGATTGTTATATACTTGTAAATGACAATATTCCTTCGTCTGTTGATTGATTGACTGTAAATAAGCGAAACGACGAAGGCTTGGCCCTCAGTCGGAAGTTTGTCCAGAGGTGGTGCAATGAAAGTGAATAACATACTTTGTTTTCCTCGGTTCTTTTTTATTTATATAACCTCCAAAAGACGAATGTGCATTGATGGTCAGCAAAGATTCAAAAGCTGTTTCACCATATGGGAAAAGATAGGACAACAAGTGCCAGAAGTCCTCTGTCACCCTCCCAGTTACTAGTTAATTGCGCTGTGTAATAGTAAGGTGACTATTTTTTTGACAATGAAAAGGAGGACAAAAAACTTAAGAAATAATTACAACTTAAATTATGAAATGTTTTATTAGTTGAAACAAAAATATGCTAATTTCGCTTACATTCTTTTCATTTATTATCTTAAACGAGTATTTTTCCATTGAAAGATTTTTTTTTTTTGTCAACATATTATTTTCTAGTATATCGGAAAGTTCGGGCAAAAAATATCCTTCATACTGAATTTTACTGTAACACTGTAGCTAAAATATTAACATTCAATTTTGATTTCTCACACTTCACAAAAATCATTACCAACTGAAAAAAAAACTCTTTCTTTCAATTGCTGCATTTTAGTTTCAGGGCAACACAACGTAAATTTAACAAGAATAATTACGTTTTCATATGGAATGTGTTCATTTTTGAAATGGGGTGTAAGTAATTTCACCCATTTTTTCTCAATTTCTCAGCATGCTGATTTTCCAATTGTTCTAATTTATTAAAATTTAAATATACATTTAGTCTTCTTTCTACTTCAAATAAACAATGGTCATCGATTTTAATATCAGGCATTTCTTTCGGTAAAAACTCAACGTAATTTTCTATATCTGCCCAATTTACTTGTGACAAAGTAAAAAAAAATAACATTGATATTTGTTTCAGACCATTCTTCGACATTTTGGGAACATGTTAGGTTCATCTCTGAATACAGAGATTAACAGATCAATTTTAAAATATTGAAAAGGAGGATGGTTGGTCACCTTAGTAATAGACACCTTGTGGTGCGCAATTCTTTGTCCAAAAAATACGATACTTTCCAAAAGCAATCATTCTAACAACCTGCCGATAAGAGGTTTAAAGTTGGTTTTTCATTTCATTCTGCTAATTTCATTGGCTACGTTGTGATTCTTTGCGTGCTGAACTGTTGCAGATATGTACGAAAAATATATTATACCCCAGCGGTGTTGTTAAACTCAAAATTAAGAAAAACAAAGAAAAATACAAAAAAAATTACAAAAAAAAATTCATTTGTAATAGTAGAAAGAGACTATACTACACCACTTGTTCATGTCACGACAAGTTTTTATTCGTAATTACAAGTTATCTTCAAACTGTGTTTCACAGGACCTCGGAGTTCCATGCGTCACAATAAAAATTCGGAAAGTCAATTATAAATGTGTATGCAAAATGGATTCACGTTCTATATGAAGTTTATATAACCACAAGTATCTAAGCTCGTATCAGTCCTCAAACTTGAAAATATTATTTATACATAATAGCTTTAATTTGTAATATTTTTTAAATTTTTATTGTGATATAATTAGATAATCTTAAAAACGCTTTTTTCCCCCTACTGGATTGCGAATACGTATTTTATTATTTACTATTCCGGGTTACACGTAATAATTTTATTCTTGTTAGTACAATGTTTTCCAAAATTAAATAGTTTTCTAATGGAAAATGCCCCTTTTTTCATTTGTGGGGGAAAAAACACACGTAGAAGGAAGAAGAAAGAAGAACTTATAGACATTTTAACAGATTCGACGTTAAAATCAAAATTTAAGTAAGAACAACTCCTAAATTTCAAATTCATGTAACATACACACAGGATTTCTCCTACAGCTATAAACATTTTGATGCTATTCTAAATAATGTATTTAAGTGAAAAATATTTATCTCATCGTATGTGGTAACAAAAGCAAAGTATAAAAAGAAATTAAACGCAGAAAATGAAATGCGACACACAGCAGGTAATTTTAACAGATCTAGACTTGGACAGTTTGCATGAAAAAATACACACACAAGTACAATCGGACCTCTATGTAACGAAGTCGCTAAATATCGAAAAAATGTTCGTTATGTAGAAAATTCGTTATACAGAGGTTTATTTTTCAATTTTCTTTATAAACCACATTAAAAAAATATTTTGAATTCATAAACACTATATATTAAGGGGAGATGGTACGATTCCCACAAAAAATTTTTAATTTAATGATTTTCACAATTTTTTTGGTTGCTTCCTATGTGTATGTTTGATGTAACAGGTTTTGTGCTCAAAGTTTCATAAAAAGCTTGCCATCTAATTTTTTAAAGGAAAAACTTGGAAACTTTTATGAAGTGATTTTAAACTGCTACTCTCTCTCTCTCCTACAAAAATTGACGTTCATATATGAAATTTGATTTATAAGTACGTCAAGAAAAAGTATAACGAAAGTTGGTATAGGTTTTGTGATAACATGATTGGTATTCGTACAATACTTCTTTTTATGAATGCTTATTGAAAATCCCTTAAAAAATGTGTAAATTCAAGATTCAATTATTTTTTAAAAAATAAGTATTTATTTATTTTTTTTTATTGAAAAATGCATACCAACATTTGTTTCATGTACTATTAGCAACAAGTGAAAAAAATTTCCAAGTATTAGGCACAATAGAAAAAAAAAACTTCAGCATTTTAAATGAAGACAAACTAGTTATTTTATCTTTCTGAGTAAAATCGGATTAAAGTTTTGATTTGCCATTGGAATGTGAATAAAAACAAACGTTAAAGTTATCATAGCTCTTCGTTTTTTAACACTAGATTGCCTAAGGAAGTCATTTTGATCGCTTTTTAATTTCAATTAGAAAAACAATTACATGTACAATGCACAATTCCTTAGAATGTTTTAGAATATATTTTTTTCCAGGTGAAGTAAATCTTTTTTATTGTTAATATTTACTAATAACTTGTTACGTGACTGTAAATAATATGAAAAATATTGAAAGTTAATTTTAAACAAATTTCTTTACACATTAATCATTCTTTCACAATACAGTCATTTTGACTGCTTTTGGACAATATAGGTATATACTAAGTTTCAGTTTTTCTAGTGTTAAACTTAGATCTTTAAAATTTTGCGAGTTTGTAGAAAAGTATATAAAAAATAATTTTGGCTAAAAAAATTAGATTTGATTTTTTGACCGATTTTTGTCAATTAAATCGTACTGTCCCCTTAAGAAAATTAATTATTCCCACTTTTTTGTAAATTAACCTATCTTAATATATTTTAATATATCTTACCTGTCAAAAAAGAAAAACGGGAAGAAAAGTTTCTTTATGCCTTTATCCACACTTCCTGAAGAATTAATTTTTTTCCTTTGATTTCCAAGCACTTACTTTTTGACATTTTCGAGCTACAAGAAACAAAGTTACCAGAACGACTAATCAACACTACAAATGAACGAAGACTTGTTCAAGGACACGAGACAACTCCATTGAGGGTGAAAGGGGATATCGAAGATGTTTACAGTGGGCAATGGGAGTCAAAGGTCGCACTTCTTGGATGAAATGCGCAGAAATATATTGCTCTCGGCGAATTAGGGACTAATAAAAATCAGTTCAAAATTTATGACCACCATAAATGTGTTAAAAGAGAGAATAATTTGAAATCTTAAAAATAGGGAGAAAAAAAAATTGTATAACTCAAGAAAAAGTTCGATTTATAGAAAATGCACTTCGCTATTGGGAGGTTATTGTACGAAGAAAATCGTGAAATGTTTTTGGTTCCAGGAAAAGTTCGTTTTATAGAAAAATTCGCAATATAAAGGTTCGTAACATGGAGGATCGACTGTATTTTAAAAAGGAATATTTATATTTTATATTATTTATTTCTTATCTTAATAAATATGTTTAAAAAACAAGTAACGTATGTCCAATTTTAATTTTTTTATTTATGCTGAAAAAATAGTTATATCGTATATGTTGTTTATTTTTTATATCAACAAATATCTTAAAATGGCACACAAGTAATCCTTACTAATATTATAAACATGAAAGTTTGCATGGATGTTTGTTACTCTTTCACACAAAAGAACTGAATGGATTTTAAAGAAACTGTACAATAATATAGCTTATACATCAGAATAACACATAGGCTACAATTTATAAAGATATTGTGCGAAATGTCCAAAATATAATGATAATTGCCAAGAAAGTAGGAAATAATTCGGTCATCTGCAAAAATGACCGCGACAGCATATATCTATCTTTTATGTGTGAAGCAAAACTTTGCATTTTGTTTTGTCTATGCTAGGTGCCAGAAACTGCAAAAGCTTGAACATGCGGAGTGTGAGGCTGATTGCCATTTTAACATAAAATAAATACAACAAAAAGTAATATTAAAGTATTACACTTCCAGATATAAATTATTTATACTATTTTAAGTGTTCATTGCACAAAATTTGTAACAATGTGTTTCTTTCGCTGAGCAGAGATCCGCTTAGGAAGGTGTACTCAAAAATCGACCCACAAGAGAGTTACGGGAGTTATAGATAAAAAAAATCCTTTTTATCAGCTATTAGATCTACAGACTTAAAATTTAACAAACAGGATTTTTTTTGTTCAGTTGAGATATGCAAAAAGCTTTTTTTTTGTTTAATTTGCAACTCACGTAAAATTAACTCTTTAAAAACTTCTTTATCCTTCAATCTGTATTGTTTAATTTTTCAATTCACCCGTGTGAAGAACGGGTATAACAGCTAGTATATAATAAAACTGTATTATTGGCATCTGTTTCTCAACTCTACCTGCATTGCCGTGGGAATTGAATTGTTTAAAATATTTCCTAATGCATGGCATCCTGAATCATATTGGTACTGAATTAGTTGGTACACCAATGCCATAAGGTTGCCGACTTCTTATGTAGAACCCTGATGAAGGTTCATGTTTTGTTGTTTACCAACGATAATGTAGTCGCATTCTTAGAAAGAAACGAAATGTTCTTGAAAGAATGTACGAAATTGCTGTTTGTAGAAACAGCAAAAGAAAATGAATAGATAGATACAGTGAAAAAAGAAACCGCTGATAGTAAAATCTTTGATTCTGGCGGTTGTTTGTATAAATTTTCTAAAAGATGCCGTAAATCGTAAATAAGATCTCCGTTCTCTCAGTTCCAGCAAAGAGTACAGGAAACACACCACATCAAATCGAGCTTTAAAAGCAAATCTTATGACCTTGGAAACAAGTACTGTAGGCTAGGGAACGATGACTCAGTCACATACACACCGGCGGGAGCTATAGCAGCGTTCTGAACAGTCTTCGAATTTCACACGTCCTGAAATTGTTGCATCAGAAGTCTTTCGGAACATATCAAGAAAAACATTTGGAGAATTTTTTTTCAGAAAAAAATAATTTTAATTCAAGATAACAATTGTTTTGAAAAAGCCAAACTAAAATGATTTAAAATACCGATGAATAAACAGAAGAAAACAATGGAAATGGAATAGTATGTTAGGCTGATCATTCAGAAAGTATATTTTTCTAGTTATATTTACAACTCGAGTTATTTATAGTATATATTTGACTTATCAATATATATGAAAGTGTCCAGATTTCCAGTACACGTTTCCGTTCATTATAAATATTATTTCCATTATAGATCACTTCAGTAGCGCACACAGGAATTTTTCAAGGGAGGGGTCCGGGGTCGAAAGTTCACCATTCTTGTGTTATGCTCCTTTTGATTTTGTCGATTTTCGGGAACAAAACCCAGTAAAAAGCTAATAATTGAATAAATAATTAGCATTAATCAATAAAATTAATCATTAATAACAAATAGTTAATTAAATTTTACGTACTATATACTTAGAATCAATCAAAAAAAAATCAAGGGCTTTGGGAGGGGTCCGGACCCCCAGGACCCTTGTGTGCGCCACTGGATCACTTTCAAGATTTTTTGAAAACAATTTACACTTTTTTTACAGATTTTTGACATTAATTCAAATAATTATTCATTAATTTTTGTACACTTTTAATTGTGTTCAGTATGTTATACAAAAATATGTATTAATATCCAGTACATCGTGCAGCCAATTCAAGTTAAGGTATTCAAATAGGTTCGGAGATAAGTTTTTCAAAAATTGATTTTCTGAATAATTTTATTGTTTTAAAGAACATAAATAGGCTTAAAAAGTCATAACTATTAAATAACTAACATGTATCGCCCCTTTTTTTTTTTTAAAAAAATTATTTTTAGCAAAATTTTTTAAGTTAAGAAAAACGTAATAAATAAAAATAAATTGCACATTATGCAATTTTGACGTCAATGATATACTTCTTGATCCCTCTGAAATGTCACAAACCGCAGGATAAAAAAATATTTTATAAGCATTTAAATTTGATGTTCATGATTTTTTGTCAAAATTACTACCATGTTCTAAGCTAAAAATGGCTGTAAAATGTGATTAAATGTAGCTGTCTTAAAACCTGTGGTTTGTTCCACTCTAAAGGACCCATAGCATATATGCTACAAATTTCATTGCATTTGATTGGATTATTTGGAAGATACTCCGTTTTTCGTGCACAAATTATCATGAAAAGTTCATTCTTCTAAAAGCGAATTAAAAAAATATTTTTTTATTAGTTAGATAAAGTAAATGCTATAAAAAGAACTTGAAAAACTCTCTAGTTTTATGTATTAGTCCTTCTTCCTCAACAATTAATTTATTTTTTTCCCTATTGACCAAAACAACACCGAACACCTAAAAAGCACTTTTCCAACCAAGTTAACGTAATTAGCACTGGATGTTGGGAATTAACAAAATAAATTAAATAATTCAATACCTGTAATTATAATCATTTCGTTAATTTGTTTTATTTCTTTAAATTTTCAACTTTAATTATTTTATCGAGCACAAGAGAAGGAACGGAATATACTATATATGAAATCGTTTTTAAAATTTAGTATTTGAACAATAAGCTTTTTTATAAAATCCTTTCCAAAGTTGAACAAGTGTTTTCTTTGCTCTGTATGTAGAAATAGCATTCATTGAAGTTTTTTTTAAAAAAAAAAAGAATTCTTTGAACAGCCTTTTAGTGAGAAAAAAAAAAGTTATATCTATTTTATTTCTTTCCTTATATAACATGAAATGGAATAAAATCATTTGCTATTTCTTAATTTCAAAAGGTGCCCTGGTTTTCATTTAAATCAGGGTCTGCTCTTCGAATGGACAACTTAGACATATGTCCGAGGATCCAAGATTCGATTGCAACAAGTTGGGAGAGAAATTGAGAAAAATATGTATCGTAAAATCCGGCATATAACAGGACCGTTGTATCAGTGTCAATTTAAGCTCATTTCGGGCCCTGGGTGCAGATCTACGGGCCCCCTTCGCACTGGCGGATCGAAATTTATTACCAGAAAACCTTGCGAAGTCCAGCTTATCCGGGCCCTTTGGCACCCTTCCGGGCCCCTTGGCGCATACCCCAATCACCCAATGGATAAACCGACACTGCTTTAAGTTTATATGGAATGTCATTTCTTTTAAATAAGCAGTATTTCGATACATGTAGAAGTAAAACTTTTTCTTATGCTCATCTTTCTTATTATTTCAAAAGCTATCCTTTTTATTTTCGTCATACTTTTATTTACGCCAATAATTTTAATCTAGTTTTTCGTGTGAAAAGTGCACGTTATACGCCGGATTATACGGTATGTTTTAAGTATCCAATTAGTCGTTGTTCATACAAATCGATTTTCCCTTTCGCCAGAAATTTACAGTTTATTTTTAAAAGCTAATAATATGCACAATTCTTAATTCTAAAGAAAACAATCATAAAAGAGCGATACATTTAATTAAATAACCAAAAAAAATGCTATACCTATGTATTACATATGTTTCGCAGAGAAGCATTAATTTTTACGAGATTGCGGCATCAAAATTTTTTCGGATTCCAGGTTGATTCTTTTTTTAAAACATTCAGTACAACAATCTACATATAACTATTCAATACCAGCTATTTTTACGAGTATACGAGTAGTATACGCAAGGAAACCGTAGAGGCTGAATATGTGTTTTACTGGGGAGTTAAGAATTTTTAATTTTGAGCGATTATATAAGAAACAAAATTAAAAGTAAATTTGGTTTATTTTAATAGAAACACATTAAGTAATACACATTTACTTTATAAACTGACATAAACAGTAAATTTCCATAATTTCAAAAAAAATCATTATGTAAGTTAATAATTTATTTTATTAATAAATGTTACGTTGGGCTGTCGAGCTACTGAGGAAGGAAGGAATAAATGTTATGTAGAATAAATAAGGTACGCACAATGCATATAATAGCATGCAGGCAGGACGCTAACCTGTTTGAACAAAAATTGGAAAGAATATCAAGCATGGCTTGTTAATTATCCGTAACTATGGAATGAAGATTTCGTTAGAAGGCCTTTTTCTTGCTAATATGTTGTTGATGATTATAAGTGTGGGTCAGTGGCGCACACAGGAATTTTTCAAGGGGGGTCCGGGGTCCAAAGTTTACCATTCTTGTATCATGCTCCTTTTGATTTTGTCGATTTTCGGGAACAAAACACAGTAAAAAACTAATTATTGAATAAATAATTAGCATTAATTAATAAAATTAATCATTAATAACAAATACTTAATTAAATTTTACGTACTATGTACTTAGAATTATAATCAATCGGAAAAAAAATCAAAGGCTTTGGGGGGTCCGGACCCCCCTTGTGTGGGTTTATATTATGTATAATATTTAATAATTTTAATTCACGTCATTGGCGAGACAGGGATAACCGAGTGGTCAAGTGAATTTGTGGCCAGCTTTGTCGAGTCATGGATATCACATGGATATCCAGGCTCAAAACTCTCTTGGGATGAGGTTGGTATGTTTCTTGTTTGTAAAAAAGATTATCGAATTAAATTTCAGTGGCGCACACACACACAGGAATTTTTCAGGGTTGAAAGTCCACCATTCCCGTTATCATGCTCCAATACGCCACCTAACATATTCTTTTGATTTTGTCGATTTTCGGGAGCAAAAAACAGTAAAAAATTAATTATTGGATAAATAATTAGCATTAATTAATAAAATTAATTATTAATAATAAATACTAAATTAAATTTTACGTACTATATAAATAGGTTTATAATCAATTGAAAAAAATCGAGGGCTATGGGGGTCCACACCCGGGTATCTCCCCCCTTATGTGCGCCACTGGAAATCATAAATTAAATAAGTATTTTATTAATCCAAAAAGGCTGCTTGATGAATCAACAAAATGGTGTATAAAATTTGAATTTATTCGATTGGTGCAGTAGTTATATTTTTGTTTCATAAAAATAGTTAAATCTCCAACTGCCAAATAAATCTCAAACAAATCAAGATTGTTTTAATGTTTATATATAACTTGCCCAAGTATTTGGTTCTATGAAATACATTTATTATTACACTAAACTTTCTTTAGGTTTATAGGCGACGAAAAAATATTTCGTGTAGCGCATGAATGTTGTTATGCCTACAGACGAAATGCAAATTTTGAAGTTATTTTATTTATGGTTATAGTTTATTTAAACTAAACTCAGTGGCTCAACAGTCCAGGAGGCCCAAGGTCTACTGTGCCCATTTCAGTATATATGACTATTGGGGGCTGAGGTGCATGAGCAATGTTCCGATCAGGTGGTCAGTCTGAAACGAACACCCAATGTTTAGCCCCCAAGCAAACTTGGTAATTTATCAACCCACTGAAGGGATGAAAGGCTTAGTTGAACTTACCCAGACCGAGGATAGAACCCCGAATCTGTTGAGTGGAAGCCCGATACGTTACCGCTCGTCCAATGGGCCTCCACCATCAAATGAAAGCGTTATAAAAACTGACATTAATGTGTGACACCAAGAGAAATCATTCCATGTAATTTAAATACAGATTCAGCATTGTGTTTAAAAAAATTTTTAGTGAGACACGATCCAATTAAGTCAAGGGTACTCAACCATTTTTCTACCGGGCTGCATATATATGTTAGATTTATCACGGGGGTCGCATACGTATAAGGATTAATAGAAATGCTTTAAGACCAAGATAACATAGAAAGTTTAATATGTGTAAATTGATTAAAATATTAAAACTCCTATATATTTTGCTTTTCTTAATTATTATATATATTTTTTTATTTTTGTCACTAAAATTTTTCTAAATTGGAAGCACTTAAGAAACACTCTTTCACAATTTCTGCATCAGTAAACGGTTTCATATGATTATCAATGATCTAACGAATTTCATAGGGTGCCTTTGTTATCGCTATGACATTACCACTGACAAAGCACTTTTTTGGTGTTGTAAAGATTATTCCAGAAAGCCTATTTATCATCTCTTCAAAGAGATCTTCGAGGAAAAGGGTCATTGAACGATTCCTGTTTATTGGTATATTTTAAATACACCTTCGTGATAATTAATGAACCAAGCTTGTTTTTCAGTACAAAATAGTCAGCTTCCCAATCGTCTTGAAATAATCTATTTTCTTCGAATATTTTTTGCTTGAAAGATATGAAAGGTAGTTAAAAATTAGTTCCACTCATAAAATAGTCGCTACTCTACTTTTGTACTAATAAGGAAAAAAAATATCAATTCTCACCCATACGACATCGACAGCAAAAAGCAAAATTGATATGTTTGATATTTTAACAAAGAATTTCCCACCAATTTTTCACAAATAAATGAATTTCTCAGAGCACTGGGCCATGACAGGGCCACTTAAAAAGGCCGGTGAGTCGTAGGTTGAGTACCCCTGAATTAAGTTATTGTATAATTACAAATATTCTTCCTATGATAAGGGTCGCATTTTAGCACAAAATATTATTATACACATTTTAAGTAATGGAGTGAGTGTTTATTGACGTCGTACTATAATGCAATGCGAGGGCTATTGTCGACGGAGCTTATAATTTTGAACCACAGTAAAGTGGCGAGGACGAAATCTGAGCTAGTATTTCCTCTCCAAACTACCTACCATACCAACGGGAGGACTTGGAGCCTCGACAGTTTTAACGAGCATCAGCCGCCTCTACAGGGCCGGTCTTCAGAGGCACAAAGACTCGAACTCAGGATTCACTGGCCACGAGTTCGTGACCAAAACAACTAGGTTACCGCGACCCCTTTAAGCAATGGAGAGCATATTTTACAAGACTGTCTAGTGCAGAGATTCTCAAAGTGCGCACTCCTTCCTGATGCACCATGAAGTTGCGCCTTTTGCAGAGGTAAGAGCGTCGAATGTTTGGATATATATTTTTCCTTACTTATATATGTGGGAGACAACAAGGGGTCCAAGACGTTTGTCTTTCTTCTATTTTATTTTAAAACTTAATAAAAATTTAATTAAAAAGGTAGCTATTCTAACAGATAAGTTTTCATGAATTCTCGACGGGAACGCCTCCTCGCGAACCTCCGTCTTTCTCCTTTTCGCTTTCTCTCTTTCTCTTAAAAAGTCCCATAGTTTCAGTTCGTGTTTGGATTTGCTGCGCCTGCGCGCGAAGACTGCGTGGAGTTGTCGATAACCATTGGATACTATATCCGGCCAGCCTGACTGTACGCTGTCCGCAGCGGTACGTCTTCCTTTTTTCCTTTTTCATCGAGACCAGAGGAGAATCTGAAACATACAAAAAAGACGGAACAGACAAGGACTATACGACAAATATACAAAGATTTAACATATCATAATTCTGCTGAACTAAACAGTTTCTCCATCATGTGAAGGCATCTCTTCGACATCAGGAAAGTTCCACAGGAAAACACACACACACACACATTGTGTTTCACAGGCATAAGAACGCCTTTTTTAATGAGTTCTTTGGTTGAATGCATCGATATTTTCCTCTCTAGAGTTCTGGACGTCTGTTCAAAACGATTTCTCTTTTTCCTCCGTTTCCACTGCCAGGGCTCAAAGATTCGTCGGAGCATTGCAAACCGTCTATGTTTAGTCTTCATAGGTGAAGGGGTGTTGAAGTTCACGGAACTCGTTTTCGTGGCACCATTGACTTTCTTACACAATACTATATCAGAACATTTTTCTCTTATAATACTCAATTTTAACTTAGTACTCTTAATTTTATTACATTTATAATCCTTAATTAGAGAACTCAAATCATTTCTAATATTAAAGTTTTAACATGTGACAAATCATAACTAGAGTTTTTTATCACACTTGAAACAGAAACATTTGAAAAAGAAACAACACCAGAATCTGCACTCAAAGAGGATCCACTTTCACTCAATAAAACATCGCTCTTTGCGTGGCCTAGTTTCTTTATTTCATCATATACACTGGGATGTATAATAAATTCTTCGGTCAAGGTCGGTGATATTGCCGTTCGAACACTTAGACCGGAAGAGTGTTGATTAAGAGAAATATTTATGGGTTTAACTTCTACCATACGCTGTTCGCCAAAACACGAGCTTAATGTTATGATTTCTTCGGAAGGCTGGTTCACTCTAATTAGTGAGGAATTTAAAACTGGGATCTGGCAACCTGAATCAATCAAGGCTGTTACGGGCTGATTTTCTACAAAAATGCTTACGTATTGAAGATTTGCGCATTCATCGCTATTTTGTTTTTCGCTCTCGATTTTCAAAGTATTCACGTTTATTCTATTATGGATGTGGTCGTTAGATTCTTTAGGTTTAAAACGCTTCTCACAGTCTCTTGCGTAATGAGATGAATCACCGCATATAAAGCAATTTTTATTTTCTCTTTCAAGATATTGGGGATAGTTCTCTTTAATCTCTGGTTTAAAGTTTCGTGATCTATTTTTAAAGGGGTCTTGGGTATATCCATAAGTAATAGGAGTTTCCTTACGTGATCCGTTTTTAGATGAAATATAAATATCGCACTCTTTAGCTAAATCAATAGGCCTAAACCAATCTTCTGCTTCTCGAATGCCAATATGAGTTGCAGTTTCCTTATTTAAAGTTTCAAATAATTTATCAGAAATTATAAGATCACATAGAGATTCAAAGGAATTAACTTTTCTTAACGAACAATAATATTGGAAGTTTGCCGTCAATCTTGCAGCAAATTGGATGTATGTCTCGCCTGATGATTTTACAGCATTTTTTTAAATGAGTTTAAACACTCGAGAGGGGTTAATTGGAATTCTCTGAGAACTATAGATTTTAGTTTTCATAGTCATTTAATTCCTCCTTTTTAATATACAATAAGACGTTATGAGCTCTTTCACCCAGAAGATTTATTAAAATTTCAGATTTATATTCGTCATTTATTTTCTTGGTTAAAAATGCGCGTTCTAATGATTGGAAGAACTGATTAAAATTTTCAGATCTGGTGGGAACAGGAAGAGATAAAGTTTTAAAACTTTTTATCATATTTTCTATGTTAGTTTCGAACTGTTTATCTTCGACTTTAGCTGCAGGATTTAAACTTAATGTTCATTTAGCCGTTTGAAGTTCGACTTCTTTTTCTAATTGTGCTAACTGAAGTTTCGCTAGTTCAATTTTCTGTTTTTCTAAAGTTACCTGTAAACTCGTGAGTTCTTTTCCGACCGTGTTCGAATTGTGACAAGAAAATAATTGCAGACAGGATTTGGTCCCACTGTTTATTCCATACCTTCTATGGGACATTTCTTAAAATCAGAATATGTTGCGATGTTACAGGATTACGATACATCGTTCAGCCGTGTTACTTTTCACGACCCCGGCTTTTTTTGCGTCAACTCACTCTTCTCTCCCATTCCGACCTTTTTTCTCCTCCGTCGTTTGCCCAAGATCCTTTTCTCTATATCGTCTCTCGTTCGACCTGTTGCCAGGTGCAGGCGGCTGTTCCTTACACGCCCCACCTAAGAGTAAAATTTGCCCCTTGTGGCTGATTTTACCATATCAGACACCAGGAACAGAAAATTCACAAACCGTGACACAGAAAATCCACAAACAGAACACACAATAATTGCAACAGTCAAAAGTCTTGATGATTGTTCTAGTGAAAGTTCCTTAATACAAACACATGAAATAATATGAATAGTTCACCCAATTGAAATAAGTGACTATGTTCCCAGAAAGATCTAAACTGTAATGGGATTGCAAAACAGATACATGGAAAACACATTATACAAAAAAACAACACTAAATATATACATTACAGTTTTTATCTTAATCTAGACAATGTTTATTTCATTAACTCATGAATGAATGCTCAATGAGTTCACTAAATCTATATTAAGTACACAGTAAACTTTCCTACGGCTCTAATTTGCCTTTGGCCAGTATGATTTCCGACCCAACCCATCCTAATACA
>BMAU01014292.1:0-15071 GCA_019973935.1 Trichonephila clavipes | reverse complement strand
AAATAGGAAAACTTGTTAGTCTAACTTGGATTGAAAACTATATATTGCTTTCCATGCCATGAAAAAACCGATAATTTCAAAATTCACAAGCAAATTTCAAAGAAATATGTTATCACAAGAAGTATCCGGGCCACTTGACTTAAATCTCTATCTAAGACAAAAACTCTGGTACAGTGCGTGACCACATTTAAAGAGTTTTCGAAACAAACGAAGAAATCATGAGCATCATATTCCTTCAAAAATTCAGAAAATAATTCCATGATATTACAGAATAAGAATTTTTTTCCTTATAATAATTCTTAATAAACATTTCTGATGGGATAAATTTAATCAAAATTTCTTATACTGCAAGCACTACAAAATTCATATTAATTAATATGTATATATATATATATATATATATATATATATATATATGCTACTGCTATGCTGCTCTTGCTGCCTTGCTGCTATATATATATATATATATGAATAAAAAGCTTATTCTCAATGCTTTTAATACTTTGTTTATTGACATAAGCGTTTGTGACAATTTCTGAAGTCAATTCGTCTAATTTAACTAAACATATTTTTTTTATTAAAGTATTTTTAATTAAAATATATGTAGCTAAGAAGAAATATTTCCAGTATTTCTATGCGCATTTTTTGCTTGTGTAAATATTGTAAAACTTTTAAGCAATCACTTCTCACAAATACTGTATAAAAATATTTTTTTACGTCAGAAATAGAAATTTCAATCAGCTTCTGCTGATTATTTTTTTTCCAATTCCGTTTTTAGTCGATGTTATTTATGAAGCTATTAAGTAAATTATTTTTGCACGTTATGATGATGAATACATAGTAATATTCAAAGAATTAATTATACTGAGAGTCAAAAATATAAAATTAAAATCATTTTGAGCATATGAATATTTTTATAATTTGTTCTAATGTGATATTTGATTATTGTTTTTACAATTGTTATTGAGAGTCAATTCAATTAAATTTTGTTATAAACGCAAACAAATTTAAATGATGCAGATTATACTGGCTGACCATAATTTCTTTTTTGCAGAGAAAAAGGGAAGTGACAAGCATAAACATGAGGTAAAACAGCATTTTAATAAATTCTTAAACTTCATTTCAATCAAAAATATAAGGCAGTATAGAAGGTTAACCATTGTTCGTTATACAGCAAAACGTGGTTTTCCTATTCCAAAAAAACAAAATATTTAGCTTTGGAGATAGATGTTGTCGTGGTACCTCTGAAACTCGCCATGTAGAGGGTGCAGAACGCACATTAAATCTGGCAAAGCCTAATATCTTCCAGTTGGCGTGATGTCGAGATTGGCGGGAGGCCAGTTTCCGTTATGCTGTCGTCCTCGTCATTTGATTGTTCGTCAACATCTGCCTTAGCCTTACTTCAAAGCTCAGTATTGGGTTTCACGGAAATTGATTCAGAAAGGAGAGAGTTGCGGAAATAAATATACAGTGGTCTCTCGATAACTCGAAGTTGGAGGGAGTAATGTAAAACTTCGAGTTATAAAGGGTAAGGGAGAGAAAAACAATTAAAATACAGGAAGAAGAAATTTTCCTAACACATTTAAATTTGAAACCATGCAATAAAACAACAATTCCACACGTGTATAAAATTATTTTAAAGTATTTTTAAAAAGTACATACTATACAGTATAAATATAACACATAAATTAAAAGCCCTGTATTAAAAGAATACATTTATGATTTATGCATAAAAACAATTATTAAAAAATATACATCACATAATTAATCTTTTTGACAAAAACACTCCATTTTATTTTAGGGTTTTTAATCTAACTTTGTTAATAGATTTTCGGAATAAATGTAGCTTGAAAAACATCAGCATCAACATGATTTTGAAGGAAAAAGTCGCTCGCAGGAAGAGAGTTTGCAAATCTCCTTTCATTTTATCTCGTAAACTGATCTTCTTCCAAGTGCCTCAAGTCTCTTCCATTTCTCATAGGAAATAAAATCGCTTCGCACTCGGTCCCCTAAGACACTGTCCCATAACCATTGGTGCCTTGAAGGAGAGGGGAGGGTTCAGTCTGGTTCATGTCCTATTTGAAACACAGGTTATAAGTCATATAGATCGGTTGAAAACCGACGCGTGTCCCTTCGATGCAAAACAAACAACCCTACGCATCACCACACTTCACTTTCTGAACACATATGAAGCAAGAACACATGTTAGAAACGAAAGATATGAAGTAGATGGATGACTTAACAGCTTTGATGGCCGGGGAGTTGATTGTCCACTTGAAGAAGGTGAACAATAAAAAGCGTCCCTTTAGTCTGAGAAACTGGAAAACCACAGAAGAAGGGATGGCAGATAGATGTTCATTAAAGAGGCTGCGTTACGGGAATTCACGTAACGGCCAAAACCTGGAGAGATATCTTAACTGTCACACCGATCACCACAACGCACAATTATTATTTTCTACCTAAGCTGCAATTTTGAAGGTTTGCGGTACAGGTATGTTGTGCCCAAGATGGTGCAACGCTTGCACCATGTACCAAAGAAGCCACGCTTGCTTGTACAAGTGTAATGCTCTTATATTTTTGAAGGAAGCCATTTATTTCAGTAATTATCCCAGACTTTGAGACCCTTCTTGCGACGTTTTCACTGCGAGGCTGTCGCCATTGCCGTACATGAATGAATCGACTCCAATATGCCCGTAAATACTACATCTATACTGACAGCATGAGTGTATTAGAAGCGCTTGAAAATTATAGCGATACGTGTCATCCAGTGGTCTGTAATATACTCGACATTACAGAGTCGACTTTGTACAGCAAGGGTTTTCGATATCGTATTTTGCTGGTTACCGAGTCACATAGGAACCATAGGCAACGAGCAAGCGGACAGGCGGCAAGGTCGGCGACGACCTATATGCGCTAGCAGTCCCACTATCTGATATAAACGCGTCATCCTGCATCATATTTTTAAAATCTGGCAAGAATCATGGAGTCAGTAGTTGGATAACAAACTGCACTCTGTGAAACCTATCTAGGAGCATGGCCTGTGATGCCAATGCGAAAGACTGATATCAAATTGACTCGTCTTCGCATTGGTCATACCCCGTTTACACACAGAATTTGTTGTTCGAGAAGCTTTTCGCTCCTAAATGTCCTTCATTACGGGTCTTTCACACTGTGCGTCACATTTTAATTGATTTGTCAGTTTTTTAACCATCATCGCATCACCCAGCTTCTTTCATACATCTATTTTAACCTTGTAACGGTGGGAGAAATACCCAAAACCTATTTCGCTTTTATAAAGAAAACTGGATTTTATATTTAATTTGAATTTTTAAAATGTTTTTAACTTTTAACTTTCATTTTTATCTATGTAATTTGTATTCATGTATAATTTTAAAATGTTTTAACAATTGTTTGGCGTATGGCCGAACTCGGCTCTTGCGCCATAAAATCACAATATCACTGCAGTTCCTATTATAATCACCATTGCCAATTAAAAGTTACGCGGTTTCGCTCCCCAGTGAGACTGTTTTCCACGTGAGCACGCGTGTGGGACGTTTTTTTTTAAGTGGAGAGAGAAAAGGAATAAATATCAAATTCTGTGAGAAAAGAAATAAATTCTACTTAAACACTTATCTAATATCCTGTTAATGCGTTTAAAATAGTTCAGGATAATTTTATGGGTAGCAATACTCAGAATAGATCGTACTTCAGGGGAATAACGTATAAATACGTTTGGGGCAATTAACGCTTTTGGCTGAGTGAAGTTCATATACGTCATGCCCGTGCTTAAGGTTCTAAGCGTTTTGAGGTTGTAGCGTTAAAGTATAGTATTATTTAATTCAATACATTACTTATACGAAGGGGGCGCGATGAAAATTGTGATTTAATATTGGGTCGCAAATATTTGCAAACATGAAAAGCACTGCCATTCCTGATAGTAGTGTTTAAGAATTGTCAGGAATTATAGCAAAGATAACTTTGAATTATATCACATGTTGATGTCTGATCAGCCACAGATTTGAATTCAAAGTATTGAGAGTATCAAAATTTATTCTTTTTAATTCGAAATATCGAGTTTTTCTAAAAGGAGCTGAGAATATACTACGAATTAGCGAAAAGTTCGTATTATAGAATGTTTGAATGAGCGATTGTCAATTGTATTCCCATTTTACAATTTCTAGTCCATTTTAAATCAAGAGGCGAGTAGAATAGAACGTTTTTTTTAATACAATCAAAAATTAATCCTTGGACTTAAAAATAAACAGAGAGCAAATTCCTTATAGTAATAATTCTTCGTTATATGTTTTCTCACACTACTGATTAAATACAAAAGAAAATAGATTCTAAACAAAGTAATATTTTTAAAGCGGAAACAAAGATGTGGTGAGGAAGAGCATTATTTAATGCTATATTTGTATCGGAATAACAGCTCTAATGGAACATTACACACGAAGAAAGAGCATTTTATACCAGTAAAAAGAAACGGAATTATGGAATACTAACCATACTGGAAATGGTTAGGAAGGGAAAACGAGCGGGTTTTTCATCTTCCCAAGCAATTTAGACAAGCAAAGAGCTGAATACTGAATGAATTCCTTCATGCGGAACATTCGAAATGCAACTTAGATTCATTCAATGCGAAAAAAATGCGTCTTCTGGAAGAATGCAAAAAGGGATTAGGAAAATGATAAAAAAGAACACGGAAACAATACAAAATAAATGTATAGATAAATATATACTTAAATGCCAAGAATAGGCTTTCTGGATTTAAATTCAAAACGTACTTTTATTGTAAAAATGCTTACTGTAAAATAGTATGTATGTAATATAAGCTTACTTCCTACTCCAACCATTAAAAGAGAAAAATTAAAGAAACTCACAAAAATAATAAATAGTTTTGATATTTTTCTTTGATTGTTCATTTTTAGCAGCGCAAAATTTAGATACTTTAAAAATGTTCTGCTATTAATTTGCCGGTTCGGAAGTTTATCCTGAAAGTAACCTTTAGTTTGAGGCACATGGCTACAGGTCTAAAAATATAAAGCAGAAATATGTGTATATATATTTATGAATAACGCTCCTAACTTCTCGCATTCCCCCACCCTTGGAAGCTGAATTTTATCAAAGCCTTTTTTGATATAGATCTCTACTTCATAAAAAGAAAATGCATACGAAATTTAAAGTCTGCGGGTTTAGTATATTTCATAAACGGGAAAAATTATCTATAAGCCCCCTTAACCTCTTGCAGCCCTTCTACTTACGTCGTGATGAGTGAGTGATTCTCTTTCCTTCTTTTATATATATAGTATCTTACTTTACTTTATTATACTAATACACAAACACACACACACACATATATATATATATATATATATATATATATATATATATATATATATATATATAAAATAAAAGAAATATGTATTATTTATCAAAAACAGAAATAATAGATAAAGAACATAACAAAAATAGCATAATAAAAATATAAGCAGAACATGAAGAACAAAATTATAAGAGAAATAAAAGAACTACAAAAAAGCAGAACCTAGCGAGTCAGAAAGCAATTTCGGACTTAGGACCGAATAAGTGGGGTTAAACTAGTTTAAAGGCGCCAACCTTCCCCCTTTGCAACTCGGTAGGAAAATCAAATAAAATAAAATAAACAAAACTTCAGAGTATGGATAACTCAGAGAGCATGATAAAACCAATCACTACTATTATGTAAAAAACTCTCCCAAATCTCTTAATGCAGAAAAATCACAAAATCACAAAATAATTATGTAAGAAAAGTAGAAAAATGCCAAAACAATTACATAAAAAAAGTATCATTCAAAAATCAATTTAACAAAATTTCTTTACTCACAAAGCTTTTACGAAGAGAAACAAGCATCTTGCCATTAATGAAAGTCAATTATTCACTAAGTTAAAAAATTCGAAAATACATAACCACATCTTTTGAGCTGACTTTTAAACCAGCCAGAAAAGACAAGTATAAAATGACGACAATCAAATATGGTAAAATTTGAATTGGTTGATTGTCAAAAATGTATATTTGCTAGGCTCTAATTTGGTTGGTTGTCAACAATGTGTAAGATGTTCAAGATGTGTATGGAAAAAATGTAAACTATGATATGAGTGTTATGATATAATCTTCACAGCAAGACCACTAACATGCTGACTTTGAAAACCTATTGTTGTGTGGTGGATTTGGAATTCGAAGTAGCAAGCCGGTTTTAATGTATTTGTGATGAATATAAGATCTCAAGAAATATTAAAAGGGTATTCATGATCTAAACAACATTGAAAAAAAAATTTATATTATTGTATTTATCTATTTTGTGGGAAGTTAAGTTATCATTTCTAAATAAAAAATTCAAAATGATATTTCTGTAAATTGATATATGTAAATTACTGTTCCATACGCGGGAATTTTAATTATATGGAACTTAAATGAATCTCTTTTGTGTCAAAAATGTTACTGACTACATTATTGTTAATAAGATGCAAGTCTAAATCCAAGAATTCCACCCTATTAGAGTTGAAGTTAGTTTTAAGGAGCTTGAGATAATCAGGGTAGAATGTAATATGTGGTTTGTATTCACTATTTTTACCAAAAATTATTATATCATCTATATAACGATAAATTAAGTAAGAATCATTTACAACATGATCTATTTCAAAAAATGTAAATATAGGTTCGCTAAACAATTACTAGCTGGACCACCCTGAGGTAATCCTTTTGATCTGTTTATAAAGATTCTGATCAAATGTAATGAAATTTTCTTTTTAATACGAGGTTAACAAGAATATCAAATTTTTTCTTTTTTAATTGAAGTATATAATTCATATTTATCATAAATTAACTGTAGGACCTTAATCATATCGTCAATATCTATAGAATTAAAAGGTCCTCGAAATCAAAACCATGCATAGAAAAATCATCATATCCTTAGTAACTCTAGCAATCTCTAAGCTATTTTTAATAATTGCCGTGTTTTGTAAATTATCAATTAGATTTTGAAGAAGAAGATTGTAAGATCTTCCCAGACTTCGTGATATATGTATGTATCCATTAGTGATACTACGGAATTTTTACAGGGCTTTTATGAAATTTTGGTGTTAAAAAATACTTGGATATTTAATATTATTTAGATGAATATTCAGTCTTTTGTTAAAAGCTAAAACGATTACCATCTTCTCTATTATTGTGAATTGATTTTTGAAATGAATTATTATTTAAAATGTGGTTACTTAATATTTTACTGTAAAAATATTTACAAATTATGGCATAATTAGCAGAGACCTTATCAACATATGTAATAACGAAGTCATTTTGGATATTTACTATTGATGATTTAAGATCTTTATACATAATTTCATTTTCAACAGTAAAATCTAATTCCCGAACAAATCATCTTTCACGATGCTACGGTCTCCTGTGACAACGTGCTGATGATAATCATCAATATAGTCTCGATATAGATTGCATCTGCATGATTCTGAACTTAGAAGCTCCGAGATTTGATTATAATTAAATATAAATCTACCTAATTTCTTGTTGTATTGAAAGCCTTTTAATAATAATATTTTTAATAGGAAAAAGGATTGGTATTTTTGAAATATATAGAAAAATTAATTTTGTTAAAAGGATTTATTCATAAATAATAATGTACAATATTCTGTAGAGTAATTTTCACTTGCATCTGATTTAATATTCATTTTTGTACTAAATAGTTATTAAGGTCTCGAATCATATGCATACCATGAGAATCTCGAAATTTATATCTGCTTAAAATATCTGTCATAGTTTTAATTTCAGTTTTTATTCAAGCAAAACATAAACGATTTAATTAAGCATGTGTTGTAGTTATCATCAAATTTAACAGCTAATTCTAACATAGAATTCTTGAGGGTTGACATGTCTCTAGTAACTCTTTTTCTGCGTTTAGCTTTTAAAATTCTCGCTAAACGAATATTATTACTATTATCAATAAATTTATTAAAATTCGGAATATATAATGAATTCTCGGATTTTCGTTTAAAAGCTAATAAAGACATTTTCACCTTTCCATATAACATTCAAACCATAAGGATAATATGATCTAAATGAATCTATAAAAAGTTTTCAAACCATAATCTTTGTTTAATATTTGGCACTATTCTAAGTATATGTACAGTTATGTTATTGAATCCATGTTTATGAAAGTGTCTATCTAAATCTTAGCCTGGTTATTGTTGCAATCAAATTTCCTTGTATCAGACCTATGCTGATTCAATCTAATATTGATAGTGTTTGAAGTCTGACCTATGTAAGCGAATTTACATATGTTGCATGTCATTTGTAAACACAGTTAAAAAAAAAAAAAAGTCTTACAAAATAAATAATCTGCATCCTTATCCAACAGTTCCCTACTCATCATGCCACACGCCTTGCATCTTTTATCAGTGCAAGATCTAAATTTTAGTTTTAAAGCATGAATATCTCTGAAAAAACCTGTTTTTCTAATATGTTACCAAAATACAACTAGTGTGTATACAGTATGTATGTATATATATATATATATATATATATATATATATATATATATATATATATATATATATATATATATATACATACATACTCGTATACACACTAGTTGTAACCCGGCCACTTCGCTAGATAACTCATGATGTTATAGGACTATATATTGTTTTTGAAGTTATTGTTATTTAAGTTCTAGCACTAAGCTTTCTCTTGCAATGAAAAGCATTCATCCACCCTACCCTATGGATTTATAAGAACAGGACATGGATTTTTAAAGGGAGAAGTACATTTATCTTTGTGTATTTACCGACTTCCGTGGGGAGAAGCAAAGCCTCCCCCTCCTTCGCAGTCAATTTCCACACACAAAAGTTGGAAGTAAATTTACTCAACAAAGAAGCATTCTGGTGAAATTTCAAGTCTGTGGGTCTAATAGTTCAAAAATACGGGATCCTCCCCCTTCCTTCAACACTCCAGCCCTTTCCTCGGTAGTTCATTCCCACCAACCTCTTCGTTGGCAATTTTTTTTTACCCAACAAAAGAATTTTATCGGTCAAAATTTAATTATGTTGGTCGGATAGCTCAAAAATTGTCTCATAATCTTTTGAAGTTAATTTCAGCAAAATCCGTTCAATTGCATCCTTATTTAACAAAAGAACGTTCAAATTATTCATCAGTTTCTTAGTGATAGCATGAAATGCTTAAGTGACATAAGTAGTATGAAATCTCATTAAGTATTAACTAGTCTTGGAAATATCCACATGAAGAACGATGGACAGTGGCAGATTTCAGCGTCATGATGATAGTGGTCGACCTAAGGCCACAGCAAAATCGGGAGGATAGATTGATGGTCAGATTAACTGTCACAGCACCTGAATAATTTTTATCAGCAATCATACGCAGTGCGAAACGCGCACATGAGTATTCAACATGACCATTCACAGACGGTTGAAAGAGCGAAATTTAGGCTCGTATCGACCGTTATGCCACCTGTCACTCACGCCTGCACAATATCGAGACATATTACAGTGGTGTTTGGCTCGATCAGGTTGGAATCATGCTTACTGGGGACGTATAGTGTTGAGCGACGATTTCAGCATCCAACTGTGTCCTGACGACCATCGAAGATGTCTGGAGATGCTTAAGGCAGCGTGACGAGCATTCTTTCACTATTTCTCGCCACACAGGTCCACAACCAGAAATTATGGTCTGAGGTGTCATTTCTTCTGACAGCAGGACCCCTTTAGTCGTCATTAGAGACACACAGCCCAGCGATACGTCGATGACATTCTGAGAATGGTTTTACTACCGTTCATTTTGAATTACCCTGGCTTTTTATTTTTGAGCAAGATAATGCCAGACCACACACAGTACGTGTTGCTATAAACTGTCTTAGAGCTTGTCAAACCCTTCCTTGGCCAGCCAAATCGCCAGATATCTCTCTAAGCGAGCATGTCTGGGATATGATAGGAAGGCAACTACATTTCCCAGGGAATGTTGATAACATGGCCCTTACGGAGCGAATTTGACAAGAAATACCAGGGCACTATCATGGTGCTTTATCACCCTATGCCACATCGTGTGGCAGCTTGCATCCAGGCTACAGGTGGGTTAACACCTTATTGAGCTCCTTAATTTGTAACCATGTATGTATATACATATAACTCTGAAATAAATCATTTAATTTTCTGAAATTTTAATCATTTTCTATTCTGTACATAATCCTTATACCCACTAACTTTTTGTCTCTATCGGACGACTCGTTCTTGGTGCGTCGTTTTTGTTATAGAGTGTACTAGTACTATTTCATAGTAACGCTCAACTTTTTTTTTTTAACATTAACTTAGAAAATTTTTATTTGCTTAAAATACTATAAATGAAGATAAGTGAATTTCTTCTAAAATTTCAATTTTTTAAATAAAAACGTTTTCAAATTTTCAATACTTAGTACGGAATATGTCAAATGGCTTTGAATGATGAATGAATGGTTTGATGTACTCTTATTCAAGTATATTGAGCTTACTAAAACAATTTGAGAGGGACCAGAACAACATAAGTAAATTCGAATCTCTATCCCTTATAAAAGTTTGTTTATATAGAAAAGATAATTTTATTTTTCTTTCATATACAGTAAAACCTGTTTTGGTGTGGTAGATAATTACCGCATAAAAAGAAACCCACAAAAAATATGCGAAAATTTCCTAAAACTTATAAATAACTAACAAACTTGTAGAAATACTGCAGAACATTTTTTATGCGGTGGAAAGGGACCGCATAAAAAAGTCGCACTAAAAAATAAGTCGATTATTTACGAAATATGAGAAAGTACTTTCAAATAAATAAATAATTAAATTCTGCTTTAAAACATTTCAAAACATTTAATTTCTCATTGTGTACTTGGAGAAATTTTAAAATACGCATACGTAATCCATTGCTACTCATCGTAATCCAAAGCGTGCATCTTCTTGCGGTGAATTAGTTCAAAATTGCTTTCGTCACTTAAAGATACAATTTCAATTGATTTACTTTTTACCACCACAAAGTAAATGATAAGTTTTTGTGGCGACGGTATGTTGTTCAGTTGCTTGTGAATGTCACGATAGGTAGATATGCATGATCGAAACTATTTTTGGAATATCACACTCCTTTCAGAATTGGCATCTATTTTAAGATAATGCTTTTCGGATTAGTTGGAAAGGTGGATCTCTGCATATATTTTATCCGTTCTGAAAAAATACGGTTTTCTTGTCCATCTTCATAATCTATAAAATTATTGATAATGTCACTGACATATCAAGTTCCGTCTTGAATTAAATACGTGCTGCTAGTGCTTTCAGGGAAAGCAATTGAATGTGCATTGTCGAGAGACTGTTCATACCCAATGAACAGAGCTTCTTGAAGTGTATCTATATATATGTACATTCATAAAACATTTCAGTGGGACCAAAACCGTTGAAATTTATTTACCGCATAAAAATCGCACAAAAAATACCGTACAAAAATAAAATTGCACAAAACAAATGTCACAAAAATAAAATCGCATGAAAAAGACCGCAGAAAAACGGATTCTGCTGTATTGTTATTGTTTTGAATTCTGAGGTAAGCAAAACAATTTCAGCAAGAGTAAGTATTAAAATATCTCCTGCACTTCATCTCAATAAGAGGTGGTGACCGGACAACCAATCACCGTATCCCAGAGGCGCAATAATACCACGCATTTTCGACTAGATTTTTCAAAACCGCCTTGCATCGTTAATTTAAGATCTTTTTATTCTTAAATGTCACGAAATTGGTTGATGATGCCTTACAGAACGTGTTGAAGTTCAGAGTCATTTATCTTGCGTTAATGGTATATGATTTAATTTGTTTTTCAAGATGTGTTTAGCACGGGGAAGAGTCTAGTTAACATGAATTTTGAGAGGCGATTAAAGTATCCAGTTTTATAGAATGCTTAGGATACACATAAAGCTAAAATTACAGAAGTTTGTTACATTGTTTTCTGGAGGAATAAACCGAATATGATTATGATTCTTTAATAACTGCCCATAAATAAGGAACATAATAGCTCATTTATGAATTAAAATACGAAGGGTTTTATTTATTTATTTTTCTTGCTGTATTCAATACCTTAACAACTTCAGCAGCAACTTTATCGGCCTAGTATTTCATTGTAAATATAAAATCACTACAATTACAAAAAAACATGTATTAATAAAAAAATAACATGTACTCATCTTTTAACAAAGTCAAGCGTCCTTATATAATTAATATCCCTCTCCATATTAAAAAATGGTAATAGCGTAATAAATTTATTTATACATAAGATAAGTAAGCTAAACTGGGGTGTAAAAAGCTAAATTCAACAGAAGAGGAGCACTAAGAAAACTTTGCCTAGCGGGATTCCCCTATCTTTCAGCACTTTCTCGAAAACTCCGCTTACGTCATAGACCGGGATGTTCTAGATTTATCCAGCCATTTTTTTCTAGAATAATGCATATGAATCGCAAAATCGCTAAATTAGGTATCAAAAAAAAGCCAACTTTGTTATTTTGCAGAATACACTTGAATATCTATCATCACTAACTCCATCGGTAATGCCACCCACTAAACTGACTTTCAAATTAGGTTGTATTGTCATGTTATTCAGAAATGTACATATAATGCAGAGGTAGGCAAACTTTTCCAGGGTACCGTTTACTTTTAATTTCTTCAACGAGTTGTGATCCATCCAATGCCAGTGTCACACACAAGGGTGGGGGTGGGGGGACGTCCACGGGTCCTGACCCTCCCTCATAACTCCTCATTTTTTCCGATTCTTTATAATCCCATGTATATAGTACGTAAAATGTATCTAAGTATTTGATATTAGTAATTGTTTCATTTACTAATGTTAAGTATTATTCAGTAATTTATTTGTTACTGTTTTTGTCCCAGACAATTGACAATATAAAAAATATGTTTGGTTGTGTATTGGGGCATGATACGAGAATGGTAGTCCTCTTCAACCCTCGATCCCTCCTCTCTAAAAATTGTTGTGTGCGAATTGTGTACAACAGTGTTTCTCAAACTGTGGGGCGCGCCCCCTGGGGGGGCGCGATGACCTTACGAGGGGGGCGCGAACATATCGAAAATAAAAGATTTAAAAAATAATTAGTTTACTGGAATGAATTAAAACAAAATACTTTCAGACATAATAAAAAATGCACTTTTACTCTGATATAATTTATAGGCGATATTAAGCCATTAAAAATAAAAATTTCTTCAATACCTAATTAGCTATCTTTGATCCTATAACCAAATAAAAAACTTTTATTTGATTTGCTGTCATCCCGTGATGAGAGATTTTTTTAACCTAACATATACTACTCTTTCAGAGAAAAACCAGATCGGACCCAGAATCGAAAAACTTTAGGAACATAAAAATTCATCACTGTCATTATTTTTGAAATACTGCACATTATAGCTGTAATCTGTTTGACCTTCTAAGTTATTGGTACAGTTAGTTATGACCCCTCTCTTACGTGTTCTCTGTTGCGCTTTTTTCATGCCAAAGAGTTTTATGATATTGGAAACCCACCGGACAGCACACACACACAAGCACATGAAGGATTACTTGGCCAAGACATATTTTTATAAATATTCTCAATGTAAAAAGCATAACGAAAAACGTTCCACACAATTTTTTAGCAGTAACATACATATTATCATAATGAATATACTTTTTACCCAGAAGTGGTCGCGCGGGACACACAGATTACGAAATCGCTAATTCTGGAAAAACTGTTTATTTATTACCAAAGAAAAATTGAAAAGTCCTTGAAAGTAGGTAAGTAAACTTTCTCTTAGCTAAATTATTCACTGGAATCATGATTTGTATCGTGTACAATAAAATAATTATAAAAAAAAGAATTGGGGTGACTCAAAAACCCCGACCGTACCGAGTGCGCGCCTGCTCCCGGGTTAAAACATGTTGAAGTCTTTTGACTTTAAATATTAAAAATAATACAATTATTCTTCATCGATATTTTATATTATTGATCATTATTTAACATCAGTGGCGCACACAAAGGGAGTCCGGACCCCCAAAAACCCTTGATTTTTTTTCTGATTGATTATAATTCTAAGTTTACAGTACGCAAAATTTAGTTAAGTATTTGTTATTAATGATTAATTTTATTAGTTAATGCTAATTATTTATTTAAGAATTAGTTTTTTACTGTGTTTTGTTCACGAAAATCGACAAAATGAAAAGGAACCTGATAAAGATTGGTGAACTTTCGACCCCGGACCCCCTTGAAAAATTCCTGTGTGCGCTACTGTTTAACATCAATTAAAAATCTAATTCTGTGAGGCTTAAAATTACAATTCGCTTAAAACTAATTATAATTTGAGCAACGATTTAAAAAAAAAAAAAAAGAAATCATTTTACGTTTTGTAAACATTGTCGAGCATTTGGCTTTGCTTCCCTTACAATTCAGCTATTATATCAATAATGTTTTTATTTTCTTATAAATGAACTCTGCAAGAGTGGGCACTTCGGCCGGTATACTTTTAATGTATCAGTGCTGCACAAGAATATTTTATAACTAATTAGTTAATACTAAGATTAAGAACAAGTTTAATAAGTATTAATGACGTCCATGAGCTTGTCTTGGAAAGCAAAGTTTTTATAAGGAATGCTTATTGTTAGAAATTGACCCTCTGAGCTCTTTTTCTATATTTTTAGCAGATATCTATATTTTGTCTTCTAAGCAGTTACCGCATTTTGTAATATGTTCAATTTAAAAATTAGAAGGGAAAAATAACAAAATTATCCTATTATTTTTATTTATTTTGCTTAAAAAGGTAGTATACAAAATTTAATACTTATGTTACTAATTTGTATGGTTTATAATTAAGATCGCCTATTGTAACTTTAGCGTCAAAAAGTGCATTATTGTGCATTCAGTTACATTATTAATGTATAAGGGGGCGCGAAAAAATTGTGATCGAAAAGGGGGCGCCAGTATTGAAAGTTTGAAGCACTGGTGTACAAACTTTATAATAA
>BMAU01014290.1:0-28620 GCA_019973935.1 Trichonephila clavipes | reverse complement strand
TTATTAAGTTAGAGAAACCGGAAGTGGGGGTCTTTGATCTACCAGAAGAGGGCATTTAAATTGTTCGAAAGCTATCATGGCGAGTCTGATCACACAAAATATTACAAATGTATTTCTATAAAACTTTTTGCACCTGATATTCATGGTATTTTCTAGAGAATGTACTAAAAATATTTCTTATAGTATGAATATTATTTGAGTTAGGGCATGTGTTATTTACATAATGGTCTCATAAAAGCGTTATTTTTCTTATAACGTTTACTCAATCATCTCTAAAAAATTCAAACTTCAATAAAACATTACAATTTTAGTACATTCTCTAGATAAATTCCTCTAGATTGTTTTTTGGTATTTCTTTCACTAATATAAGTTTATTACTTTTTTTCTCTAATTGCTTTGAAGTTTTACAAAAATATTGCTAAAATTTCACATATAATTGTGATTTTTATGAAAAATTCCGGCAGTTTATTTTAAATATTGTTGATTAAATATTAGTATTTATTGGTATTGAATCCTAAAAAAGCCTTTATATGTTTAAATATGTTATTTTGTCAAAAAGTACTCTGAACGTGTTTGGATACCTTAAGCAATGATGCCACAAACAGTTTTGAACAACAAAATAACAGAAAATCTTACATACCGTAAAATCTGGCGTATAACGCCCACTTTCAGCATAAAAAAATTCAATTAAATTTAGGGGTTCAAGAGCTTTAAAAACAAAAAAAGATGAGTATAGAAAAAAATTTTGACTTCTAGAAATATCGAAATACTGTTTTTTTAAAAGAAATGACACTCCTTATGAACTTAAAGAGTTGTAATTCTATATAGATGTATATTATTTTTTTCTATACCTTGGAATAATACCTCAAATAAAATACTTCAAAACATGAGAGCATTGCATATGTATATTTCAGGTCTCTTCGTACAAAAGAGGATGTGCGCTATATGGCGAGCATAACAAACATTAAAAATCGCAGCTCAAAAGTATAGGTGAGCATTATACGCCCGATTTTATCATAATCTGATATTTATCTTTGCATTGTTTTTTTTAGCATCAAATTGTTCAATATCGTCCCTTTTTTCATTCATTTCACCATTGGAATGCGAGTCTAAATAACTATGCATATCTTTCATGATATTCAACATTGATCAGCATCTGCTGATGAAGGAAGAAAAACAATAATCTTTTTTTTTCAACCAAAGAAAATGTCATAGAAATGTACATTCATAAAATCTTTAAAAATATATATGAAGAACAGATTGTGAAGGAAAGTTAAATCATAATGCAACATGACAAACATTTCATTAACTCTGAATTTTAAAGTGCAAAAAAGAATTACTTTTTAGAGCATTCAATCCCATCCATAGTCTGATTTTGATGAAATTACCATAAACAGCTCAGAAAATCTTAGACATAAATAAAAATTCGCATTAGCATTTGTATTCTTACTTATTAGCATCACTGCATTTAAATTGGCACTAGGCGAACTGTGCTATTTCCCACCAAAATCTTACAAATATCTTTTGTTTCGTATAAAAATCTTTGTTGTTTTGATATCAAGGAATGATTCATTTGGCGCTAATTTGGTTGTGGTGACACTAATAGGTTAATACCTAAAAATCTGACTTAAATCACGATATCTGCAATATTATAATCCCAATAAGTTTTGCATTGAGTTCCATTTTCTTTTTGTTATTCTAATATTATAATTGCAAAAGTTTGTATGTATGGATGTTTGTTACTCTTTCATGCAAAAACAACTGAACAGATTTTAATGAAACTTTACAATAATATAGCTTATACAATAATATAATTTTTCTTGTTTATTGTAATTTTAATTATATGATACCGTGACTCAAGTTTTTAAGTCAAAAAATGATTTGGGAAGCTTTTAGTAAACAGAAGCTTATATAATGTAGTACTTATGTACACTGGTGTGCAAAACTTAAGCAACAGGTGGGTTTATTGCCATAACTTCACGAAAAATCATCTGAGATACTTGCAATTTAGAAATGAGGGAGAGTATTATGTACGTAAAGCATGATGAAAGCATCGGCGCTGAAAAAGGAATACAATGCATACGGTATGGAATCAAACAAAAACAAGCTTTATTGAACGCATAGTATCGTGACTCATGATGGTCTATCCAACAGGAAGAACAACAAGCATGTTCCTTAATATGGTATATGAGATCCCCTCACTGCAATGGTTGTTCGCCCCGTCTCCGCATACTCAGAACCAGCTGGTGCAACATTTCTTGCGGTAGGAGCGCTCATTATTCAATCAGCATCTGTTTGAGTTGTTGGGTGTTCTCCGGATGGTGTAAGCGTGCTGCAATACGTCTCCCAAAGCATCCCACACATGTTCGATGGGATTTAAATCTGGGGAGTATGCTGGCCAATCCATTTGAGTGATATCTTCACTTTTCAGCAGCTCCTCAACAGCAAGAGTCCGATGTGGCCGTGCATTGTCATTCATAAAAATGAAGTCTGGGCTAATGGCACCTCGGAACAGACGCACATGGAGAAGTACCTCCTCACAATAGCGATCCCCGATTACAGACCCTCTATCGAAAATGTGGAGCTCAGTTCACCCGTTCAGCATAATGCCTCCCCAGACAAGAATTCCAGGACCACCGTAATGGTGTCTTTCCTTGATGTTACTGGTATAAAACCGTGTCCCTATCTCTCTCCAAATCAAAACGCGTTGAGAATCGCTTCTGGTACTGAACCGACTCTCATCCGTAAAGAGGACACGGCTCCATTGACAGTTGTCCAATTTTTGTGCTCTCTGCACCACTGTAAACGGTGGCGTTGGTGGTCAACTTTCAACGGGAGGCAGCGTTCAGGACGGCGGGCGAATAGGCCCTTTGCGAAGGCGTCTGGCCACAGTAAACCGCGACACTTGTCGCCCCGTTGCTGTAGAGAGTTGCTGAGCAATGACGCTTGCTGACTGCCGTCGGCCTCTTTTCGCCGACAGGATGATATATCGGTCATCCCCTGCAGTGCTCGTCCCCGAGCGGCCACCACTAACCTTTCTAACAGCTGTACCTGTGGTTTGGAACGCTTTCCAAGCGCGCGAAACGACACTTTTGTAGATTCCGAACTCTGCAGCTACACTGGTGACGGTACGCTACTCCTCCAGCTTTCCGATCATTCTTCCACGTGTGAAGTCGTCCAGGTGATTTTTTCTAGCTATATTTCACGAATTGACTCACTGGCACTGGCAGCGAATATGTTGAATTGCGTCTGCGTCCTTCATTTTTTTTTATTGTTGAACAGCACGCGCCGACATCACGCGTTTTGCGTACGCTTACGTCGCTTCTGACGTTTCGTTCCTGATATTTGCATATGCATGACGTTTCTACTGACTTACGTGTTCACTGTACTGATCTCCAGACCTTTTTTTCTGCAATTTCATGGTTATCTGCTTAATTTTTACATTGTTGCTTAAGTTTTGCACACCAGCGTATTAGCATCACCACATCAAAATTGTTGCTATGCGAATCACACCTTGATACCAAAGCAACAACGATTCTAACATATTTTATATAAAATCAGTCAGATTTTAGCGGAAAATGGCGCAATTCATGAGGCGTCAATTTGGCTGCTGTGACGATTATACGTAAATACTGATAATAATTACTTATTCTTTAACACAAATATCAGTGGATTATTTTAGAGAATTAAATTCACTTCTTACCTTCTTTTATTCTTATGTTCAAAAATAATAATAATCTATTACAAAAACTTTATTGCTTTTCTTTGTTCAACGACAAATTCTAAATCTTGCTTATTAACAATAAAGTTGAAAATCCTAGCTTGCAATATAACAAAAAGAGAATATAGTAATAAATACATTTTTCTACGTACATTTTTCTTAATGATTTTATTATGCAGGTTTGGTAGTAAAAATTGATCCTTATGTCAAAATAAATACTTCTATCACTTCTGGACCATAAGAATAAAATTTAGTTTGCATATTTCTTTTGTTGAATTGAAATCCGCTAAGAGAATGCTCCGGAGGAACTGATGTTAAAAATTCCGTTTGGTCTCTATTAGATTTTAGACTTGAAATTTAGCACATATATTTATTTTGCGAAGTAGAGATCCATTTAAAGTTGCTTTTGTGGAAATTGAATTGATTATTGAGTTAGGCGAGCACAAAAAATCTTTTTACTTCTATTTTAGATATTATTAGAAATTCTTAATTCTGACCTTTTTATATCGAGAGGCGAGAGTTACAGCTATTAAAATATTTTTCAATACAATCAAATTCTTAATGCTAGATATAAAAAATTTATAAATATGTAAACAGTATTTATTTATACAACATCGTGAAATACAGAATGAAGCGGGTGGATAATGGCTAGTCAGCTATAATTTTGTTCTATTTTGCAACTGATGAAACATGGAATTAGCAAATAAAAGAACAATAAGCTTTTCCAGACCAAATTGCCACGCTATTTGGTTGGAAGTAGATAAGACGTAACGCTAAATTGTACCGATATTCAGGCAATGATTTAATTTCGAGCTTTACTTACTTTGGGGCTTACTACCTTGATATCAAAATCAGATAAATTGTAGCCCAAGCACAACCCTAGATAAATAATACAAAAAAAACCATGTAAAAAAAAATCTTGTTCCTCAAAAAATTTTTTTAACTTATATCGCACAATATTGGCAATCTGTTAATCCCAATTAGTTTTAATTCTCATTTCTTTCCGTTACATTTTTCTACTTTTTTGTTACAATGGAATTTGACAATAGAGGAAAAGGGTACTTACGTATCGGCGTCACCTGTGCAAAATTTGCGATATCAAAACAATAGATTCTTACGTGTTTTATATGAAAAAGAAAAAAAAATCAGTCAAATTTTTGTGAAAAAAAGTGCCACTATGGCTGCGGTAATAAAAATACGGATGGAATGGAAGGAAATGTTGGTACTTGCATTTTATCGCACCAATGTGAACATGCAAAATAAATCTCCAAGTTAGTAGCTTTGATCTTCGCTTAAAATAAACTTGTGTTTGCAAATATTTTTATTAAAGTTAAAATTTTTTTAAGGGATTAATTTTTAAGTTAAAATTTCCAAATTTCACTCATCGGTAACTTCTTTTTTTTTTAATAAAAAATGTACTGCGTTAATGAATTCTTGAAAGAAGGGTTTTTATATATATATATATTTCAGCAATAAACTGTTTTTCCATTAGTTTAATTTATCACTATATTCTCTTTTTATTATACTGCTAGCGCTATGATTTTCAACTTTATTGTTTAGAACCAACAGTACTGAATGAAACAAATAATAAACCGTGTTGCTCAAAAATTAATTGAGACAATACTTTTTTACAATACTTCTATTAAAAATTATAATTTTATTGCAAACAGCAAATGAATGAGTACATACAATGATAAATGAAATATATATATATATATATATATATATATATATATATATATATATATATCATATATGAACAATATAACATAAAATAAAAATAAATAGAAAAGTAACCTTACACATAGTAGAAATTATAATATTAATTCAAACCAAACTGCTACTTTAAAATAGATAAATTAAGGTCTGATTTTGATGAAACTACCATAAGAGCAGCTCAGAAGAAAAAAAAATCAAGAGAAATTTATAAGTAAATAGAAATTCTAACTTAAATCACACACACCATTGACAATCTGTTGATTCCATTCAGTTTGAATTGAGTGTCATTTTCTTTTAGTTTAATTTTTCTACTTTCCTGTTACAATTGAAAAACATGGAATTTTCTTTTTTTTTTTTTTTGCCAATAAAGGAAAAATGCACCTACGTATTGGCATCACTGCAGCAAAATTTGCACCACAATATCAAAACAGATTCTTATGTGTTTTATATGAGAAAAAAACAGTCAAATTTGGGTGAAAATGTGCCTCTTTGGCTGCGGTTAATATGTAAGTACCAGGAAAAGTAATATCCTTTTTCTTTTTCAATGGGTAAAAATGTTATTACTTACATTTTATCGCACCAATGCCAACGTTCAAAATTTTGCATGTGTTGTACGTGCTAAATTGTGGCAACCATGCCCTTCGTTTCATGTAATGTCGACAATAGGTTGGAATAATATGTAAGAACCGAAATGTCATAGGAAGATTTGGTAGTTATGTATAGTTGGTTGCCAACACTATTAATAACTCGCCAAGTTGGCACCTGCCATTTCCTATGTGTCGTCCATGCTGAATTGGCAACAGTGGGCTTCGTTTCATATAATGCCGCCCATAGGCTGCGATAATTTATAAGTACTTATTTTTTTGACCAAAGGGTCATTATAAGTAGTTGGAAGTAGGCAAGAAATACTGCTGAAATATACCAATATTCAGGTGATAACTTAGTTTTACGCTATACTTATTAATGAGCTGGGTACAGATGGATTGTATTCTAAGTACGCTAATGCATAAGTACCACTTAATCTAAGCTACAGTTTACAAAAAGCTTCACAAATCATTTTTTAGCACCTGAAGAATCGCGTCATTTTCCGACAAAATCTGACCGATTTTATATAAAATATGTTAGAATCTTTGTTGTTTTGGTATCAAGGTGTGATTAGCGTGCGATCAATTCTGAAGTGGGGTGATGCTACAACATAAGTACCTCATTATCCAAGCTTCTCTTTACAAAAAGCTTCACAAATATTTTTTTGACCAAAAAACTGACTTTTGAGTCACGTTATCACATAATTATAAGCAAGAAAGTTACTGTTCAGAAAATAAACAAACATAAAACTGTGTGGCACTAAAATAGAAATTACTGCATTAATTTAAATCAAAGGGTTATCTAAAAAAGAAAAATTAAGCCTTAATTTTGAAGGAAAATTTTAAATATAAAAAATTTAAACATTAATAAAATAAATAAATAAATATGAAGTTACCTAGAATATAGTAGAAATCATAACATTAATTAAATTACATCATTTTTTTTTAAAATTAAGTAAAAGGATGAAATGCGTTGAACGTAAAAATGGTTCGGAATATTTTTCAATGAATAAGCAAAACAAATGAGACTGTTGCCAAAACAACTAACTAAAAACACAGTTGTTGAAAAAAAAAATGGAAAAATCGTTTAAAAATTTAATTTTAAAAAATCTAAAGCGAATTTAGAAAAAAACCCTTCGTAGTGAACATCATCAGGACCTGTTATAATTATGTGCCAAGTTTCATACTTCTGCGTTGCTTAGTTTGGGCTGTAGAGGTGAAACAAACACGCTTAAATTGTCTTTTATTAATATAGAAGAGTTTTCATTGCTCTGCCGTTATGCGTCTGCCTCTCTGGCGTTCTCAATATCTTCTCCGCCTCTCCCGAAGGAGACATTCCCCCCTTGTCTCCTTTCGAAGCCATCTGGGAGGGGAATGCTAGGGGGCTTAAAGTAGCGCGTAGCGCCGTCCACTTCACATAGCCAATTTTTAAAAAAAGATAGCTTTAAATTTAGTTTTGCTTATAGACATTGCCAATAAAAATGTGATTAATAGCATTTGGATAGTTTCTGAACTTAAAATAATGATAAAAAAATAGTGATTTTTTTAAACAGTGATTATATATATATACACTCATGTCCATAAATTAAGGATAATGAAGTTCAGGCAAAAAAAGAGATAGAAGCAAAACAAATTTGACTTTTTGTAAAGTCTATTTATTAAGCAAAAGGTAAAGAGCAAAAAAGATGCTATATGTTTGACATAATTAATAAAAATTTCGATTTTTATTCCCTGGATCAAATTTCAAAAAAGAACCCATTTACAAAAAACAGTATAACATGGTTAGTATGATGGTTAATACGGAGTATTTCTCCCGGACGATGCAATACAGGCCTTACAACGCCTAGGCCTGCTGAGTATCAAATTATCAGTCTGATCTTGGGGAATATTACACCACTCATCAAGCAATGCCCTCCGAAGTTCCGGTAGACAGGTGGGAGGGGGTTAACGGGCTACAATTCGTCGGCCAAGCATATCCCACACATGCTCTTTTGGATTCAAGTCCGGTGAGTATTCTGGCCAATCCATATGGGTGATATCCTCCGATTGAAAGCATTCGTCTACAATGTTTGCACGGTGAGGACGGGCGTTGTCATCCATAAACAGAAATTCAGCACCCATGGCACCCCGAAAGAAACGTACATGTTGTTCCAGAATGACATCCCGTTAAATGTGGCCTGTCATCGTTACACTCTGAACATGCAGGTCAGTTCTGGAACCAAGAATAATTTATCCCCAAACGAGCCATCCTGCACCACCGTAACAGTGTCATTCAATTGTGTTCTCTTGGTGGTAACGGGTACCTGGCGCTCTCCATATGAAAGTCCGGTGATAATAAGACTGCAAACTAAACCTGGACTCGTCGGAAAACATCACACAAGACCACTGTTGTGGTGTCCATAATGCATGCTCTCTACTCCCCAGGTTAATCGCAAGTGACAGTGAGTTGCGGCAAGTGGAACACATCTGGCAGGCCTACGAGCATATAGACCATTGTGCCCTAAGCGTCTGTACATGGTCTGTCTTGAAACTGTCGTACCGGTAGCTGAAGAGAGCTGACGAGACGGGTCTGATACTGGGCTCTGTCTGTTTCTTTTGGCAGTAACTGCCAAATATATATATATACCGGTCGTCATTCGGCGTTGTAACTCGGGGGTGACCTGTGCTGAAACATCTACTCACATTACCATCATCTTGGAATTGTTGCCAAAGCCTGGAGAGGACAGTCTGGGTGATTCCAAGTTCCTCGGATACTTCCAGCAGGGTACGTCCACATTCCAGTCGTCCAATAATTCTACCACGTAAAAAATCATCCAAATGCTTCCTTTGTGACATAACTAAGCGGTTATTGCACTGAAAGGCTTTTAAAGCGCTTGTGAACAATTTTACTTCTTTGCCACCATTCCTTATATACCCCTCTCTTACACTCTCGTCATTGTGACGTATCCACGCCATCTGGTGGTTTCCTGTACTTTGCATATTCTTCTTCAAGATGTGTGTGATAATTCTACAGGTGAAATTTTTGTTTTAGAGTTCAATTTCTGTGTGATTCTGAATTATTCTTAATTTATGGGCATGAGTGTATATATATATATATATACATATATGAACTATTTTATAGGTAACCTTTTTTATTATAAATATCATTTATGGCATATCACATTCAATTGTCTTGAATAGTTTCTAAAGTACCATTGAATTTTGTCGATAGGATGCAAAAATGAGAGCAATATATAAAATATGTTATAATTAGCTGTGTAAAAATCAGAATTCCTTTTTTCTCTTGATTATTACTAGTTAGTTACAAATATCGGCAGCTTTTTGAATTTTATTGTAAAAAAAAAAATCAGATATTTCTATTAATTTCTTATTATACATATATTCATAAGAAAATGACATGCTATTTCAAATTTTTAAGATGACACTTTCTCTAACCACCGTAATAATCAAATTTATATTATTTGAAGACTTTTACATTTCTTTGCATTTTCTAAGAAAAAAATAAATTCTTAGTGTTCATTTTGAAATTTGACACTTCTTTTTTTACTCTAAATTCTGAGTTTTTTTTTCAGTTTCTTGGTGAAATTTTTCATCCCAATATCTTGAAGAAAAATGTTTAAAACTCTTTTTTTTGTCATCAAATACTTTTTTTCTGCTAAACAGAATTATTACAAAAATATATATTAACCAACTTAGTGTAAAATGTTTTAATGTTATTTATTTATAGTTCTGATCATTTTATGCTAATACATACAAAATACTATGTTTAGTAGAAAGTTAGGAAATTCTACAACGTCTGTGTTTTTTACGTATGCTTTAAATGTTAATTTTTTTTAAATTTAAATGTTTTTTTTCACTCTCAATAGTGGCTGCGGTAACCTAGTGATTATGGTCTCGAACTCGATGCCGGAATGTCACGGGTTCGAGTCCTGGTGCCACAGAAGACCCACCGTGTAGAGAAGGCCGATGCACATTAAATCTGTAGAGGCTCAATGTCCTCCGTCTGTTGTGGTGTGGTAATTAGGAGAGAGGGTTGTTAGCTCATGTGTCGTCCTCGTCACTAGATCGAGGCTAAAAATTACGAAATCTTTCGCCTACAACCTTGTTGCTTTATAGTGTTACATTAATGTAATCCTTTCCTTCCCCCACCTTTCACTCTCTTGATTTTTTAATCATTTGAATGTTTTTTTTTAAATCCTGTATACAAATGAATAAGTATTGCTAAAATCCCAAAGGAAGTTTTCCTTTCAGGGTTATACTTGAAAAATTTTATATTAAAATTTCAGTCACAATGATCAAATCACTTATAAAAGATTAAAGATTTTGTAAAAGCCAAAATTAAGTATATATATTAACTCCTTAAACGATCTGGCAGTCAAGCAAGATACACGCACACAAAAGTTCTTCCAATACCTACGTAAATATTTTTCTATGAATGATACATTGTATATAAAACGTATAGTGGTTATTGAAACTGATTGCTGTGTGCCATTGGGCCTAGATTTGAATCTCGGATTAGGCATGAATATGTGTTAAAGGAAGAGTGTCTTTGCGGCATGGGGTTGCGGTAAATAGCCATCGAGCCGCTAGTCTTCTCTTGCGGTTGGTGGTAGGGCAAGAGAGATGGGTGGCACCTGATCATTTCCAGGGTGTTCTCTCTCACACTTGGGGTGGAATGGAGCCAAATCACACTATCCCCTGTTTGGTGCTGAAAGCTAAGACTAACGAAAAGCTTAAAACTAGCCTTTACCGTCGATGAATTTCGTAGGCCTTGATCTGATATTACAATCGGTTACTGTCGATCAGGTGGCATAAGTACCAACAACAGAATTTTTTACCAGGATAATTTTATATACGGGAATGTATTGCAGAGATATCAAGAATTGTGGTTTTCTAATGTATAAGAAAAAGAAAATGAAAGTGGATGATTTTAAAGCGTTAAAAAACTTAACTTTTAAAAAGGAGTAATTTCTTTGAATAAATTGATTAATACAATATTTAAATCCAACCTGAAAGGTATGCTAAAGGTATCCAACTACGTTCGGAACCGTGATTATGCAAAAGCCTATAAATGGAAAATATTTATGATATTTAGTGTCGCTTCGATTAGAAAATGTATATAAAAATATTTTAAGAATATTATTGCGATACAAAATTATTAAAGTACAATATTTTGACAAAAAGTGGACATAGAATGACCCATTTTCAAAATATTCTCTTTTTGCGAAAAATGCTTCTATTATACAGAGTGTTTTTTTTCCATGTATAGAAGTTTAAGTTGGCATTACTTTCCAAGATGGCGACCGATTTAACAGCTGTCAAGGGATTTATTCTCAGTTTGGTTTGGCAATTCATCATGAATAGACTCACGCCTGAACAACGCTTTCAAATTGTGCAATTTTATTTCGAAAATAATGGTCGCGCGATTTTCATAAGCGAATTTTGTTTAGCGATGAAGCGCACTTCTGGTTGAATGGCTACGTCAACAAACAAAACTGCCGCATTTGGAGTGAAGCTAATCCACAAGTGTATGTCGAAACGCCGTTACATCCAGAAAAACTGACTGTTTGGTGCGCTTTATGGGCTGGTGGAATCCTTCTTCAAAAGCGATGAAGGCCACAACGTTACAGTCAATGGTGATCGGTATAGAGCCATGATTACTAACTTTTTCATTCCTGAATTGAACAATCATGATGTCCAGGAGCTGTGGTTCCAACAAGACGGCGCAACATGTCACACAGCTCGTGCCACAATCGATTTATTGAAAGACACGTTTGGTGACTGCCTAATTTCACGTTTTGGACCTGTGAATTGGCCTCCAAGATCTTGTGATTTAACACCGCTAGACTATTTTTTGTGGGGCTATGTAAAGTCATTGGTCTATGCGGATAAGCCACAAACGCTTGACCATTTGGAAGACAACATTCGCCGTGTTATTGCCGATATACGGCCACAAATGTTGGAAAAAGTCATCGAAAATTGGACGTCCAGATTGGACTACATCCGAGCCAGCCGTGGCAGTCCTATGCCAGAAATCATATTTAAAATGTAATGCCACAAGATTATCTTTCGAATAAAAAAAATTCATGTCAATAGAATAATACATCGTTGTTTTATTACAATTTAAAGTTCCATAACTCTCAAAAAACACTCTTTAATATTATTTTTCCTGTATTTAGCTCAGACCTCTGTACAGAGGCTCAACTAGAAATTTTGAAATATACAACTTAGAAGTGGGTTTATCCATGTCTTACGACAACAGAGGGGAGAAATTTAAGAAAAAAACACCGATAATTATTTCAATGGGTTAAAACTCTGTAAATAATGTGAATTTTTCAAAAATGATAGTTGAGCTTCTGTACAGAGGTTTGAGCTATATACAGGCAAAATATTATAATAGAAGCATTTTTCACAAAAGAAGATTTTGAAAAAAAAGTTATTCTAAGTTGATTTTTGGCCGAAATATTGTATTTAAATAATTTTTTTTGCAAAAATGTCCTTAAAATAATTTTGTACATGTATTCTAATCTAAGTGACACTAAATACCATGAAAACTATCCATTTATGCCCTTTTTTAAAATCACGGTTCCGAACGTAGTCGGATACCTTAAGTGACAAACGTTTCTGTTCTTCACGACCTGTGATTTTGTTCTTGAGAATTTCTCAATATGATTGACTGCGTATAAAACATGTTAATTCGTTCGCAGTAATAATAATTTATCATGATGATTCTGTACAATATGAGGAGCATTAATTCATATCACAGAAATGTATCATTTAGTGGAAGCCTTAACTTAAATGTAGTATTTACATTATGAAAGCTTTATCAAAATTTTCTTTGAATTATTGATTCCGCACGAATAACCAATTAATTAATTACCATAAGAGAGAATCAAGGAAATGGGTTAGAATCATACAAAAATATAAATTTTTATTTGGATAGTCGATTGACTTCGTAATTCTGAACTGCTGTACCACACAGTTAATGTAACTTTATATCTGATCGTATATAAATTTAAGTATACACATTTTGCGAAATTATAATAATTTGAAGGAGATGGTGGTCTTTTTTAATCGATATATTTAATCAGCCCTTTCTATTTCTACTGGTTAACTCTTAATTATTAAGCGGCGTGAAATGTCAAGTATTTTTTCATGGCAATTAGAGAACAAGATTATAATTAATTATATTTAATTTCAACAAATTTATTTATTTCAGCATCTATAAATATATAAATGTATCAAAATAATATATAAAAATAATGTAAACATTTAATAATCCAAAGTTTTTTAATGTGGATTTATCATTTTCAAGATCTATTAAATGCATTTTTAAAAAATATTCATGTTCTTTATGATCTGGGAATTTTGTTCATTAAAATTTTTTCAATATAATGGATTGCTTAATAAAAAAACCCCTGAATTTGATTACAGTAGGCTGCATAATAATGGTTTGTAAATATGTCTCAAATTAAAGCCGCAACAGCCCATGAGGGCCAAGACCTACTGTGACCGTCTCAGTTTTCTTGACCACGGGTACTGAGGTGCATGAGTAGATGTTCCGGTCAGGTGGTTAGTCTGACGCGAAAACTCCAGTGTTAAATTTCCAAGCAAGCTTGATACTCAATTATTAACCCACTGAAGGGATGAAAAACCGATTCGACTTTGCCCAGCCCATGGTTTGAACCCCTGTAATTGGGGTATGGAAGCACGATGCGCTAGCGCTCAGCGACTACCACTTAACTATATTAATAACTGCTGCATAATATGCTCTGTATTAATTTATAAAACGGTAACTTAATAATTAATCGAAGAATTAGCTTACCATAGCATTTATTCAATAGCAGCGATTTTGAAAATTTTATTTTTTGATTTATCGTTTTCTGCATTCAATACCAGTTTATTAAAGATGATATTACCATAATAATTAAGCGACTGGTTCAAAATCACTCCTAACTATGATTTTTTTTATTTAGATAGGTGATGGATCTCGTAATTCTGAACTGCAGTTTAGTAAGAAGGATGATACCAGAGCTCGTATACATATGTTCGCGGCAAAGTATGAAAACCGGTATTTTCTATAGAATCTCTAGGCATTCTATATAATGCCTAAAACTAGCCGGCAATGTATGAAACGATTCTTATTTCACACATTGCCTAGGCATTCCATAGAATGCCTAATGATAAACCGGCAAAACCTCCCTTTCGTTTCGAATATTGTGTGGCAAAGCACGAGACTTTTAACGCTTGCCTCAGGCTCAGAATTTGTCAGTTGCACATTGTGGTTTGTTCGGGAGTGTAAAAAAATCCTCAATTTTACTTAAACTTATTTAACAAAAATTGTTTTTCTCCTGCCCTGCGTGAAAATGGAAATGCAGGATGTAGTGTTGGAAAAGGAATCGTGGTTAATGGCAGGGGTCAGCCACCTATAGCATACGGTACAAGTATGAGTGGCAATCAGCACTACTCAAAAAATTTGTCAATTTTTGAATAAATGGAACTTCATAAATTTATAATCGACCTTATTTGACAAACATCTCCAGAATTATGAACAATTACGGAATTACGAAAAAATCTGAAAGATAACTCTAAAGATATATTTACAGCTATTTTGTAAGTTTTTGAATGTCATTGCTGGAGAGATTTAATTGTTTGAAGAGAGAAAATTGAATGTAATCTGCTTTTCCGCTTTTATTTCTACATATTTAAGTAACATACTTTCCCTCGTATCAAAAATACTTCGAGCTAGCAAAGAAATTGTTAAACAACTGACTGTTTAGAACCATGTCAAAGTGGAAGTCACAAATTACATCACATTTTTTGCGATGTGAAAGTGAAGCAGCAGAGAGAGTAAATTAACATTAAAAATTTTATTTAACTGTAATGAAAGGGAATACTTATATTTTACATTGTCTATTTCTTATTTTAATAAATATGCTTAGAAAATATAATATATGTACAATTTCATATTATTTTTTAAATCTTTGTTGAATGAATAAGTAAGTAAGGGAATATATTAACGTCGCACTGTTCAGCTACACGAGTGCTTTTGGCGACGGACCTCGTAATTTTGAGCCATGGTCAAGTGACGAGGACGACACCTGAGCTGGCACCCCTTCTAACTACCACACCACACCCATGGGAGGACGTTTGAGCTCTCGACAGATTTTATGTGCATGGCAACCCTACACGGCGGGTCTTTTGTGGTACTAGGCAGAAACTCGTTATTTTTGATGAAGAAAGTTATATTTTGTGTTGTTTATTTCTATGTTGAGAAATATATTTAATTGATGAAAAATGAATGTGTGATAAACTTATAAATCTGTATAATTGAACTCTATTCTCTAACTCTGCATACATTATACCGCGGGAAAAGAATTCTTTCAAAAATGCCCTACTTTATGGTACGCTGAATCATAATTGGTAGATTAGTTTTTGACATGCCACAGATATAAGGTTGCCGACCCCTGGTCCATAGGCATGAAACAACTATTCGACGCCGAGCTGCCGAAAATTCGAGTTAAAGCTGCAAAAAAAAAAAAAAGTATTTTTTTAACTTGAAATTACTAACAAAAAATTAATAACTGATGTTCAAAATGCCAAAATGACGACTAAAAAGGAACCCAGGGTCTATTGGTTGCTGAATAGGTATGATGTGATGTTTGGGAGAATGAATGTAAACTCACGTAACCTGTTTAGAGGGACTGCCGAATTTCAAAAACTTCCTTTTTTCCAACAGATGGCGTTGTTTTAAATCGGATGACGTCAAGAATGATAAAGCTTGCTATCTAGTAGACTACCGTTACTATAGCAACGGGGTGTGGTTTAAAAATGATTGACAGATGTTTTTGGCATGAGAACGCATGCGCTGTTTGAAAACCAGATCGAGCAGAAAAAAATGTCTCGAGGGGAAGGGAGAATGTTACGCTTATGGGGGGAGGGAGGTGAGGAAATGGATGAAATAGAGATTTCTACTGAAGGTTTCTGGTTTCTAATTTATTACTGCCGCACAAAATCGGGTGCGTAGAGCCGACGTTTTAAAGCCGTGCTAGGGGATTTTAATTTTTTGAAGAAAAATTCAGCTGAAATTTTAAAAAGTATGTTTTTTTTTCGAATTTCAAGGGATATATTTTTTTTTATTTATTCATCTTTGCACAACCTAATTTTCTTTGTTTGATAGAAATATGCGAAATTGTAATAAATTTGTTATGCTCATATCTCTTAGATACAAACTGTATTTGAAATTGCCATTGAAGAATGCTTATCATGGAAACAATCAGCTTTGATTTGAATCTTTAAAAAATAATATGTCATTTTTCGTAGAAAATATTCCCTAGAGCACAATTTTGTCAGGCTTTTTTTAACGGCATTCCATTTCTTGTTTTACAAATCAATATTATTTCCAATCAAGGGCATAGTTACCGCCGTATGAGTGATATGGAGCCCCAAGCTTTGAATGTCCCAAAACGTGTAAGGAAAAAATCGCAGAGGGGGCCCTAGAAAGGGCCTCCAATGAACTTTCATACAGGGCCCTCTCAGGACCACACAAATTTCACTGTCTTCAGTTAAATTTTTATAGTCATCGAATTAATTTCCAAATTAAGCTCTTCCTTTTTGTTTCCTAATTTGCGTTACTAACATTTCGGCAAAAGTAGGAACGCGCAGTTTGTATTTATTATACATGATTTGCGTTTATATTCTTGTAATGTTATTTTTGGTGTAGCCGATTATAAGCGTAGGATACAATAGGTCCATATTTTGCTTACACATGTTGTTGAGGCCTCTGAAGATTGGGGTCTCCGTATCATTGATACGGCAGTAGCTATGCTTTTAATGCCTTGTCGAACGATTAATAAGCCCAATTGGGAAATAGAAAGAATGCTTGTGTTACTAAGAGAAATTAGTTTTTAAACTATAATTCAATGGATAAAATTAATTTAATAGAGGACAGTGAAATTTGTGTCGTATTTTAATGAATTCCAAAATTCATTACAATAAATGTAAAAAAAAAATATAGAAAGGACTGAGATTTTTTACATGTATTTATGAAGAAATGCTTTAAATGACAATTTTCAATGGGAAAATGTGTGCCCAATGTCATAACAGATAATAATTTTTACTGATAAAAAGCTGAGTGGACTCAAATTTCTAATAATTTTTTTCTGCTCTCCGGAATCTTTGTGATTTTGGACGAGAATTACGATATGGATTTTTTTAGGTCTCGTGATGAACAGTGGTGGCCCGAGACATGAACTTAATGTAGGCAAGATACATTTCGCGAGGCCCTCTGGAAGTGTAAAAGTGATATTCTCCATCGCGAGTTATTGAAAAGAAAATCAGGGATTGGGTAACCCCTGCTCGACGATAACTCTCGAGTAATTCCGTTTCTTATTCTCGAACTGACGATTACTAGATCCACGAGTTAAGCGTTTGTGAGTTAAACTCGTTGTGATTGAAAACTGATAATCCCGTGGTATATTGTTTACATATATCATGTCGTATCTTGCCGCAAGACATTCGATTCACAGCTATTTTTTCTTTCTTCTCATGGATCCTTCGTCAAACAAAAGTAACTTTTGTCTAGTGGAATCTTATTGAAAAATACAAGGAGATGTTATTCATTGCAAGATAACCAGCGCAATTTACAATAAGAAAAAGAAAAAGCAAGGCGTTGCTTGACTACTGATTTCAATTCAGCCAGCCAGCCTTTCGAAACGAAGTCGACAACAGTTGCAAAATAAATATATAAATATGCAGAAGGAAACACAAAAACGAAGAAGCTGTAAAATGTTTAAACTTTCAGAACTGGTGAAGGAGCCAAAAATTTACTGAACACATCGTTGGATGACCTGCTGGCCGCTATGGGTGCCCTCAATGAATCATTGCCGTGTAGATACGATTGCAACGACGATAATGATACTGCAGTTTCATCAGGAACTCAGGGTAAATGTAAATGGATTTTTTTGTTTTTATTTATTTTTTAATTTAAATCTTCCGTATTATTCTGAATAGATTTTTCAGATAATGATTTGTTTTTTATTACATAAAATAATTACATATATTTTCTCCAAGTAGACTATTTCCCCTACCACCTAATGTAAGAACTTCAAACCTTTAAATAGTGTTTTCATTTACACAGTTGACTCTAAGAATGACAGTATACAGGACTGATATAACACAAGCTGCTGAATTTTTAGAATGTTGTCACTCTGGTGTGTAATATTCTTATTTACACTTTAAAAACAATTAAAATGGGACTATGTAGGGGTACCTTCTTTGTTCATTATAGTCAAAACTGATGTTTGGTCTTGATTATTTGTTCAGTCTCAGTAATAATAATAATAATAATAATAATAACCGCCCATCCGGTATAGTGGGTAGCAATGCTGATTACTGTGCCGAAGCATGGAATTGAATCCCATAGAAGGCATGGATGTTTGTAAATGTATAGTGCCTGTGGGACATGGGGGTACTCTGAATAGACGTCCAGCCGCAAGTCATCTCATGAGATTGGGGGAAAGGGAAGAGAGGTGGAAGAACCTTGACCACTCCCAGTCTCTTCTCTTTCAAAATTAGGGGGGAACCGAGCCAAATCATACTGTCACCTGTATGGTGCTCAAAGCTATGCAGAACGACAGGCGTACATCTAGCAATTTGCCGTGATTCCTGGGCCTGGATCTGACATCGTTAGACAGGTGGCATTAGTAACAACAGCAACATAATAAAAACACGTAAAATGTTTTGATCTAATGTTTATTTCTTTTTTAAGAAAGTCATTTTTTAAAATCTAATACGAGTCTATATCCATTGACAAACACTAGTGTAATTTTCCTCTTAAGTTGCATTACAAATATTAACTGTTACAGATAATTTTATTAATATATATGTAAAGTCATGTGTTCATATTTTACAAAATGATACTTATGTAATACATTTTATACTATAATTTATATATAATACATTCTAGAAATATTTGTAACAAAGGAAATAGCCTAGTACAGAGGTTCCGAAACTTTTTTTTTGTCTCTTTGACCCTTTGCCATGTTTTTCGGTTTGAAGTAGACCCTACTTATCTAATATTCAATGTCTGCAAATTTATCAATTTATATGTCGGTTTACAGCTAGTATAATGCTACTTACTTTAAAAGATTTAAATTTCTGACTGTAGTGAAGTATAGTATTTAAAGTGTAAGAAGGACATGTTAATTAATTAAATTAAAATTGAATTAAAACATAAAATTTTTGTTACATAAAGTAACTGAGCAACAAGCAAATGTTTTTAGTGGGGAGGGGGAGGTATCTGTGTGTGGTGTTTCAATAACAACTTTTCAACATTTGGCATCAATCTTGTCAGATTTGACCCTAAATTTCGTCGGCTAAAAAAATTTCTAGTCTTTTTTTCCCCTCCTTTTTTGAGTTTGCCAACCGCACTAAAACTCTTCAACAGGAAAAGAAATTAAAAACCTTTACAAGATGTTCCATAATTCATGACAATTAATGAGAACATGTTTTTAAAGCCAAAAATGCTGATATCAGTTTCTAAATATTACTTTAAGATCTCCATTAGTGTCTATTTCTAACAATTCCTATCGTAATCTGACATTCTTTTTTCGATGTGACAATATGAATTTAATGCCTACTGTGATAATACCACAATGAAAACATTCCCAAATATAGTTTCAAAATCTGAATAAAGGGTATTTAAACGTTGAACGTAGGTTAAAACGCCTGTGATATCCCCTGGGTTGGGGATATCCTGTCCTCAACATCCACGCGACCTATTTCTGAGGGAATGGAAGAGGAACCACTAAACTCTGCCATAATAAAATCAATTTATTATGATCTTAATTTATATACAATAAAACAACAATAGTCTAGGAGGCTTATGATCAGGAGTGATGCGAGGCAAAGCGTATTTCTGATAAAAAGCTCAATTAACCACTGAATCTATCTTTATAGATTTATTACTAACTTAATAGTATCAGCTCTATTCTTATAGCTTAAGCAAACAAGCCTACCGCTATTTCCTTGTCGAATAGCTACGGTCCGTAAATCATCAATTTATCCTTCAATCTGACTTGCTCTGGCTGATGCAATACTCTTCTGGTCTAGGACCCCCTTAAGTCTTATCTTCAGTAGCTCTATTAGACCGACTCACCAAACTCTTAGAATACTCTCTCTTCTAGAACTTTACCTCACTTCACATAGATTACTTAGCGCTCCTCGCGAATACTAACGTTCCAATATATACGATTCCTAATCTGCATATCCACGCTCTCTTCTTGGGTTGGCTGGAAAGAACTGCCATTCTGGCCCCAAAGAAATCCCAAGAGGATTAATAAGATTCCGATAAAGCCATGTAACACGTCATTTTACTGGTTGATTGTCTGTTTCCAATTGAGGAACTACACAAATTCGCGATATCCAATATTATATTCCTTTAGCTTGATTCTGTCAAGTAACGCTTAATGTATGCAACTACGTTCGGAATCGTGATTTTGCAAAGCGCATAAATGAATAATTTTAATGATATTTAGTGTCATTTAGATTAGAATATATGCATAAAATTGTTTTAAGGACATTTTGACCGAAGAAATATATTGAAATATAATATTTTGGCAAACAATTAACATAGAATAATCTTTTTTTCCAAATGTTCTCCTTTTGTGAAAAATACTTCTATTTTAATAATATTTTTCCTGTATATAGCTCAGACCTTTCTACAGAGGCTCAAATAGAATTTTTGAAATATATAACTTAGAAGAGGGTTTATCCATGTTTTATGACAACACAGGGGAGCAATTTAAAAAAAAACGCCAATAATTACATCAATTGGTGGTGACTCTGAAAATAATGTGAATTTTTCAAAAATTCTAGTTGAGCCTCTGTAGAGAGGTCTGAGCAATATACAGGCAAAATATTATTATAGTAGAACCATTTTTCACAAAAGGAGAACATTTGGAAAAAAGATTATTCTAAGTTAATTTTTTGCCAAAATATTATATTTAAATAAATTTTTTTTGTCAAAATCTCCTTAAAACAATTTTATGCATGTATTCTTATCTCAGTGACACTAAATATCATGAAAATTATCCATTCATGTCCTTTTTTAAAATCACGGTTCCGAGCGTGTTCGGATCCCTTAACTGATGGTCCTTGTTGTAATCAAATTGATGCTATTGCCAGAACTGCAAATTAACCTCAGTAAATTTAGTAAATATATCTGTAAAATAGTTAAAGTTGGTTTCAGCTTGATTAAATTTTCTTTTAAAATTTAATTATTGATCTGGTTTAAAGAGAGCCATTATCGTAGATCTCTATTAAGATCTGATGGACCCCCAAATTATTTTTCCAAAGACGTGGACACCTTGTAAGTCGTCATATACCCCCAGGGGTCAATATAGACCACTTTAGGAATCATTGGTCTAATAAGAAGCGAGTTTTTTTATTGTATTTCGAGCATTTGCATTCATTCCCTATAAATATTCGAGAAAAAGAAGAATCCTCACATTGTCTTAGCTAAGGAATTGCAATGAGGGTATAATAAGGATGTTGTAATAATGTCATTAAATGAACTAAAATAGTTAGTTTTAGAAATTGCATTGTTGATTTTAGGGAAAATTTTGGTGGCATGGATAGTTGTGTGTGTTAGGTAAGGTACGCATAAGTTATTAGGTATTCTTTTTCTAGGAATAGGAAAAAAAAGGCTACATAGGAGAATAACACAGGCATTAACATTTTTCACAAGGGAAATGAAAAGAGACTGTCATTTAGAAAAATGATGCTCCTAATTAAGATTTAAAGAATAAATACATAAAATTACAGCTTAATCTAGAATTTTTTTTAGAAATAAGATTACTCTTTAAGATTAATAAAGGAAACATATGGAATAGCATATTTATAGTGTGTTTTCCATTTTTATTGTGTGTGTGAGGATAATTTTAAAACATCGTTTTTTTCTATTTAGATGTGGGGAATCCACCATAAAACCTTTCAAGAACAGTTACTTTATTCCAACATATGAAAAGTCACAAAAGTGAAAAGCGCAGACTTGTGATATATGCAATAAAGATTTTGCTTGGAAAAAATGGCTTTAAAAAAGCATGATGAAACATATATGTGAGTGGACGTGTTACTAATATGTGAGAACCCCCTGAATTCTACCCTGTACACTAAGATTAACTTGAGGCAAAGAATTACCAGACGCCATTTGTAAAATAACAATTTATATTTATTTAATAGATTCAATTAGAAACCTTTAATTACAAATATTAAACAATATGTCTATGTCAAAGGGATTTTTCTTTAATATTACTTTAAATCACAAAATATGATATTAATCAACTACTAAGCTCAATATCGAACGAGTTTACCGGAATATGAGGACCTAGAAATATACGCAACTTGAATTATTAACATTCATTAAATTTTTACTAACTTTATTATATTTTAACTCTTGTGGTCAGAGAAACTAAGTTATAATACACTGCTGGACAATTGCTAAGGACTGATCACAAATTGCTATGTAGCATAACATTAAGCGAGACATGAGGCCTAGTAGGATAAAATATAGTTGCCACACTGTTCAGACATTAGAATAAAGAATAGTTATTGTTCTGGAAAGTACAAAAACTGTGAAACATCTGAAAGAAAAAAAAATGTTCATTTGATCTGCGTACGGAGAAATGGAACAATGCATCTAAAAGTCAGCAGGCACCTTCAAGAAAGGTATCAGTACGGGATATGTCCACCGTGGAGTGTGATGCAACATTCCACACGTCGTACCATACTTTGCACAACATTATCCAGCAGCTGTTGAGGCAATTTATCCCATTCCTCTGTGAGTGCACGGATGAGGGTGTTCTTGTTTGTCGGAGGATAGTTTCGACCAGCAACTTGCCTCCCCAAAGCATTCCACACATTTCAATGGGGTTTAGATCTGGAGAACGCGCTGGCCATACGAGACATTGAATACCCTCGCTGTCTAGACAATCCTGAACAGCGAGTGTTCGATGACATGTTGCGTTGTCGTCCATAAAAACAAATTTTTCACCGACAGCACCACGGAAAAGACGAACACGAGGAAGTAGAACTTCATCAATGTATCGTTGGCCCGTCATAGTCCCATTCGCAACCACATGTAGGCGCGTGCGGCCATTGATCATGATGCCGGCCCACACCATGATATTGCATGTTGGATATCGGTCCTTTTCCTGGATATTTTCTGGACGATAAGCAGTACCACTCTCGCGCCAGATCAGTTGGCGTCTACAATTCGATGACAGACTGAACCTACTCTCATCTGAGAATAGTACGCATGCCCAGTCCTGTTCAGTCCAATTGTGATGCTCACGACACCAATGCAAATGGGCAGTATGGCGCTGTCTGGTCAATAGGACACATACAACAGGTCTGCGTGCGTATAGTCCTCCTCCCCTCAAACGTCTGGCAACAGTTTTTCGGGAGATCTGCTTTCCTAAGGCAGCAAGAAACTGATTTGCCACCTGCTGAGCTGTGGTGCGCCTGTTCCTTTTTGCTGATAGGACGATATATCTGTCTTCTGCAGGCGTCGTACTTCTAACACGACCTCCCCCGTGCCGTCTACTACACATTCCAGTAGTTTTAAATGACTTCCACAGCCGTGAAACAACGCTGTGAGCGATGTCGAACTCCCTGGCAACATCTGTTATTTTTCGCCCTTCTTCGATCTTTCCAATAATTCGGCCACGCATAAAATCATCTATGTGATGTCGGGAAGACATGCCAAAAATTTTAAGTTCGTCTATTAAATCTTTCCTGTAAAACTTTGACTTGAAACAACAACTGTCCACACGCGTCAAAACCTTTAAAGCTCTTATGAACGCTATCGCGTGATGAACAGACGTGGAAAAAAATTTGCATACTCATACTTCTTCTTACTAATATCCCGCACTTATTCTAATTTTCCACATTTTGCTTCCTTTCATTTTGCGGTTGCTATGGATGATAGTGTTATCCGTCCTTAGCAATTGTCCAGCAGTGTATATTACCTGACTGTAATGTTTTTCTCTCGAGGTAGATCAATCCTTCTAGTGCTACTTCACTGAATAATAACAGAGATAGTCTAATCAGGCAATCCACTTGAATCCTCTTAACTTCGTCACTACTCTGCTCTTGGCTGAATCGCCTTCCATCTGTTAACTTACACTGCTCTCCTTAAAAACCTTAATTCATTTGCATATCCCATTTTCTTCTTTTATAGGTGGTTGGAAATATACGCGAATTTACAATCCCCAAAGACGCCCAAGAGTATTAGTGAAAAAGTGCCGTATAGATTCGTCACAATTCCCCTCCAAGAAGAAAACGGGATTTTTTCTAAGGTCTTAAATGGCCTAAAATAAATAAATTACGTAACAATACACTAAAAATACTTAATTCCTAAACTTTAAGAATTTAATATACGTAACTATCTGACACTTTAAGATGTTTCCTACGCTAAGAGACTGAAAAGAATGAAGACCACAAGCTGCGTTTTAAATTGCTTATTATTTGACATAGGCATTTACAGGTTTAGAATTCCCTACAGCACACCCAATTCCGGCGTTGGATCGAGGAAAAAACCACAAGTGTCGAAAAACCTGGCCATGTACTTTACTTAAATACTTAAATATTAATATTCTTGCTTTATTTAGTAACGAATCAGTGTTTTCTATACAATGATCAGGGTCAGCTACCCTGAAATGAGAACACTTAAAATTTACCGAAGAAAAAAAAACATAAAATGTATGCCCAAATACATTTTCACATTTCACACATCATTTTATAATATATCAATTAATACATCTGGCTCCTTAAAACTCCCATACCATGAGTGCTGCATTTGTTAGTGTTACTGTTAGCATTGCCTAACTACGCCGCGTCCCAAGCCACCAGATGTGAATTAAAACTATACATATGCATATGCATACAATTTACAATATTTATAAAAAAACAATGCTGGTTATACCCACAGAACCTTCAAGTCAGAAATTACAAACAAATGTTCACAAACAATTGTTTCCACATTTTGGAAAAGAAATTACTATACTAGAGTTCATTTTTCTTACTTGAAAAATGCATACAACTTAGTGTCAATCTTGTACATCTAAGATATTTAAAAAAAATCTTGACTCGGTAATGCAAAAACACCTGACTGCTTGTCAGCAAGAAAACGAAAAAGGCCAATACAACCTGATTTTTTTTTCTTTTTCTTCTATGTGCTCCTATCTGCCGGATCTCCTTCTAAGGCTTCTATGCTGAGGCTCCTTCTAAGGGGGGCTGTTCTGTATTAGACTGTCGATCCCAGTACTCCTCTGCTCCTCTGGTAGTCCTTCGGTCTCCTTGAAGTGGCTTCTTAGGTAATACGGGCAAGGTCTCACTGTTGTTGTCTTTCTAGACCGGACTGGTCTTTCCTCAGCTGCACTGTGTCCTTTGCTACGTGTTGTCCTAATCTCTCGGGCCCTGCTAGACTGCACTCTTGCTCCTCGCCTGCTCTCTTCTTTAGGTGGACTTAACCTCCTCATCTGTCGTTGATTGGATGTACCTGGAAGTGTCTCTGGTCCCAGTGAAGAGTGTTTATTAGTGTTCCTTCGGATATGTTTATGACTTCTAAAAATATTGATGATGGAACCCCTCTCTTTTTTTATCCTCTGTGACAGTACAGAAGCTTTTCTCTTTTATTAGCCTTATATTCGGACTCTGAAGAGATCGCATGCTGCATATTTTAGGCCGCTTTCTATCGTACCTCTCCGCTTTCCCAGTCGACACTACTGGTCTAGTACGTTTAAATCTTAGCTACTCCAATCCGGCAGTTCCCTTATTTGATTTAGAACTCTTATTCTCATTACCCGAAGGTTTTCTAGAACGTCTGGATTTTTCCGAGTTCGACCTATTCGACCAATTACTAGATCCCTTTCCCTCATATAGTGTCTCACTAATACTATCAAATATGTTTGTGTCCGAATGCCTTGGATGATAAATCCGCACTTGGTCAATATTTACTGTGACACTTTTTCCCCTTTACCAAATGGTCAAATTGTTGTTGTGAACTTCCAACACTCTGTATCGCCCTTCAAATTTAGGCATAAACTTTCCGAACACTCTCCTACCCGCTGCACTAATAAAATGAACTTGTACCAATACTAAATAATTGACCTTGATGTTAACCACTCTCCTTTTTCGATTATAATATTTCATCTTATGTTGTCTTTGCATATTCTGCCTCGCCTCATCAAATAATTTTTCAATATTGCCTCTCACATATTCTGCACCATTCGTTACTCGAACTAATTTACGAAAAGGCGTTATAATTATTCTACCTAAGAATAATTCAGCCGGAGTTTTACCCGTAGTTTCCTTAACTGTTGTGCGTAGCGCAAAAGAGAACTCATGCAGGAATCGGTCCCAGTTATCATGATTTTCTTCTACAAAACAAGCTATCACCTGCACTTAACTGCGGTTTACTCTTTCCATAAGATTAGCTTGTGATCGATACATTACCGTTTTAATATGTTTTATGTAAAACCTTTGACTTAAGTGTTCAAAGACACCGGATATAAATTGGGGACCATTATCACTAATCAAAGAAATAGGAGCTCTATATCGTGAAATATAATTTTCAAAAAGGGCCTTAGCTATGGTCTGGGCTGAAGCTTTTCGTTAAGGTATAAGCTCACTCCACTTAGTGCAGTGGTCAGTTATTACTAATATAAATCTATATATTTTGGGTCGGGATGCTGGGTAGGGGCCTAGTAAGTATAACGTCACTATTTCATTTGGGGTGATTATAGATACTATCGGAATTAATCGAACAGCTGGTTGCGCGTTTTATAATTAAATTTTTGACACCGGTCACAGGTTCATACATATTCAAATATATATTTCTTCATATATGGAAAATAACACGTATCACGTAATTTTAAAGACGTCTTTTTCTTTCCTAAATCGCTTGCTAATGGCAGATCATGAAATTCTTGCATTATTGCTTCGCGAAGAGATTTAGGAATGTACACTCTTAGTTCTCCAAGAGTTGTAGAATATTTCGCGTAAAAAATAGACCATCAATTAATTTAAAATCTTGCGACCAACCCTCGCATACAGTTGCATTAACGGAACCATCGTACGGATTTTCTACATAACGATAGATGTGCCCTCTCTAACTCAGGATCTTCCCGTTGTTCGGGAAAGAGTCGTTCTCTGGATTTTAAAGCTAAGGCTCGAAGAGCGGCGCACGAAATTTGTGATCCATACATATTGCTTATTGGATTCCTCGATAATACGTCCGCGACGACGTTCTGGACACATGGCCGATGTTCCCATTCAATGTTAAACTCTGATAACTTGAATGACCATCTAATCATCCGACTAGATAAGTTTTTCCCATTCGTGAGCTTTGTTAACGTCGCGTGATCTGTGATTACCTTCACCGGTAGTGATCCAAAATAAATATTAAACTTGTTCAATTCCTATATCACCGCCAAACATTCGCGTTCTGTAACTGTATAGTTTCTTTCGGCCTTGTTCAGGGTTCTAGAAGTGAATGCAATAGGTCTGTGATTCTGATTCATCACAGCACCAATTCCATCCTCATTAGCATCCGTAAAGAAGTTAAACTCTTCCTGAAAATTCGGCAACTGTAAAACTGGCGCCTCTGTTATAATGCTCGTTTTACTTTATTAAAAGCATCCCTGTGCTTACGCGAACCAATTAAATTTAGCTCCCTTTTTCTTTAACCGATGTAATTGTTCACATATATCTGCATAATGGGATGTGAATTTTTGATACCAACCCACCATCCCTAAGAACTTCGACACTTCTTTATTATTTTTGGGTGACTTCATTTCTGTGATTGTCTTGACCTTATTATTGTCGGTTTCAATTCCTTCTTTACTAATTATATGAGACATAAATACTTCAATTTGTCACGTGCGAAGTGACATTTGTCCTTATTGAGTGTTAGACCTGCGTCTCGCAACAATGTAAATACCTGATTCAAATGTTCGGAGTGTTCATCAAACGATGGAGATGTAATAATAACATCATCCACATATAAACCATCCCAAATGTCCCACAACCGGTTTTAATATCATGTCGATGGCTTTTTGATAATTTGGCGCCCCCCGGAAAGACCGAATGGCATTCTGAGGAATACAAAAGTGCCATTTCGTGTTATAAACGTGGTTTTCTCGATATCTTTCGGACCAACTGCCAACTGAAATATGCCCGATTTTAAATCTAATGTCGACATGATACCGATATGCGGGATGTTTGTGATCAGGTCATCAATCACCGGTAATGGATATCGTGGGTACTTAGTAATAGCGTTTAGTTTACGATAGTTAATCGCGAATCGATACGCCTCTGAGAATCTGGTGGAAGGCCATTATTTTTGCTCTTTAAAACCACCGGTGACTGTATGGGTATTGAATAGGACGAATTTTACCCTTCTGTAAAATTTTTTCATTGTGATAGTCAAGTATCCTTTGTTTGACCCTGTCATAGCGGTAAGGTCTTGACACTACCGGCCTCTGGTCCTCAGTATCGATTTCATGGTATAAAACATGAATTAACCTTATCTGG